>JASTWF010000056.1:1488180-1909973 GCA_030390025.1 Squalus acanthias
CATGGCCCCACTGATGTATAGCAAGGTGTTCTCCGCCTCCTTGCTAGCAGGGAAGTGCGGGTGGCCCATGAGAGGGATGATGGTGAGAGGGGACATGGAAATGGGGGCCTCCTCTCAAAGCGCTCCCACTTCTCCCCCGTTACCTCCCCCTCAGTCAGAGCCACACATGCCTCCTGGGATCGCGATGGCCGAGTCTGCCCCTGCACAGCCGCAGGAGGAGCAGACTTTGGCCATCACAGGCTCCAAGACACAGAGGACATCCGCCAAAAGTGTCTAAGCAGTCGCAGCAGGGAAGTGAGCAAGCTGACTCTATGCCTGCTGAAGCCACAGGGGTAGCATCTCGTAGAAGCACGCGTAAGAGAAAGATGACACACAAGTAGATGCACAAGGGTAAGCACTTGAGTGTTTTAATAACTGATTGTGTTAAGCTTCCGTTACTCTGATGTCACAGATAAAAATTATTATTTTTACCACTTTCCGGTCATGGCCAATTCTATCTGCAACTTTGGAAGTGGCTTAGTGAGTTGGAGTGAATGGTGAAACATAATGGCCCAAAAATTAGTGCCGCTACGCGAGAGTACGCACTGCGTACTCTCGCGTATTCTGTCTCCAATTGCCGGTTTTCTGCATGCACTGCGCATGCGCTGAAAACTGGCACTTGGTGAATGGAAAAGGGGGCTGGTCCTAGGTGCACCGCGTGCGCGCTACAGGCTGCGCGCACGCAGTGCACTTAGTGGTTTCAACGCGCAGGTAAGTACGGAAGATTCTACACATAAAAAAAGGAGTAAGACCCACTTTTAACAAGGTAAGTAGTGAATTAAGTATTACTTTGAAATTTTTTTAACAGGTATATCTTTTTTAGAGACTTTAAAGACAGGTAAGTTTATTTTTATAACTTTTTAAAAGATTTTAAATTTTTTCAAAAATTTAATTTTTTATTTAAAATGGTTAATTTATTTAACTATACTTATTTTATTAATGTGATGGTTTTTTTTTAATTTAATTGAGGTTTAGCGGTTCTTTTGGGGGGCTATAGTATTCATAGCTTTCACAGCACTTATGTGAAAGTTATGAATGGAAGATGGTGTGCTGCCATTGGCTCTAACTGAGTCACGTGATCCCACAGCTCGCACGAATTAAGTACGCCTGTGGGATATGCAAGCCCAGCACAGCAGCTGTCCAGAACATCAAGTTCGTGCGAGCTGGAACTGAAAAAGCCAACGCGCAGTGAGAGATCGCGGGGAGGCCTTACCCTCACACGAAGGCTTCCTCACGAATTTTTGGGCCAATGTTACCTCCAGCAATGGTGGTCAGTGTGAAAGAATGACTTGGTCATTGTAGGGATGCTTTATGGCGTTGCTGTGGGGTGTTGGGAACCTGGCACAGCATATGGCGGTTATATGGGTGTAATGCCTGAAGTTAAGTAAATCTGGCCATGACGAGGCCATCCCTGGCCTCCCGGGCAGCAATGCGCTCGGGTGCTGGTGGGATCTGGACTGCAGGTTCCTCCAGCTCCTGCTCCTCCTCATCTTCCAGCTGATGCTCCTCCTCCTCTGAAGAGGCTGTACGCTCAGAGCCTTGCTCCTCATGCAGCGCTAATCCTCACTGCTGCGTTATGTTGTGCAGGGTGCAGCAGACCATAACGATTCTGGAGACCCTGGCTGGTGCCTACTGAAGGGTTCCTCCAGATCTGTCAAGGCATCTGAAACACATTTTCAGCATGCCTGGTGTCTGCTGTATGACGCATCTGGTGGAAATGTGGCTTTCATTATGGCCCAGAAATTAAACACTGAGCGTTCCTGCGGGGGTAAGGCTTCCCCGCGATATCTCACTGCGCGCCTACCTTTTTCCTCCGGGCCCACACGAACTTTAGTTTCAAGGCTGCAGCTGTGCAGTACTTGCGTGACTCACAGATGCAGTTAGTTCGTGCGAGCTCTGGGATCACGTGATTCAGTTAGAGCCAATGGCAGCACACCATCTTTCATTCATAGTTTTGACAGGAGAACTGTCAAAGCTATGAATATAACTTACCCCCAAAAGAACAGCTAAACCTCAATTAAATTTTTTTAAAAAACCATCACATTAATAAAATAACTATAGTTAAATAAATTAACCACTTTAAACAAAAATTTAAATTTTTGAAAAAATTTAAAATCTTTTTAAACGTTATAAAAATAAACTTACCTTTCTTTAAAGTCTCTAAAAAAGATAAACCTGTTGAAAAAAATTTAAAATAATACTTAATTAACTACTTACCTTGTTAAAAGAGGGTCTTACGCCTCCTTTCTTTATGTGTAAAATCTTCCATGCTTGCCTGCGCGTTCAAAGCACTAAGTGCACTGCGTGCGCGCAGCCTGTAGCGCGCACGCGGTTCACTTAGGAACCGCCCCCTTTTGAGTTCACGAAGTGCCGGTTTCCCGCGCATGTGCAGTGCATGCTGGAAACCGGCAATTGGAGACCTAAAACGCGAGAGTACACAGTGCGTACTCTCGCGTATTAGGTCTAATTTTCGGGCCTATATCTCTCCTTGGCCTCAGTACTTGGCCTCCTCAAGGGTGTCATGAGCCACGTCTTCAGTGGATAGCCCTTGTCTCCAAGCAGCCAGCCGGAAAATCTGTTTGGAGGAGCAAAGAGCTGAGGGAGGGTGGACTGGCGAAGGATGAAAGGGTCATGGCAGCTGCCAGGGAATTTGGCACACACATGCATGATGATCTTCCTATGGTTGCAGACGAGCTGCACATTGAGGGAGTGGAAGCCCTTGCGGTTGACAAAGACTCCTGGGTTATGATGGGGTGCCCTGATGGCCACATGTGGGCAGTTGATGACGCCCTGAACCCGTGGGAAGCCAGCCAGAGTGGCAAAGCTGAACACCCACTCCGTAACACTGACTTCATCAGTGGCAAAGTTGATAAAATTGGCTGACTTGTGTGATGCATCTGTGGGCAGCCGACTGCGAGATGCTGCAAATGTCTGCTGCAGATCCCTGGAAGGAGCCTGAGGAAGAAGTTGAAGGCGCTGATGATTTTGACAGCCACTGGTAAGGCGTGTCCACCTGCTCCTCTGGGCTGCAGGTCTTGCTCCAGCAATCTGCAAATGTCTGCGATGACCTGGTGCAATAGCCTGAGCCTCCTTTGGCACTGCTGCTCAGTCATGGTGAGGAAGCTCATCCTCTGCCTGTATACCCTGTGTTGGGAGTATCGCTTCCGGTACGGTGCAGCCCTGCGCTGATGCCCTCTGTCCTGTGCAGCCTCAGGTGGTTGAGGAGAAGGTTGGTGGTGGTGTTGCTGGTGTGCCTGTTGGTGTTGGGTCTCATCGTGGTCCAATTCTGAGGACCAATGTGAGACAGTATAAACGGCACCCATGCTTATGTAATAGATGGCAGGTCAAGTAGAGATGACTGAAGCAATCTGTTAATAGTGTGATAGGTTCTATCAATGAGGTGACAGTGGATCCCGACTTTGCTGAAAACACTTGGGAGGAAAAATTCGGTTGGTTAGCACCTCCGGGGGGGCGCTAACGACTTACTCCAATAGTTTAAATGAAAACTTACCTGAAAGATGTGTGTGTCCCTTTAAGAGGTGCTGACTGTGCCTCTGTTGGTCTGCTTGCAAGCTGGGTTTACCTGGCGTGCTTAGGACCCAGCGCTGAATTCGGCGCTGGGGTCGAAGTTCGTCGTGGTGATGTTGCACGCCAACTGACGTCACCACACCACAGGGTCGGAGAGGAACTGCCCAGATTTTATTTCCCCAAATTGACCTGGGTTTTTTATCTGGTTTTTCGTCTCTCCCAGGTGATCACATGGTTTCGGGTGGGGTGGAGTGTATATATTGTGATACATAAGGTATCGCAATTGAGTGGGGCAGGCTCGATGGACCAGAGGGTCTTTACCTGTATGTCATTGTTCGTATGTTTGTATATATGATATAATGTGCATTAGTAGTGACAATCTTACTGAGTGGCTTAGGGACAAGGAGTACATTAGTTTACATAAAAACTTAAAAAGCAAACCTTTTTCTCATTTCCTCTTGTGTTTTTTTACTTGCTGGAACTGCTTATGTCAGTAAATAATAATGTGGCTGTGTTTAGCTTATCAAAATCATAATTTATAGCATTGCAAAGGAATACAGTTGAAGTGGAAGAGTCCTATATGGCCTAAACGGAGAACAGCTTGTCTAATTACTAGAATTTGCCAGTGAGGATGGGAGAAGGGATAATTCATGTTATGTCTTAATAATTGGTGAGCAAAAATCTGATTCTTAGTTTGAGTTCTAAGTGATATTTAGTTCGGTCTAGCGACCAAAGACGGCTGATTGTTCTGCCAATGCTTCAAAAATAAAACTGTTGGACTATTACCTGGTGTTGTGCGACTTCTCACTTTTGTCCACCCCAGTCCAACACCGGCATCTCCGCATCATGACAAAAATAACAGTCTGTATTATAGCAATAACAGCACAAGATTTGTTGGTTCCAAATTTCCTCAAGGGTTCTGCTGAACTCTTGCTGCAACACCGACGGGTATCTGACAGACCCACTGGAAAAAAGCAAGGACCAAGGCTCCACGCCAATTCCAGGATTTCTCAGTCAGTTTTGTAAGGGACAGAAGCTCTGCCTGCCCCTTTACAAGGCCAATGACACCAAGGGGATGGAGCCAGGTGCAGAGTCAGGATGGGGACACTCTACGCTGGAAATTCCCACTTCCTCGCCTCAGTAAGGGCCTATTCCTAGAGGGCTGGTACACCATGAGAAATGAGGTATACCAGCTTCCTGATGGATGCAGGTGGGCCCCACTTAGGGAGGTGGGGCACCAGCCAGAGAGCAGTCTGGACCCCCAAAAAAGATCTTTATATTCAAAAAAATTGGATTGGCCCCCTTGCATAGGGGGACAAGAAGGAGCATAACGGGACCTCAGGGAGGAGACCTTGGCAACCTCTCCAATGGCAGGCAGTAGCCTGATTTTCCAGCTTCATGGGCCAGGGATTCACCAGAGATGTACCTGTAGTTTGGTATGTGCCTGCAGGCCATCTGTAAATTAGGAGCCCTTCCACTGACACTGCAAACTCTGGCGGCATCAGTACTGGTGGGCACGAACCCAGCGTAACTGCTGGGATTGTCACATGTAGATTTTGGAGGTTATTACTGTGTTTGGAGAAAGCAGAGAAACATGAGTAGCAGTGCCAGAAGCCTAGTTAAATGTGCTTTGTCCTACTTGCTCAAGACAGTCATAGGGTTTTCCTATGGAATGTCAAGTTGTCTCACGTTAGCCTACGCAAAGTAAAGACACACATTGGCCTTGAGAAACAGGGTATACTAGATGCTTTGACTCATGACTTGACCTCTAAAATAAAATAAGTATTGCAACCAACTCCTTGCCACAAAACAATCCATCTTCATTGCTTAGAAGGGAATTTCCAAAATAATCCTGTTTTGTGCCTTATCTACTAAACAAAAAGAAAATCAAGTCCTTTAATTAAATTCTTCCGGGAACTAAGCAGGTACACTGCTTCATTCTTTCATCTATTTTTTTTAACGCTAAAATTAGCAAGCAGAGGGGAACCCTGAGAGATCATTTCAATTTTGACAAGCAAGATCTTTCAGATCATTCAAGGCTCAAGTTCTTCATGGTGCTGAACTGAGCCATATAGACCAGGAAGATCTGCAAAGTAATCTCTGGTCTATGCCAAATTATTTGGCCTCAGCTGGGTGGCTGTGTGGGCAATTGCTCTCAATGTCCACACACTATGCAGGAGAAAAATGGTTAGTGTTCCCACTTCTCTACTATCTTCTGACCCTTGCTGTAAAGTGCATGTATATGAGTATCAGCTGAGCACAGGATCAGATTGGGATGGCCACAGTGTTGATTACTCATTGTCCAGGCTCTCACGTGAAGAATGATCACATGAACAAGGTATCATCAGCATCCACAGCCTGTGCCCTAACATGTTACCACATCCAGGAGAAAAGGGTTAAGAGATGAAAATTGGAGGAGGAAAATAAAATTACAAAACTTTTTGTTCAATAGAAACATAACTTATCAAAATTGACCTAATAGCTAATCTTGCTAAAGACATTGCTTCAGGAAAAAAACAGCAATTATAACTAATCGCCTTAGTGTCGAAAAGATTTTAATTGGTATGATGATTGTAGAAAATACAGAAACCTTTAATGCTGCAAGAAATCCCACCTTCAGAATTTACTTGATGAAGAGGAAAGGAGGTCAGTCTGGGATTTGGCCCATTCAATTGCAACTTGTAATAGAATGAAAGAGGGTCATTACAATTTACATTTTAACAGCATTGCCTGCAGTATACTAGATAGGGTGTGAAAAGAAAGGCACAGAGTTCCACATCAACTGGTTTCACTATGATTTGATGCCTTTTGGGAATACAATCATCAAAGAGATAACACCTGTCAATAGTTACACAATACTCACCAACTCAGCAGAAATTAGAAGTTTGGCAACAACAGCAAGACCATATGGAAGTGGTCATGCAACACTAGCATTGCATATGAACCATACTATTACTATGGCCTGTTGTAGCATCATTCAACTTCTAAAAGATTTTAATTGGTATGATGATTGTAGAAAATACAGAAAATACAATCCACCTCCTGCTCCCTTTATCCTATTCCCACCAAACTATACACCATCCAACTTCCCCTCCTGCCACCAACCCCCTCCCCCCCCCTGCCCCCCATGTTAGCTGATGTTGTTAACGGTTCCCTGTCCTCGGGTACTACCCCCTTCACTTCAAATTCATCACCCCTCTCCTCAAAAAACCTACCCTTGACCCCTGAGTCCTTGGAAACTACAGCCCATCTCTAACCTCCCTGTCCTTTCCAAAGTTCTTTAACATGTTGTCACCTCCCAAATCCGTGCCCATCTTTCCCACAATTCCATGTTTAATTCCCTCCAATCAGATTTCCGGCCCCGCCACAGTAATGAAACAGCCCTTATCAAAGTCACAAATTACATTTTATGTAACTGTGACAGTGGTAAACTATCCTTCCTCATCTTTCCTGACCTATCTGCAGCCTTCAACACGGTTGACTACACCATCCTCTTTCAACACCTCTCCTCCGTCATCCCTTGCCTGGTTTCATTCTTATCTGTCGAATAATAGCCAGAGAATCATCTGCAATGGCTCATCTTCCCACTCCAGCACCGTTACCTCTGGAGTCCCCCAAGGATCTATCCCTGGCCCCCTTCTATTTCTCATCTGCATGCTGTCCCTCGGCGACATCATCTGAAAACACAAAGTCAGGATCCACATATACGCTGACGACACTCAGCTCTATCTCACCACCACCTCTCTTGGCCCTCCACTGTCTCTGATTTGTCATACAGATTGACCAACATCCAGTATTGGATGAGCAGAAATTTCCTCCAACTAAATATTGGGAAGACCGAAGCCATTGTTTTCGGTCCCCGCCACAAACTCCATTCCCTGGCCACTGATTCCATCCTTCTCCCTGGCAACTGTCTGAAGCTGAGTCAGACCTTGGTGTTGTGTTTGACCCCGAGATGAGCTTCCGACCAAAACTGCCTACTTCCACTTCCATAACATCGCCCACCTCCGACCCTGCCTCAGCTCATCTACTGCTGACACACTCATCCATGCCTTTGTTACCTCAAGACTTGACTATTCCAATACTCTCCTGGCTAGCATCTCATCCTCCACAAACTTGTGCTCATCCAAAACTCTGCTGCCTGTATTTTAACTCGCATTCTTAAGTCCCATTCACCCATCACCCCTGTGCTAGCTGACCTGCTCCCAGTCCGGTAATACCTCAATTTTAAAATCCTCATCCTTGTTTTCAAAACCATCCATGGCCTCGCCCCTCCCTATCTCTGTAACGTCGTCCAGTCCTACAAGCCTTCAAGATCTCTCTGCTCCTCCAATTCTGGCATCTTGCGCATCGCCGATTTTAATTGCTCCACCATTGGCGGCTGTGCTTTCAGCTGCTTTGGCCCTAAGCTCTGGAATTCCCTCTCTAAATCTCTCCAGCTCTCTACCTCTCTCTCCTCCTTTAAGACACTCCTTAATATCTACCTTTTTGACCAAGCATTTGGTCACCTGTCCTGATATCTCCTTCTGTGCCTCAGTGTCAAATTTTGATTGATAACGCTCTTGTGAAGCACCTTGAGGCATTTTGCTACATTATAGACACTATATAAATGCAAGTTGTTGTTATAAAGACTGAAAAAAGCTGACTATTCTATGAGTTCCTTCAATAGACAGTCAGAGGCTGCTGAGCCAACTTACTTGAGTTCATGCTTGATATGTGGCATTATGTCTTTCCCCACACAACAATGGCAGTGGCAGTATTATTTTTCAAAGATCTACCCAATATAATTCCAGTTGATGTGCTACAGCTTGAATGTAAGTAAGCCTATTACAGAGGTGGAATATCTTTCTCAAGCATACAGTTACAATTAGTAGCAGAACATTGTTGAAGTTTATGACCTGCAAAGAAGCAATTCCTCTTTGGAACAACTGATCTGAAAAAGAAAAACTTACATTTATATAGCGCCTTTCATGACCACCGGACCTCTCAAAGCGCTTTACAGCCAATGAAGTACTTTTGGAGTGTAGTCACTGTTGTAATGTGGGAAACACAGTAGCCAATTTGTGCACAGCAAGCTCTCACAAACAGCAATGTGATAATGACCAGAAACTGTTTTTGTTATGTTGATTGAGGGATAAGTATTGGCCAGGACACCAGGGATAACTCACCTACTCTTCTTCGAAATAGTGCCATGGGATCTTTTACGTCCACCTGAGAGAGCAGACAGGGCCTCGGTTTAATGTCTCATCCGAAAGACGGCATCTCCGACAGTGCAGCACTGCACTGGAGTGTCAGCCTAGATTTATGTGCTCGAAGTCCCTGGAGTGGGACTTGAACCCACAGCCTTTACGACTCAGAGGCGAGTGTGCGACCAACTGGGCCACAGCTGACTAACAACGGTGCCTGCTATGAGTAGTAGGAAAAACATAATGAGGTTAATTTTAATCTTTATTGTCCCTGAGGGAAGCATTTGGTTCAGGTGAATGATAAATGGTTGGTCTAGAAATCAGGAGCACATCCGAATTGCTGATGCACACTTCCAGCACACAAAGCTCTGTGTGGTGGTGGTGAATTGGCCACCCCATTTTGGACGGGGTGTATAACTGGTGACCGATCTGGTCCGCCAGTTTACCGCCACTGTCCAAAGTGAAAATTAGCCCCAAAGAAACAAGAAGTAATAAAGATGAGGGGGGAAAATCCAGTTGGTTAGCGCCTGGCAGGGGCGCTAACGTGGCGCTAACGTGGCGCTGATGCAGCAGCACCAGGATGAGGCAAATCCAGCCACCCCCCCCCCCCGCCTGGTTGCGTACCACTACCAGTTACCGCCTGGGACCTCACCACTGGGCAGATCATGACTTCAGTGAGCGTGCTACGCTCACTGGGTGCCCGATCTGCCAAATTCATTTTCGCCCCCTGCCTTAGCGCCTCGCCCCAACAGCGACAGGGAGAGGAGGCGTCAAGCAGGCAGATGCCAGCTCCAGGGGTGGTATTTAAAGGCATCCTCAGTAATGAGTCACGGCTGTCAGGTTAGTGCTGTTTCATTGCTTCCTTGTTGTTTGACATTGTGCCACAGTTTAATTCAGTCATTTAAAGGTTGTTTAGTATCAGGAGTGTTGTGGCTACTAACAATTAGTTACATTTATTTTCACAACGTATCAAAGTGCTACACTTGGTTTTATTAATGGGGGCTGTACTGGCAGTCGACCTCGCCCTCCAGGATCTAAGGCGGAGGGATCGGAGGCAGCGAGAAAGATTGGAACATGTGGCCAGAGGGAGGAGAAGGGCCATGAGGGCTCTCAATAGGAGGCCCTACCCTCCGAGGGTATTCCGACAGCACTTCTCCTACCTACAATTATGCGAGGAGCAGTGTATTTTAAGGCTCCGCTTCAGCAAGGAGGTGGTCATAGAATTCTGCCACTGCCTGCAACCAGACCTGAAGCCTCAGATCAGGGTGACCACGGCGCTCTCAGTGGCAGTCAAGGTCACTGTCGCCCTCAATTTCTTCGCCAGCAGATCCTTCCAGTTTGCAACAGGAGATATAGCTAACATCTCGCAGTTCGCCGTCCATCGCTGCATCCGGGAGGTCACAGAGGCTCTCTACAGTAGGAGAAGGGACTACATTTCCATCCCCATCACCAGAGAGAAGCAGGACGAACGTGCATGTGGCTTTGCAAGGATAGCGGGCTTCCCCATGGTGCAGGGCGCCATTGACTGCACCCACTTGGCTCTGCGGGCACCGCATAACAATCCTGAGATCTTCCGTAATCGCAAAGGCTACCACTCATTTAATGTGCAGTTGATGTGCAACCACACACACTGAATCCTCACCTTCAATGCCCGCTATCCTGGCAGCAGTCACGATGCCTTCATCCTGCACCAGACCGGTGTGCCAGCACGCTTCCAGCCACCACATCAAGCTCGCAGCTGGCAACTCCAACACTCCTGCCCAGCACTCATATAATGACAGCCATGCTGCCACCAGGAACATCATCGAGCAGACCATCGGGGTGCTCAAGCAATGGTTCCGCTGCCTCGACCGCTCGGGAGGAGCCCTCTTTACTCGGCTGAGCGGGTGTCCCATTTCGTGGTGGTCTGCTGCATGCTCCACAACTTGTCCATCATGAGGGCCCAGCCCATGCCAACAGGGATTGCAGGACCACCTCAGGAGGAGGAAGAGGGAGAGGAGGAGGAGGACGTGGAGGAGAAGGAGGAGGACGTGGAGGAGGAGGAGGCACAGGAGCGAGGGAGGAGGTAGCCACTCAATTGGCCTTCTGGAAGGTTGGTCTGTGACCGGCTCATCAGACTGCGGTTCGAATAAATTAAACCCCAGATCCCTATTGCTCACTACATCCTCATCATTCCATCCCTGTCACAGGCCATATCACAGCGCTAAGCTGAAATGAGAGACACCAAAAAATAATCCAAACTGAATGAATAAATTTATCAATAATCAGTGAGCACATATTTACACCAAAAATATTAACTAATCACCCTTGTGCAATACCTTGGTGCCTGTCATTACTGTGCCTTTGCCCACTCTAGTGCTCCTACGAAGTGTTGGCCCAGTGGCTGCAGTAGTGCTGGTGAAAGGCTGCTGAATGTCGGTGTGGGAGACTTCAGATGGCCTTGCAGGACGCCCTCGACCAGCTCTGGGCCTGAAAGGCCCAGCTGTACACAGCACCACCTCAGCATGGGCGGCAGCAGTCTGGGCTGGCTGGATGACAGGTAGTGACAAGGACAATGGCGGAGTGGCAGTGGTGGGAGCAGGAATGCTGTCACTCTGAGTGTAAGGAAAGATTATATCTCTGCTTTTTCTGTGTTTAAATTCTGTGAACTTTTGTAGATTCACTCATAGTAACTTTACCTGAAGAAGGGGCGATCGATAGCTCCGAAAGCTTGTAATTTTAAATAAATCTGTTGGACTATAACCTGGTGTTGTGCGACTTCTCAATTCTGAGAGAGGACAGCAGCTTCCTGCTCCACTAACCCACTGCCACTCCCCCCCGGGCAGCACCTCAGCATCCCTAGCAATCTGTTGGAGCACAGATTGCTGGCCTGGTGCGACACCGTGAAAACTCCGGTCGATGGTGGTAGACCCAGCCACGATGGCAGCAGTCAGAGCTTGCATTGCATCAAGCTGAGACTGCAAGAGATAGGAACGTGTGTGAGTGAGTGTGGAGCAATGTGTTTGGGTGATATGCCAGCCATAGTTGAATAGCTGTCATTGTGTGCAAGGTGTGAGATGTGGGTGTGAGTGTTGGTAGGTAGAGATTGTTGATGGGTGAGTGCTGGGGGTGTGGTGCTTTGGGCAGTGTGTGCAGACTATGGTTCAGACGGTGGTATGTAGCATTTGTTGAAGGATTGACTCACCCTGGCCACCCGAGTAAGGTCGTTAAATTTCTTCCTGCACTGTGTGTAGATCCTGGAGACCACAGTGCTGCCCGAGACATGCTGGGCTACCTCCCTCCACATGGTGCGGAAGACTTGTGGTGAGGGCCTCCTGCCACTTGCCGGGTACAGCACAGCCCACCGTCTCTCCACAGCAAAGACCAATGCCTCCAATGCCTCATCACTGAATCTTCAGGCTCTCTCCCTGGGGCGTGGATGTACCATCAGTGCAGCTTCTTGAGTTATCTGGCTCCTTCTACTTGGCCTGCTTATGCTTGCTGAGGCAGTTGCACAGCCAGCAAGCTGAGAATGAGGTTCTGCAGCATCAATGAACCTCCCCTTTAAGAACTGGAAAGAGCCTGTGGCAATGATGACTTGTGATTAGGCTGCACCTGATATTGATCAGCGCTTCGAGTTTAACGTCACTGAGCTAGGCCATTAGCGCTTGATTTAGCGCTCTAATCCTTTCTTTGTGCAATGAGACTGAATTTTGCATGCAGTCTGAATCATTAGTGCCTGGCGCTAATTCTCAAACTTTTCTAAAGTTAGCACCCATTCCTGGGCTATAATGAATTTCTCCCCCTAGGAGTCACAGAGAGACCAGCTGAGGATAATTACAATGAGCAATAGAAGAGCTTTGGGGCAATAGAAAGGAGGACTGTAGGTTGCAGCAACAGGAATAGGAAAAAATATTCGGAATCAGAAGATATCAGTCCAGATAGGTCTGGTAGGGGATAATCAGGGTAGAAGTATCAAGAAGCATTCAGAGATAGCAGAATTGTTTTATGAATTTCTCACATTAGTCTTCACAAAGGAGCCTTCAAATTACGATTGTCTGACAAATGCTTAACTTGCCCATATCAACATAAGCAGAGAAAAGGAGCTCTTTCGTCATGTCTAAGTAACTGTGGCACCATCTATAAGTTCTGCTCCCTGAGTTGGTGCGTGTCTGCTGAGGCCTCCTCAAAGTCCACTGCATGTTTCTCCACACCTGCCTCTGCTCCTGGCTGAAGAACTCTTCCTCATCTGTCAGCAGTCTCGGGGCAAGAAGAATTCCCAAAGTATTGCTAATACTATCCAGGCGGGCATGTTGGCAATATCAGCATAAGCCTCCTGCTCCCCCAGCATTGCCCAGGTGGAAAACGTCAGGCTTCATGTTTACACCATGTCTGGTTTTATGCGCCCCCCCCCCTCTCCTCTCTCCAGCATTCAGCACACACCTGTGCTGCCCGCACAAGGGAGTGGAATTTTTTATCATTAAATGTATTACAAGGTACCTAGGCAAGCTGGCATAATTCCTAAAATCATTAAAGAAATGAAAGAGGAAAGAGGTGAGGCTCAAGTTAAAATATTTAGGGATTCTATTAGTACAGGAGGCCTGAAATTCTGCCATTTTAGCAGCTTCCCTGGGGGTTCCACTGTTCTCCTGCTGAAGTTACAATGGGAGATTGGGAGATTAACTAGTCATTTATCTTATTTACTGTTTGTGGGGCCTTGTGCGCAAATTGTGTCTTGTATTTGCCTATATAACATCAAAATTAATTGGGTGTCTTAAAAAGATGTTATAGAGCAGTGATATATGGAAGAGATTAGGTGGGCCTAATAGACTTCTCTCAATCCTGCTTTCTTGTATCTCATGTACAAATTGTTAATTAGACATAGCAGTTAATTCATTGAGGTGCAAGGCCTCGCAGTTACCTGTAAATCTAATCTTAAAATATCCTAAATTACTGAAGCTAGCACCACCAAAATGATTGGCTTATTTTACAGTGATTTTATTCGAACACGCTCCATTCCAAGTGTCCCTCTGAGGGAAATGACACATTGACGTGAACACATTTTATTGTTGCTTCACAATTATTGTTACCTTTGTGACTGGCACGCTGGAAGCAACAATAATAGAAGTCTTAGTCTGTTGCTGAAGCTGAAATATAAGCTTGTGAGTGCTCCAGGTAATGTCCAATAGTGTTACAATAAACAACCTGTTAACAGGACAACTTGTCAGAAGGTGTGTTTCATTCTCCTCGCACTACATACAAAGACCCTACAGTTGCTGACACAACTACTCTAAATTATTTTTTTTTAAATACGCACAATAATGGGACAACTTTTGTCAAATTAATTTATGTTACACATTTCAGTGTTAAAGTGATGAACAGTTGGGAAGTTCCTTTATTTTTGGTTAAGATATATGGGAGCCGTTTTCAACTGCCGGCTGCCCATTTCCCGCCTGAAAAATAAGCGGCCAGCAATTGAAAATCAAGGGGCAGCTCGGCTGACCCGGTGATGCCCAAGGCCCATCTGATGCTATTTTCAGGCAGCCTTCTAAATGGAACAGGCAAGAGGCTGCTTAAGTATGCAAATCGGAGTCCTCCTCCAGTTGTTGGACCCCGGTTGCAGTTTTCAGGTACAAATGGGTGGAGCGTGCAGCGTGCGTGCTCCGCCCACTTGTACCAGGTGTTAAGTAGCCTAAGGGACCGCAGGAGACTGCTCAAAAAACAGCCCTTTAAATTTTGTTTGGTTGGCCCAGGAGGAGCAGGTGTGCTTAATTTTATTGATGAGTTTGTACTGAAACAGTATAAATATATAAATCGGCATACAGTTGTCAACCAAACTGTGTGCAATCCCTAGCCAGATTTTATTATCCGTTGCAATCCAGTTTAGCACACAAGCTCAATAAATATTAATATAAAAATATCAGTCGGGGTAAAATCAGAATATCCCTGGCTGTCAAAACACTTACTTTATTACTTAACTAAGGTTTAAGATTTAAATGAAGTTCCTGGAACAAGTCAGCAACCTGCTGAGTGATGAAATACTTTATTGATTCCGAGCCCTCCAGTGCTGTTCTGCAATGGTCAGTGGCTCTGGCTATCACAGAAGTGTTAATTCAGCAAACTCGATCGCACCATTGATTTTAATAGTGGGCGGAGCTATGATAATTAGCTCTTCAATTTTGTCGGCAAGGTTCTCTGTGGAGCAGCGCCAAAGGCCCAGTGAATTTTGGCGTGGCGTACGTAATGGCATTAGTCACTCACGCCCTAATTTCCTGGAATTTCTTCACCTTAATAATGGCTTACGCCTTAGATGTGCCATTATTGGGAACAGAGCAGCGGGAGCTTTACACTACTTCTAACTATGCTAACCCGCAAATGCTAGACTTTAATACTGGATATCTGAAATGGCAATGCATTCTATTCCCTGGAACTAGCATCCCTTACCTTAATAGGCACAAAAAATTACCAAAGAAAGTATAAAATGGCCCGGATTTTACTGTCTGTGACGAACGAACAGTGCTCACCATTCATTGCACTTGCCCACAGACTTTCTGTGGGCTTTTACACTGTGATTTGCAGTTATTAGAGAGCTGAAACAGCACATAGCGGATCTGGGACCTGTGTGAACAGGGAAAGCAACAGAGAGTCTCCTCAACCAATCAGATTGAAGAATCCTTACTGAGGTACTAAACCAGTTAGAATATTTAATTCAATGTCAAATCATGTACAGAAAGTGAAAAGAAGAGCAGGAAAGAAAGATGGGATTAAGAGAGAGGGATAAAAGAGACAGAAAAAAATGTTTAAAAAATTCTCGTAGGAAAACAAGGACATGCAAAGGCACACGAAAGAGGCACTAAGGGAATGCACAAGGGTGTTTAATTTATTTTTGTATGTACTATTGCATGATTTAATTTCTAAATTTGGATTTGAATGTGTATTTTGTGTATTTTGTGTTGGCTTTTATTTTTACATTGTGGGAAACAGGACGATGTGATGGTCAGTGACATAGGGAAGGTAAGGTGTGTGGGACTGTTGGTGAATGGGGAATTGGGGTTGAGGTTACTGGTATTGCTCATTAATTATTTGTTCACATATATCCTGGGCAGAAAGGGGCAGTCTAGGTTGCAGCTTCCCTTCTTCTTCCTCCTCCTTTGCCTCCTACTCCTCATCCTCCACCTCCTCCTGCTCCTGCTCCTCAGCTTCTCACCTGATAGGTGGTGGCAAGGACTGTTCCCTCATGATGGCAAGGTTGTGCAGCATGCAGCATACCACAACAAATCTTGAGACCAGCTCAGCCGAGTACTGCAGGGCTCCTCCAGAGTGGTCCAGGCAGTGGAATCGTTGCTTCAGGATGCCAGGTCTGCTTTATCAGATTTCTCTCATTGTATGCTTGCTGTGCACGTGTGCGTGGGTTGCAGACCGGAGTTATGAGCCATATCGTTAATGGATAACCCCTGTCACCCTGTAGCCACCCTTCATTTTGCCGTGGCAGTTGAAATACAGCTGGCACACAGGACTGCCGCAGAATGAACACATTGGGCTGGATTTTGATACTGGGGTGGGTTGGGGTCGTGTCATCTGCATTTCGTGTTATCCACCCGCCTGCAATTGGATGTGGGAGATTGATGGAATTTTCACTTAATTGGGCAATTGAGTTCCAGCATGTGGGAACCCATGAACCAATTAGTGGTTTCAGTCTGAAAGTCGCCTCTGATGATGTCATCATTGCAGGTCAGAGACTGACTGGTCTCAGAGATTGTCTGGCCTTTGCTGTGCGAGGACCTGGATGCAAAATGCTGCAGAGAGAGAGAGAGAGAAATTTTGAGCGAGAGAGAGAGAGAAATTTTTTTGCAACCAAGTCCTCCCAGGCAGTCTCTGAAGACAGCATCAGAGGCGACTTTCAGACCTAATACTACTACTACCTTCATCACATCTCCGTTGTAATAGTGGACCTGCAGCTGATAGTCAGCTATCCACTTGTGCTCCCGCCAGGTTTCACTGGTGTGTTTCACATCAGGCGTACTTCACGTCGGAAAAGGGTTAAACTAGCTAAAACGTTTCAAAATGGCATTACAGAGCCAATTTAGGGCTTGTTAAGGGCTTTAATGGCCTCTCCCGCCTCTTGGAGGCGGGACAGAGTCGGGATCCCCGCGACCGATTTTGTCAAAATTGCATGGGGTCGGGACCCCCGAATCTGCAACTTTAACCCCCCACACGCCTCCAAACCCGACTCCACGGGTCATTGAAAATCCAGCCCATTGTAATTGCTGCCAGAATATCAGGCATTGACCTGCTTGACGTGCTGCCTGTGGTCACAAACCAGCTGCACGTTGAGGGAGTGGAATCCCTTTCGGTTCAGGTACATGGCAGAGTTGACATGAGGCGCACGCAAAACAATGTGCATGCAGTCAATGGCACCCTGCACCATGGGGAAGCCTGCAATCCTTGCAAACACTTGTGCTCGCTCTGCCTGCTTCTCTCTGGCAAGAGGGAATGAAATGAAGTTGTCTCTCTTTGCATAGATGCAGCAGTGCATTGCAAACTGAGAGATGTTGGCTTAGAAATTCGTAGGCGGTGGCAAATAATGGGCGTATCGGATCAGCCGCCCGTTGTACGCAGTGCCTGATATTCAGTCTATTGCAGTCAATGGAACTGAATATCAGACGCTGTGTATAACGAGCGGCCGATCCGATACCGCCTGTTTTGCGCCACCACCCTAGACAAATTTCTAGGCCCTTGCTTATATCTCCACCAGCAGCTTGGAAGGAGCCAGGCGCATAAGGCTCAGAGCCACAGTCACCTTGACAGCCGCAGGCAATGCGCTCCTTTCCCTGTTCTGAGGTTGGAGTTGTGGCTGCAGCAGGTGGCAGATTTCAGTGACGACCTTTTTAGTGAAGCATAGATCTCTCAAGCATTGGTTATCACTGAAGTTCAGGTAAGTGAATTGCTCCCTAAACACGCTCTGTGGATATGGCCTCCTGCTGAGAGCCCTTCTTCCCCCCTCCTCCTGCTCCCTCTTCTAGCAGCTTGTCCTGCTCTTCATGGCTTCTCTTTATTCTCCCAGTCATGCTCAATGCTAAAAGGAAGGCTTACTAGTCCGCCCATGTCTGGGAGCAACTGATCTGTGCAGAAGCCTTTAAGTCAGCACAAAAGTACTTCAGCTCCTGCCAGCCCACTCCCTGTGCACTATTGAAACTTGAACCAACTATAGGAAGCATCCAAAACTTGTAGAGTTGGAGCAACAGCCAGAAAAAATAAAATAGCAACTAACCTGTAAGTAGTTGAGGATCCCTTTAAATAGCGCTGTGGGGGTCCTTAATGCTACTTAACACATGTTCAGCTGTGCGAAGTTAAGAGAGGGCATAGGCTGGACATGGAGCTCCCAAATGGCAGCGCTGGCGTCAAATCAGCGTTGCATGCTGATTGACATCATGATCTGCCTGCTCTGCAAGCTGCAGGCAGACATTAGGGGCTGGATTTTGTGAATGGAGACGAGTTGGAGGCGGGATTGCTGCTTGTCGTGTCAATGTCCTGCCTCCATCCTCGCCTGACCAACCAGAGGGATTTTCCCCTGATTGACCTAGTTAAGCCCGCCCTGCAGGCTCAGCAGGCCAATTAGGGGGAAGTCACTGACAGAGCACATTAACGTCAGACATGCTATTTGTCAAGACTTCTTGAAAGAAGAAATGTCAGCATTTGACAGCTCTGTGAAGCTGTCAAACACTGACATTCTCTGTAGTTTGCTGAGACCTTGTGTTCAGGACTCATCAAACCTTTCAACTTTGTCAATTTCAGATGGCTGTTGGTTCGGGGGTTCCAACAGTCAGTCTGTGAAATCAACAAGGAGGATGTTGGCTCTCCTGATCCAGTGCGGCTGAAGGCTATAGGAAGAAAACAAGGTAAGTGAACACTTTTTAAACTTATCACTCACCTTGCATACTTACCACTCCACACTTGCACCCATCACTCACCTCTACATCTTACTTCTAGGTGCCTCCGACCGCCGCAGACCTCCTCCACGTCTCCTCCAACCCGGCGGGGTTCTCCGAGGTCGGGAAGCCTTCACCTGTGAAGGTAAAATGGCACTAATCCTTTTTTCTGCCTGTTAACTAACTGTTAACAGGCAGGTAAAAGGATTAAATGCCTTTCCCGCCTCCAGGAGATGGGACCTAAAGCAGCACATCTTCTTGCCTCCTGGCAAAAGGGCACGGAGGTGGGATGGGGGCAGGTTTGCCATCCGCCCCCACTTTCTCCGAATTTACCAGCTATCCCGCCTCCATGCCCACCTCCTCGGGGCTTGGAAAATCCAGCCCTAGGTGTGGGTGTGCTAACCCCTTTGTAAGATTTGGATCACAGGTCTCACACACAGATTACCCAAAGTGTCTTAGGAGTCATAGGTCGCTTTATTAAGGAGCGGCAGTTTAAGTTAAGTACTGTAGGCATACACAGACACTTAATTTAAAATTTTGGTATACATTGAAATCCTTTGCCAGGCCAAAAGGCTTTTCGAAGTGAAATAAAATTGTAACAGATTGTCTTTCACTGATAAGTGGACATGGAATGTGCTTTGATGTGCTTTACTGAAAGGCAGCAAACATGATTGTGACTGCAGGGGGTAGTCATAAACAACAGAGATAAACAAACCCCCTTAGATATGCAGACATCGGGCTGGATTTTCATTGATCCGTGGAGGTGAGTTTGGAGGCGTGTGGGGGGTTAAAATTGCGAAAACTGGAGGGTGGGCATAAGTCCGCCTCCATCCCGCCTCCACGCAATTTTCATTAAATCATGTCTGCTGGACCCGACTCCGTCCCACCTCTAAGAGGCGGGATAGGCTGTTAAGGCCCTTAACAAGCACTAAATTGCCTCTATAATGCCATTTTGAAAGGCCTTTGTGATTTTAATCCTTTTTCTACGTGAAGCACGCCTGTTCTGAACCGCGAATGTGAAACCTGGCAGGAGCACATTTGGCTGGCTGGCTGGCTACATATCTGGGAGTGGTGGAGGAGACATATCTGGGAGCAGACTTAGAGTTGCTGCTGCTCATTTTGCATCCAGGTCCTCTCACAGCAAAGGCCATGCAGTCTCTGAAGACCTTCAATGCAGCAGCAATGATGACATCATCAGAGGTGACTTTCAGACTGAAAACACTAATTTGGTCATGGGTTCCCACATGCTGGAACTCAATTGCCCAATTAGGTGAAAATCGTATCAATCTCCCACATCCAATTGCAGTCGGGTGGATAACACGAAAAGTGGATGACACGACCCCAACCCGCCCCAGTATCAAAATCCAGCCCATCGTGTCTACAACAAATAGACTACAAGATTGTGGAACCATTTTTGGTGGCTAAAGGGGAGGAGTCAAACCTTTGAAGTTTTGAAATACAGGATACGACATAACACATAAACTGTAACCCAAGTGGTTTTCTGCCACTTTTGTAAACTTTATGAGTGAATGAACAATTTTGGGCTTTGATAAAGGCAAATAATGGATAGCTACACAGGATGCCTAAGTGTGAAAGTTTGACAGCTCAAACAACTCAGGTCGAACATTAAAGGAACATTTCACCATTTCTGAATGATTGATTTACTAGAAAAAAACAAGGAAAACTATATAAAAACCAGTGACGAGAAATATCGGCACTGCAGTCGGAAGGAGGGGCCTGGTTGATCATCTCAACTTGAAGAGCAGCAGTCGAAAGGAAGTGGCCATCAATCAATGCTGGACTGATCATCTGCGGGTGGTTGTATGTATGATTTGCTGTAACATTATTGGTGTACTGCTTGAATAGTGGTTGGGGTTTTGAATCTGTCTTCGGAACAATAAAGGGTTAAAGACAGAATTGGTGTGTCTGGTGTAATTTCTTATAAGTCTCAAGTCTGAACTCTATAACCTGTTGGACGGGACGAGGGGTAATTCCGCATGTCCTACAGATTTGGCGACCACGAAGGGACATTGAGTGAGAAATTTAGAGACCATTAATATGGATGGAAAAACCGCCAAGACAATGGATGAGTTAGTTACAAAGTATGTTGCGGGGAAGTTACCTCTCCGGGAGAGGTGGGTATGGCTTATTGACGGTGAGGATCTGGTTTATGAGGCCAACCATTGGACACAAGGGTCCACACATCAGCAGTGGATAATGAAAGCCATCTGGTTGTTAGCCTATCAAAGGCAGGTTAAGAACGATGAGTGTGAAAAGATTAAGTCATGAAGGGAAATAGAGGGTATGGCAGGAAAAGTGAGTGATAGAGAAGCGGTGGTGAACCGGCTTCTCAAGGAATTAGAGGAAGAACGAGAAGGTCGTAAGAAAGATAGAGAGGTGTTTGAGAAGGAGATAGCAAGATGGTGTAATAAAGAGCAATATTTGGAAAGTCAATATGTGAATCAAGGGAACGAGAGTAAAGCTTGGAAAGAGGAAGCTAGCAGCCAACAACAATGGCCAGAAAAAGCAGAGAAGGATAATGAGGATTTGAAAGCTGCCATTAGGGTGGTGCAGAAACAGGTTGTGAAACAAGGTGGACAGCAGGACCATGCGGAATACAAAAGGAAGGTTAAAGTGTTAGAAGAAAAACTACCAGTGCAAAGGGGAATAGTGTGTGCTACAACCCCGGGAGAATAGCCTGTATTTGGGTGGTCGGTCATAATCAGACAGTGAATGGGAGGAGGTTGAAGAAGAAGGGGAGTTAGGACCTATACCTGGGAAAAAGATTAAACCACCTCCTACCGCACCTTCCCCAATGAACCCCATATGCCAACGGAGGTATCTCGCCCCGGGAGTGGACGCCCGACCGGGAGAGAGGGGTGACTTGGACAGGCAATTTTTTGTTAATTATGATTAAAGGAGTTTGAAAGACTGACATTAAAAAGTTAGAAATGGGAGGTGAACCCCAAGGACATTTCCTTGCAGTCGAACAAAGTGCTGCTGTAAGTGAAATGGATGAAGATGAAAAGAAGAAGTTATTATTATTTACTCTTAGCCCAGAAGTATTTAGCAGCCTCCCACCTGATACGAAGATTGGTAATGGGACGTATGACAATTTAAAATTAAGGTTTGCTCAGGCGATGGGGGTAGGAACAGGGGATCCTTTCAAGGCTATGGCAGAGATAGAACAGGGGCCCAATGAACCACCCACAGAGTTTACCGACAGACTAAGGCCCACATATATGTAAGCAACAGGGTGGGGGGGGGGGAGTAGGAGTGCGAGCCGATTTACAGGGACAACCCAGAAATCACTGGCTCTGGGTTCTGATATCTCATAGTTTGCCATATTTACAGTCTGTCATGTCGGACTTTGATCCCACAGATGCAAATAACACTGAGGAAAGGGTTTTAAGGAAACTAACTTTGGTGTTTGAAAAAAGACAGTTCGATAAAAGAAACACAGGGACAATTAACAAACCAAAGGGAAAGGTGTGTGAGATGAAGGAAACAACCCCTCGGAAGTGGCAACAAGAAGAAACCCCGCCAGAAAAGGAAGGGACCCAGAATAAGTTGCTGAGACAATTTAAAAGAAGGAATAAAAAAGGGAAACTTAAAGTTTTACCGACATGGAAGCTATCAGCTTCTGTCCGAAACAAATAAAACACAGGATTTGCTGAGTGAAAGGAACCTTAAAGGATGCTGGAATCTCAGTTTGTGTGAAAGTGTGTTTTAAAAGTATGGAAGTTTTCTGTCTTTGAAAGAAAGTGTCTGTTATGTTTGTTTTAGCTCCACCCACTTTTCTGTGCAGAGAGTTAAAAGCTGTTTAACCCTTTATACTCTTGTCTTGAATGTTGGACAAGCGTGTGTTGTTTTAAGTTTGTTAATTGATTTCAATTTAAGTTTGTGCATCCAAAATTGACAGATTGTTTTACAGAAGATAAGCCTCAGCCTTGAAGTTACAGTTACCATGGTGCCCGGAAGAAAATTAATTTGAACGTTTACAAAGCGTGTGTGAATATTTCTTTGTTAGCGTGGCTATGGCTTCTTCCTCTTTTTTCCAAGTGATACTGGTTAGTTTAAGAAATTGATCTGGATTAAATTAACCTATTAAAACCAGACTTTTATTATGGCTATGGTGAAATTCTGGTTGATGTAAATTGTGTGAAAGCCTCTAGTTCTGGACATGAGGCAATCACATCAGCAATTGGTATTTTTAAAATTTCTGACCAATTTCAAGTATGTGTGACCGGGGGAAAGAAAGGGGATGCTATTATTGTGTGTGGAGTTATTTCACATAATGTTTGTAGTGGTGTTACTGGTGATGTTTGATGTTTTAACCTGCTGTGTGTTTTGTAAAGATATTGGACATTATTAAATTTAAGTTTCTTAATTTCAAATGAATATTTCCCCACATTGACAGAAGGGAATCCAGAATTGACAAATTAACCCATTGGACTGGTAGGAAAGCCGCAATGGATTTTCTGTTTTTTCTATTAAGCAGGAGGCCATACGAGTGTTGATGTTGGAAAAGTCATGAGGGAATTTACAGATGCGTAAGTCCAAGTGTGGTTACCGATGGGTTTGAGTCGAATAACTCGGACAGCTTGTCCGCGGCTCAAGAGATTGAAAGGGATGTGACCACCTGTACGACATTTACACACAATGGGGCTTGTGAACCCTATCAATGGTATAGCAACGATGACAGTAAAGGGATGTGGTGATGGAAATGTGGTCATACGGGCAGTTGAATTAAAAGCCAGTCCAAAACACCCCCTTCCTATGAATGTGACTCAGAACCACCAGGAGAAGTGTCCTAAACACACCCCAGGACCAACAAATGGACTGGTAATAATGCCAACCCATGGCATCCATTATGAAGTCACGCCGGTAATATTGAATTTAACAGGGTTAGGGATGCCAGAGTGGTGCAAATCTAAAACCATACAATTGTATGAACGATTAATGTGTAAATTAATAGAGGAATTTTGGGAAAGGACAAGTGACACACTGGCAGACGAGGATTTGGAGACCTTGTACAACAGCGAGTTTCCAAATTATTCTGGGTCGAATGTTACCTCGGAAACGACTAAGACTGAGACTATGAAGGGAACCGGGAAGGGCAATAATGATACATGGCACATCAGAAGGCGCCGGAGCTTAATGAATGACGCTGCAACCGCCTTTAACACCAGGACCTCCTTTGTCAATTCCTTTGATCTAGCCACTCTAGAGGGCTCGGTAAACACGGTTAGAAATCACTTGAGGAATATTTTGAATGAAATGAACACTTTGGAACAGGGGGAATTGAAGGAGGATGGAGTCATAACTATACACCTGCAAGATATAGTCAAATATCTTGAGTCCAATGCTAAAACAATTAATAACATTTTACGAGAAAACTATGATGCTTTCGAGGAAGCCGCGCGAAATGACATGTGTATAATGTCTGGATCTTGGTTGATGGAACAAGTCAAGGAAAACCTACATGAGGGGAAGCTTCCCTCCTGGGTGACTGATCAACATTTAAGGGCTATGTCAACCGACCAACTGAATATTACTATGTGTCAGGTCAGAAAATTGGTGCAGGTATACCCGGTGAAACATTACTGCAACTGGCTAAAGCAGGTGGATGTCACTCTGTTGGGTTTGGTATTGTATTATCCTGTCCTCTGTTTCGTATAGAAAACATAGGGATACATCGGGGAGATCATGTAGTAGAGTATAGTGAACCCCCAAAGTATGTGGCCCGGGTGGATGGAATCACCCTTAATTTTAAATTTTGGTATATATTGAAATGCTTTTCCAGGCCAAAAGGTTTTTCGAAGTGAAATAAAGTTGTAACAGACTGTCTTTCACTGATAAGTGGACATGGAATGTGCTTTGATGTGCTTTACTAAAAGGCAGCAAACAGCAGGGGGTAGTCATAGACAACAGAGATAAACAAACCCCCTTAGATTTGCAGACATCGGGCTCGATTTTGTCTTTGGGGTGGGCTGGGGTCGTGTCATCCACTTTTCGTGTTAGCCACCCGACTCCAATTGGATGTGGGAGAATTATTCGATTTTCCCCTAATTGGGCAATTGAGTTCCAGCATGTGGGAAACCATGACCCAATTAGTTTTTTTCAGTCTGAAAGTTGCCTCTGATGATGTCATCATTGCTGCTGCATTTAAGGTCTGCAAAGACTGGGAAGCTTTTGGCCTTTGCTGTGAGAGGGACCTGGAGGCAAAATGAGCAGTAGGAGACCTAAGTCTGCTCCCAGATTTTCTTTCCACCACCACCACCACTGATCAAATCTCCTTCTTAATGGTGGACCTGCAGCTGATAGTCAGCAATCCAAGTGTGCTACTGCCAGGTTTCACCGTCGTGTTTCAGAGGAGGCGTGCATCACGTCGGAAAAGTGTTAAAATCAGAAAGGCCTCTCAAAATGGGATTATAGAGGCAATTAAGTGGTTGTTAAGGGCCTTAAGGGCCTATCCCGCCTCTTGGAGACGGGACGGAGACGGGATCAGAAACCACGCATTTGGGAAAATTGCTCGGAGGCGGGGTCAGGCCCGCCCGCCATTAACACCCCACACACCTCCATTCCCACCTCCTCGGGCCTGGCAAAATCCAGCCCATCATGTCTACAACAAATAGACTACAAGATTGTGGAATGACTTTTGGTGGCTAAAGGGGAGGAGTCAAACCTTTGAAGTTTTGAAATACAGGATACGACATAACACATAAACTGTAACCAAGTGGTTTTCTGCCACTTTTGTAAACTTTATGAGTGAATGAACAATTTTGGGCTTTGATAAAGGCAACTAATGGATAACCACACAGGATGTGTGAGTGTGAAAGTTTGACAGCTCAAACAACTCAGGTCGAACATTAAAGGAACATTTCACCATTTTTGAATGATTGATTTACTGGAAAAAAACAAGGAAAACTATATAAAAACCAGTGACGAGAAATATCGGCACTGCAGTCGGAAGGAGGGGCCTGGCTGATCATCTCAACTTGAAGAGCAGCAGTCAAAAGGTGAAGAGCTGCAGTCGAAAGGAAGTGGCCTTCAATCAATGCTGGACTGATCATCTGCGGGTGATTGTATGTATGATTTCCTGTAACATTGTTGGTGTACCGCTCAAATAGTGGTTGGGGTTTTGAATCTGTCTTAGGAACAATAAAAGGTTAAAGGTAGAACCCGTGTGTCTGGTGTAATTACTCATAAGTTTCAAGTGCGAACTCTATAACCTGTTGGACGGGGCGAGGGGTAATTCCGCACGTCCTACAGTACAACAATCAATCAAGATAGATATAGTAGACATACGACCATGACAAGCAGTTGGTATCAGTCCCGATTGGACAGACGGCTAGCGTGCACGAACAGCTCTTCCCTTCCCTTCACCATCTGTGTTAAAGGCTCTTTAGATATCTCTTTTATTCTCTTTTTAGGGGTGGGCCTAGGGTAGATTATGGACAGGACTATCTAACCTGTAAGGGCTCTTCCTAAACCAAGCTGCCCAATGGTATGTCGAGTTCTTTGTCTCAACTTTCGGATGAAAACCCTCCCTTTCACACGTCTTTTCTGTTTATACTTTTAAGTGATTTCCTATTATCTCTCCAGTGCTTATCCTCCCAAGTTTGGAGTCAGACATGCCATTCTCGGCCTTCAGATGTTCGTAGCTGCTTGTTATCAGTTACTTATGTTCACGCTGTTCATCAGACTATTGTACTATGGAATGAATCATTAAGTTCCCAAAGATATCTTCTATTCTATGTCTTTATACTTAATTAACTTACGCATTTTAAAGCAGCTTTGTTAAACAAAGTCAAAATCCTAACTTAGTATTATAATATGGTTATTAGCAATAATGGAAGAAACATAGACGTTGGGCCTCGGTTGGCCAAATCAAAGACACAGTCAACAACCTTTCTAGCACACAAATAGCAGACAACTAGTCTGGAAACAAGGTCACCGCCATGGTGCAGAATGTTATAACATCCGCAGGGAACCAAGAACATAAGCAAATTCCAAGCATCTATCCAGTTATTCTAACACCAGTCTGAAGAGACTTTTTGTCTCAAGTTATTTCTTCCAATTCACGATTTCTTACAACTCCCCACCTTGAGAAGGAAATATCCTTATTGACTTCTCACAATCCTCTTTTGACTAATCTAGCTAGTTCTAAATATCAGCCTGCTGATACCATTCGTGCCCAGGGATGCTGGCTGGCATTATAAGCTACATCCCACCACTCGTAGTCCCTAATTTGCTTATTGCTTTCTCAACTTGGGCGTTAGTTAATAGGGAGACTCAGAAATGAAGATTACCCCTTTCCTTACAGTCCATTCCTTTGAGGGGGAGGAGCAACCTCTGACCCCTTACTCAAATTCAATTCACTGTTCTGGTGTTCCAATTCTGCCCCGCCTGGGGTATCCTCTGTTTCTTCTATCTTTCCTGATCTTACCCCGCCTGGGGTCTCCTCTACGTTGCTTCGGATCTTCTCTTTCGGTGTGCTCAATTAATTTGTTAGTGCTGGTTAGTCATAGGCACGAATACACAATTGGCTTATGCACCAAAGTCTTACTACACGGGTTACATATATCAAATACACTATCATTACAAGTTAGAGAACTACCAGAGCGTGTGAAATAATACAAACCTAAGGGTGTGCTGATATATTAAGCCCAATATCCCACCAGTGTGAGTTGTCCCCTATGCTGTCAATCTCAATACCTATTCTCGAGTTGTCTTGCTCCAAAACATCAAAATGCTTTAGGGAGGCCCTCAGACAACAGGGGAATGTCGTAACCAATTGTGCCACATAATTGTGCAGCTCATACTTAAGTACCACATTTACTGTCAGTTTCACTTGAGCATAGATTTTGATATTGAATAAAACATGTTGGTTGAAGGGACAGGTCCTGTTAGACTCGTAAAGCATGGTAGTTGCGCTAGTAATGACACAGGAGGCATCACTAAAACCACCTCATACTGGATTCGTACTGGTTTTTCCCACGCTCTGTTACCCACAAAACACAATTATTACAGTCACAGTTAAATTCAGTCTTATAATCATTTCAAGCGACACTATAGTTTAACATCTAATCAACAAGTCATGGACTTAAAAGATTCTCCAGATCTCTTTTACTTGTATCCATCTTGTGGATAATTCTTGCTAAACATGATGGGCCAGAAATTCGGGTCTCCACGGGTGAGTACGCGCTGGGTACTCACCCGTAGACCCAATGAAAGTGCCGGTTTCGCACATGCACTGCGCATGCGCTGGAAACCGGAACTTCCATTCCCCTGAAGGAAGGGGTTCAGAGGTCGACGCGTGCGCCGGAGAAGCAGCGCGCACGCAGCGAACTTCGGGTTTTTTTCAGGTTTCTCCGTGAGGGTAAGTACGGAGAAGCTGCACTGGGAAAAAGGAGGCGCAAGGCCTGCTTTTAACAAGGTAAGTGGTGAATTAACTACAATTTAAACATTTTTTCAACAGGTTTATCTTTTTTACATACTTAAAAGAAAGGTAAGTTTATTTTTAGCACCATTAAAAAGTGTAATTAATTTTTTCAAAAATTAAAATTTTTGTTTAAAGTAGTTAATTTATGTAATTTATAGTTATTTTAAAAATGTGATGTTTTTTTAATTTATTTGAAGTTTTAGTGAGGTTTTGGGGCCAATCTCTATTCATAGATTTGACATGGCCCACGTGATCCCAGGGGACGCTTTGAACTAACTGCGCCCCTGGGATACGCAAGCACTGCGCGCCGGCAGCTGCAGGAGGCCCAGGAGCCGAATTCCACACGGGCCCGAAGCACAACGGCAGGAGCGGTATGTAAGTACGCGCGCGATCCTTGCACCCGCGGGAAGCTGGAGAGCCGACTTTCTGGCCCGATTTCTCCTTAGCCTCAATTGTCCCAATCCAAATTCCATGTAATTCTCTGCTTCAACTTCAATTTCAATCCCTCTAACAGGTACCAGTGTGTTTAACTCAATTCTGATTGTTTCATTAATTAGATAGTTTCTCGATGGAGTATGTGTCAATGCTTTAAAAGTTGTCTCACTCTCCTGCGCCACATTAACCATTTCATGTCGTGCTGTTGTCAAGTAACTGAGCACGTCTGAGACCCGTTCTTCAGTGCAGATTCACATATAATTGCTTCATACATAACAAATCACATTTGCACACTCATCTCAATATCATGCCACACGTGCCATCTGATATAAGCCATTCTCGGGCTTTCAGGTGATCTTATCAAAAGATTGTCTGGAGATCTTTGCTCATCTTCCACTGCATGGTCCGATGTCTTGGGTAGTGGCCGGACTATCAAATTCAGTTTTCTTAAAAAGTTCATTATAGGCAGGGACACAAATGTCTCCAAGAGAAAGCTATCAGTTTACTATTCGTAACTACACTTTCCTGACTTTCACTAGAAAGTTAGGAAAATTCTCATTTGGTAGTGTAATTTTCCTGTTTCAATCTTACATCTTAAGTGGGGCATCCCATTAATTATTATTTATATCTCATTCATGAGCCCTGGAGGAACTTTACTGTCCAATACAATATTAAAGATAGAAAACATAGATCAAAGTTGTTTGGTGAAGCAATTTTAAAAAAACAGCTGCCAGCGGAAAGGGTTAACTCCTTTGCAGGTTTATAAGAAGGCAAGGCAAATATTGTCAGACGCACGCAATTGCGTTACTTTACGTTAATTTTTTTTTAAACTTTCCCGATCAAAACTTTTTTTTCAAAGTCTATCTACCTTCAAAACTTCCTTAGGAATTAAAAATCCATTAAAATGGCAGAAATCATTAGTAACGCTGTCATTATTAACTTTAAATAAAACATTCTTATCAGGGAAGACAGCATTTAGATTAAACTCCAAGGGGGGGAAATTGGCTCATGCCCCCTTTGGGGCGACAACTTTACGCGCAAAAAAAGTTAGTGCTCCCCGCGCCCGAAATTCAATGGTTGCGCTCCAAGCAAGAAGCAGGGCGCCACTGGAAACGCTCCCATTGAATATCACGGCGCTACATGCAGCAGCGTTATGCACGCCAGCACGTAGCGCCACAGTGCTGCAGGTCTCCCTCCCCTGATTAAAGGGGAGGGGCCTGGCGCAACGCGCACTGGGGCTCTGCTGGACCACCGGGGAGCGGGGTACTGGCAAAAGAGCCCGGCACTCAAGAGGAGTGCTGGACTACCCGATCGCAGCCAGCACCCCGCAGCAGGAGGCCAGAGGGGGCAGGTGCTGGCAGGCGGCCCAAGAAAAAAATGGCCGCCCAGCACCTGCCCTTTAATTATCGCCGCCCCGGCCGCAAAAGCGCCACCCTGACCTTGTCAGACATAGCGTCCAGCAGTAGGTCAGGGCGCACGAGCCAAGTTTACCATGGGGGCACGAGCAGGGCGCTGTGCATAGCGATGACGTCATCGCCGGAGGCGTAGCGCCACGGGGTGCAACCGGCTATCACCATCACTAACCTCCCGCTGAATTTCACGGGAGGCGTTAGTGGCTCCACTCCCGGGTGCTAGTTCCAGTGTACCCCGTTGGGGCGCTAACGGGAGGTGCAAAGCAACTGAATTTTCCCCCCAATTGTTTTAAAACTTTTATTTAGCATTTTTCTTTAATGTTTCTAAACCCAAGATTTTCCAGTACAACCAAGATGTTTAACAAGGAGAATCACCTCACATGTCCTAAAATTCCAATTCAAATCATGACACATTAAGAAATTCAAAACTGCCAAACTTTTTTTTAAATGTGAGAATCTCTTCTATGGAATTAGAAACTCTCACATCATTTAAAATAACCGGAATTTCACTGTGACCACAATGTTTTTATAATTTAATCGTTAACCTCGATAATTCCAATTTAATTCAGGCCAAATTATTATTAACCAAACATAAGAACATAAGAACTAGGAGCAGGAGTCGGTCATTTGGCCCATCGAGGCTGCTCCGCCATTCAATCAGATCATGGCTGATCTTCTACCTCAACTCCACCTTCCTGCACTATCCCCATATCCCTTGATTCCTTTAATATCCAAAAATCTATCGATCTCTGTCTTGAATATACTCAACGACTGAGCCTCCACAGCTCTCTGGGATAGAGAATTCCAAAGATTCACCACCCTCTGAGTGAAGAAATTTCTCCTCATCTCAGCCCTAAATGTCCGACCCCTTATTCTGAGACTGTGACCCCCTGATTCTAGACTCCCAGCCAGGGGAAACATCCTCCCTGCATCTACCCTGTCAAACCCTGTAAGAATTTTGTATGTTTCAATGAGATGAACTCTCCTTCTTCAAAACTCCAGAGAATATAGGCCTAGTCTACTCAATCTCTCCTCATAGGACAATCTCCCTGTCCCAGGAACCAGTATGGTGAACCTTCGTTGCATTCCCTCTATGGCAAGTATATCCTTCCTTAGGTAAGGAGAACAAAACTGTACACAATACTCCAGGTGTGGTCTCACCAGGGCCCTATATAATTGCAGTAAGACATCTTTACTCTTATACTCAAATCCTCTTGTAATAAAGGCCAACATACCATTTGCTTTCCTAATTGCTTGCTGTACCTGCATGTTAACTTTCAGTGATTCATGTACAAGGACACCCAGGTCTCTCGGGACACTAACATTTCCCAGTATCTCACCATTTAAAAAATACTCTGCTTTTCTATTTTTCCTACCAAAGTGGATAACTTCACATTTCTCCACATTATATTCCATTTGCCATGTACTTGCCCACTCACCTAGCTTGTCTATATCCCCTTGAAGCCTCTTTGCATCTTCCTCACAACTTACAATCCCACCCAGCTTTGTATCATCAGAAAACTTGGATATATTACATTTGTTCCCCTCATCCAAATCAATGATATGGATTGTGAATAGCTGAGGCCCAAGCACTGATCCTTGCGTTACCCCACTAGTTACAGCCTGCCAACCCAAAAATTACCCCTTTATTCCTACTCTCTGTTTTCTGTCCATTAACCAATCCTCAATCCATGCTAGTATATTACTCCCAATCCCATGAGCTTTAATTTTGTTCAATAACCACTTGTGTGGCACCTTATCGAATGCCTTCTGAAAATCCAAATACATCACATCCACTGGTTCCCCTTATCTATTCCCCTAGCAACAGCCTCAAAAAACGCTAACAGATTCGTCAAACACGATTTCCCGTTCATAAATCCGTGTTGACTCTGCCCAATCCTATTATTATTTTCTAAGTGCCCTATCACCACATCCTTAGTAATCAACTCTAGCATTTTCCCTACTATTGATGTCAGGCTAACTGGTCTGTAGTTCCCCATTTTCTCTCTCCCTCCATTCTTAAATAGTGGGGTTACATTTGCCACCTTCCAATCTGTGGGAACCGTTCTAGAATCTATGGAATTTTGGAAAAAGACACCCAATGCATCCTCTATCTCTATAGCCACCTCTTTCAAAGCCCTAGGATGTACGCTATCAGGTCATGGGGATTTATTGGCTTTCAGTCACATTAATTTCACCAGTACTTTTTTACTAGTACTAATTTCTTTCAGTTCTTCATTCTTGCTAGACCCTTGGTTCTCCATTATTTCCAGGAAGTTTTTAGTGTCATCTTCCGTTAAAACAGACACAAAGGGGGTGATTTTGCCAATGGGGGCGCGTTGGAGGTGGGACTGCTGCTTGTCGGGTTTTAGTCCTGCCTCCATCGACTTGTGGCCAACCCACGCTATTTTTCTTTGATTGACCTTGTTAAGCCCGCCCAGCTGGTTACAGAGAATGTCAGCGTATGACGTTTTATCTGTCAAAAATTTTTGACAGATGAATTGCCATCGTTTGACAGCTCTGTGAAGCTGACATTCTTTGTTGTTTGATGAGTCCTTGTATTCAAGATTCATCAAACCTCTTTTGTGAGCAGAAATTAGATGGCTGTTGCATCGAAGAATGCAGCAGCCATCTGTCATCTCTGCCGGTGATATGCGAGAGTCTCCGCATCCCCAACTGAAAGAAACAATGGTAAGTAAACATTTTCTCTCACTTTCCACTCACCTCACATACTTACCTCTCCACACTTGCACCCATCACTTACCTCCACAGCGCACTTTTGCACCCCTCCGTCCCCCGCAGACCCACTGCTCACCTCGGTGACCCTGGCGGGGTTTCCCGATGTCGGGAAGCTCACGCCTCTGGTGGAAAAATGGGGATAATCCTCTTAACTGCCTGTTAACTACCTGTTAACAGGCAATTAAGTGGCTGTAATCCCCTTTCTGCCTCCAGGAGATGGGACCCGGCGTGGGTCGGCTACCCGCCTCCTGGGAAGATGACACAGAGGCAGGTTGGGGGTGGGATGGGTATCCGTCCCCAGATTCTGCCATTTTCCTGGCAGTCCCACCTCCAAACCCACCTCCCCAGAGGTGGCAAAATTCAGCACAAAGTATTTGTTTACTTTATCTGCCATTTCCTTATTCCCCATTATAATTTCTCCTGTCTCAGCCTGTAAGGGATCCACACTTACTATCGCTAATCTTTTCCCTTTTACATACCTATAGAAGCTTTTACAGTCTGTGTTTATGTCTCTTGCTAGTTTGCTCATTCTATTTTCCCTTTCTTTATCAATTTCCTGGTCCTCCTTTGCTGAGTTCTAAACTCCTCCCAATCCTCAGGCTTACTATTCTTTTTGGCAACATTATAAGCCTCTTCCTTTGATCTAATATTATCTTTAACTTCTCTTGTTAGCCACAGTTGGACCACTTTTCCTGTGGGGTTTTTGTGCCTTAAAGGAATGAATATTTGTTGTAAATTATGTATTAATTCTTTAAATGCTAACGATTGCTTCTCTACCATCATACCTTTTAATGTAGTTTCCCAATCTGCTTTAGCTAATTCGCCCCTCATACCTACATAGTTTGCTTTGTTTAGATTTAAGACCCTGCTTTCCGATTTAACTAAATCACTTTCAAGCTCAATATAAAATTCTATCATATTATGGCCACTCTTCCCGAAAGGGCCCTTTACTACAAGGTTATTAATTAACCCTTTCTCGTTGCACAATACTAGATCTAAAATAGTCTGTTCCCTAGTTGGTTCCTCAACATACTGATCTAGAAAACTATCGTGCATACATTCCGTGAATTCGTCCTCCACACTATTACTGCAAATTTGGTTTGCCCAGTCTATATGTAGATTAAAGTCCCCCATGATTACTGTATTACCCTTGTTACATGCACCTCTAATTTCCTGAATTATACTCTGCCCTACATTACAACTACTGTTTGGGGACCTATAAACAAATCCCACCAATGGTTTCTGCCCCTTGCTGTTTCTTAGCTCCACCCAAACTGATTGTACTTCTTGATTTTTGGAGCTAAGATCCTTTCTCTCTACTGTCTTTATCCCATCCTTTATTATCAGGGCTACCACTCCTCCTTTTCCATTTTGCCTATCTATTCGAAAAGTTAAGTATCCTGGAATATTTAGTTCCCAACCTTGGCCACATTGCAACCAAGTCTCCGTAATGGCTTTGAAATCAAACCTATTAATTTCTATCTGCTCTACTAATTCATCTATTTTGTTTCGAATGCTTCGCGCATTCAGATATAGTGCCTTTAGCTTTGACTTATTTCTATTTTTTCCTGATGTCACCTTAGTCACTGATGCCTTATTACCTTTGTTACTCTCTCTGTCCATTCCTGACCCAATCTGCTTATTTTTACCCAAAACTCTACTCTGCTCTAGAGCCTTGACATTTCTCTCGCTGCTTTTAAATTTACTCTTTCCTGAATCCTCCCACACCCCTTCATTAGTTTAAAGCCCTGTCGACTGCCCTAGTTATTCGGTTCGCCAGAACACTCGTCCCAGCCCAGTTTAAGTGGAGCCCGCCCCAACGGAACAGCTCCCTCTTTCCCCAGTACTGGTGCCAGTGTCCCATGAACTGAAACCTCTTCCTCTCACACCATTCATTGAGCCACGCATTTAAAACTCTAATCTGTTTGTCCCTATGCCAATTTGTGCGTGGCTCAGGTAACAATCCAGAGATTATTACCTTTGAGGTTCTGATTTTAATTTGGATCCTAGCTCCTCAAACTCCCTCAGTAGAACCTCATTCCTAGTTCTACCTATGTCGTTGGTTCCTACGTGAACCACGACAACTGGATCCTCCCCCTCCCATTCCAAGTTCTTCTCCAGCTATGAGATGTCTTTAACCCTGGCATCAGGCAGGCAACACAACCTTCGGAACTCTCGGTCGCGGCTGCAGAAAACAGTATCTATCCCCCTGACTATACTGTCCCCTACCACAACTACATTCCGTTTCACTCCCTCCACTTGAATGGCCTCCTGCACCATGGTGCCCTGGTCTGCCTGCTCATCCATCCTGCAGGCTTATCCCTCATCCACACAGGCAGCAAGAACCTCATACCTGTTGGACAAGGGCAAAGGCCGAGAATCCTCCAGTACTGCACCTGGGGTCCCCTTTCCTGCTTGAGTTGCAGTCACACCCTCCTGTTCCTGACCACTAACCAGACCTGTACCACTACCTAACCTAAGGGGTGTGACTGCCTCCTGGATCAAAGTGTCTGGGTAACTCTCCCCATCCCTGATGCCCCGCAATGTCTGCACCTCAGACTCCAGCTCAAAAACTCTCAGCTGATGTTCCTCAAGATGCAGGCACTTACTAGATAGTCAACTGCTTGTTAAGTGCATGTTAACTACTATGTTGCCAGCTTTTTCTATTGTCCCACATTTTCAACGGGTTTCACGTCGTTCGGAGATCACATCAGTTAAGTATGTCGGGAGTTCCAACGAGCTGAATAGTTCACAGCTGCAACTGCAGTATAAAAGCTAACCTCTCACATCTGTTCACTTTCAAATGTTCAGAAGTTGCTGATGTCAGGATTTAGAAGACACATTTGATCTGTATTGAGGCTGTAAGTGTGAGGTGTAAACTCTATATGCACTGTCACCTCCTTGGAATAATCTCTCTCCCCATTGACTGACTGCTTCTACCATCTCATCCTCAACTGCCATATATAACAGCAGAATGGGAACAATTTATACTCTCTCACCCTGGTCCTCAGAATCGGAAGATGATCAGCCACAGCAGCAGCAGAACCAGGCACACCAGCAGCACCAACAACAAGAGCGCCAACCTTCTCCTGAACCACCTGATGTTGCACCGGGCAGAGGGCATCAGCGCAGGGCTGCACCTCGCCGCAGGAGATACCCCCAACACAGGGTTTACAGGCAGAGGCTGAGCTTCCTCAACATGACTGAGCAGCAGTGCCAAAGGAGGCTGAGACTTTCGCAACATGTAGTCGCAGACATTTGCGCAATGCTCGGTCAAGACCTGCAGCCCAGAGGAGCAGGTGGACACGCCTTACCAGTGGCTGTCAAAGTCACCACCGCCCTCAACTTCTTTGCGTCAGGCTCCTTCCAGGGATCAGCAGCAGACATTAGCGGCATCTCCCAGTCGGCCGCCCACAGATGCATCACTCAGGTCACCGATGCCCTCTTTGCCAAGTCCGGCAATTATATCCACTTTTCCACTGATGAAGCCAGTGTTACCGAGCGGACGCTCGGCTTTGTCAATCTGGCTGGCTTCCCACAGGTGCAGGGCGTCATCAACTGCACACATGTGGCCATCAGGGCACCCCATCATCACCCAGGAGTCTTTGTCAACCGCAAGGGCTTCCACTCCCTTAACGTGCAGCTGGTGTGCAACCATAGGAAGAGCATCATGCATGTGTGCGCCAAGTTCCCTGGCAGCTGCCATGACTCTTACATCCTGCGCCAGTCCAATGTCCCTCAGCTCTTCGCTCCGCCAAACAAACTTTCTGGCTGGCTCCTTGGAGACAAGGGCTATCCCCTGAAGACGTGCCTAATGACACCATTTAGGAGGCCATCAAACAAGTCTGAGGAGTGTTACAATCAAAGCCACATTTCCACCAGAAGTGTCAAAGAGCAAACAATAGGGTTGCTCAAAAAACACTTCAGATGCCTGGACAGATCTGGTGGAGTCCTTCAGTACACACCAGCCAGAGTCTCCAGAATCGTTGTTGTCTGCTGTGCCCTGCACAACATCGCACTGCAGCGAGGATTAGCACTGCATGAGGAAGAAGGCGCAGAGTGCACAGCCTCTTCAGAGGAGGAGGATGAGGAGGAGGAGGACAAGAATGAGTGTCAGCAAGAGGAAGACCTGGAGGAGGCGGCTGACCCAGTGGGACCAGCACGCGAGCACATTGCTGCCCGTGATGCCAGGGATGGCCTAATCAATGCCAGATTCACCTAACTTTATGCAGCACAGACATGTGGCTGCCACATACACATGAAGGTTGGCATTAAGACACTGCGGCACCATAGAGCATCTTTACAATGAACTGCGCATTCACCACCATTGCTGGACCTTAAAGGCACCCTTACCCTTCACTGTGCCACTTCAAATTGTTAGCACACATAGGGCAATGAATTAAAACATTCACAAAATATTACTTTATTACAACAAAATAAAAGAACAGAAACTTAACATTCATTTATAGCAAATTACCCAAGTGACTACCCTTGGGACTATTTATGTGGGAGCTTTCTTTTACGCGTACTTCTACGTGGTACTACCCCATGTGGCTTCACCAGATGTAGAGTCAGCCTGCTCACTTCCCTGTTGTGCCCGCTTAGACGCTTTTGGCAGTTGTCCTCTGGGTTTTGGAGCTTTTGAGGGACAAAGTCTGCTCCTCCTGCAGCTGTGCAGGGCAGACTCAGCTATCACTGTTCAGGGAGGCATCTGGGGCTCTGACCAAGGGGTTGGCATGGGGCTGGTAGTTTGAGCGCTTGGAGAGGAGCCCCCACTTGCATGTCCCCTCCCACCATGGGCCACCCAGACTTCTCTGCTGGCAAGTAGCTGGAGAGCACCTTGCTGCACATCAGTGGGGCCATGAGGACCCATGTCTGTACTGACGTTCCTCAAAACAAGGACATCCATGAACCTGTGGTTTCTCTCCTCGATAGATGCCCATCTATCCTCCATAGCTGACCATCTATTTAGAAGTGTTACCATGTTCTCCTGAGTCTGGCGATTTATGTTCTCTATGGAGGTTGCCATCCTTTCCATGGCAGAACCTACAGTTGCCAGTGCGTGCGACATGGCGTTGCTCATATTTGAGATGGACTCCTCCATTCTCTGCACACTCGCAGTCACCGTGGTTGCAAACCCTGTCAGAGCCTCCTGAACTTGTTCCTGAAGCTCCAGGATCTCCCTCTTCCTGGATGGCCCCCGAGGCTCAGCGTCTACATGCAGCTGAGCAGAGCTAGGAGCGTCCTGCAGCCTCTAACGAAGACTCTCCACTGCTGTCCCTGTCTCCACCATCTGATCTTGTTCACTTGTGACTTGTGATACACCAGGTGACAACACTACTCTATCTCGCATAGGACCCACCGAGGTGTGCATCTCTGCGCTGGTGCAGGGTGTACTCATTTCTGCTGACGCTGCTCCCTCAGAGGCTGGAGGATCCTCTGAGGAGTCCTCCTGCTCTTCTTCCTGGACAGTAGGGAGGGGGGCTCTGGATGGTCCTGTGTGAGTGTAAAGACATGAGTTAGACATGTGATATGTAGATTGCAGACACATCCCATTATGCACATGATGAGCATTCAATTTCTATTGACATCAGATCCCAAATGAGTCACTCATGAATGCCAAATAAGATAGATGGAAAATAATTCTGTCAGCAGGTTGTTCTAGTGAGCCCCTCTCTCCGTCCCCCACTTCAAGCTGGTCAAGTGTTCCTGCAATGCCGAGAGCGGTCTCCTCAGTGCTGGTGAGCTCAACCAATGATGATGGTCCTCCTCCTGTTCTCTCCCTCTTATTGTGGGCTCTCTTTTCCTGCAATGAGGGAAAGAAGTGCATTTTTAGTGAGAGTTATGGAATGAGTGTAAGGAATGGACAGGATAGATGTTTAGAGGGAGACTATGATAGAGTGGGGTGCCAATACCAAGTTGACTCCTTTTGAGTTCTTAGTTGTTGTCGTTGCATAACATTGAGGGTGAGTCTGAGGGGTGCATAGTAAGATGGGGATGTGATTCTGTACATAGGGAGAGAGGGATGGGTGATGGTGCAAGGGATGTTGGGGTGAGTTAGGATGTGTAGGAGTAGGGTTGGCAATGCAGAGTGATGGGGACGTGATGACAGGCACAGCAGAATGAAGGTAAGTGTGCTTTTATACTAATTTTTCCTGAATGCAGGAGATCATTGAACCTCTTCCTACATTGCACCCAGGTGCGAGTAAACACAGACCTTTCATTCACCTCCTCAGCTATTTGCAGCCAGGCTGCCTTTGTCTGGCGAGGAGGTCTCCTCCTTCCATCTCCAGTGAATAGAACCTCCCTGCATCCTCTGACTCCCTCCACAAGGACATGGAGGGAGTCATCGTTAAATCATGGCGCATCCCTTTGTCTCTCGGCAGTCATATTTCAAACAAGCAGCACTCAGGAGTATGAAATCAGAAGTGAGAGCAAATGGGGACATGGCCCCCTTAAATAGACCGGCAGCAAACGCGTCATCAGAGGAGCTCAACAGACCCACACCTTGTGATTGGGCCGGGTAACGCGCACGGTGGGCTTAACAAACCCAATCAACGCAAAATTGTTTGCACAGCGCGGCTGGAGCCGGGAGCCGGGAGCGGAACCCGGCAACTACCTCTCCCGCCATGAACCTGCCTCAGCTGGCAAAATCCAGCCTCAAGTGTCTATCCAGTTATTCTAACACCAGTCTAAAGAGACTTTTGTCTCAAGTTATTTCTTCCAATTCACGATTTCTTACACTTTACAAATATGGCGTCCGGCGCACTTCCCGCGGACACCATTTTACATGCTTAAGGGGTCTCGTAGCGCCCAAAAAAAGGGTGCTGCTGAGCCCAAATTCGCCCCCTGTGTCTCTTTCTAATTAACAATTGAGCAGCTTAATTAGCAATGTTCAATAGTCAAGGACAATTCTGTCCTTTTAGCTGGAGATGAATTTGTGGCAGTGGAACCTCCATGAAGGGAATCCAAATATGGGGCAAATGGAGATAAGAAACAAAGGTGAAAAAAGATGCACACACACAATCACGTAAATTCTTTAAAAAGTATACGGGCAACTCCAATATCTTCTCTGTGGGTTAGCAAACAAAAAATGCTGTGATTGCCTCACTGAGCTATTTCTTGTGGAGGTGCATTAATGCAAATTACAGAGACTGGAATATTCAGCTTTTAATTGGGCTGAAATGAGGTGGAAGAAACTGGAAGACAATTAACATTGTTTTTTATCTCCAGCACCCAGTTCAGAGGAGGTTTTAGCGAGTGATAGTTGTAGGCTGTCACTGCTGCCAGGCAAATTTATTCTGAGATGTTCGAGGGGCTTTGTTTATCTCATTTTTCAATTAACCTCTGCCTTTTAACTTCATCATAATGTCGGTGCCAGTGTGCAAGGAAGAACAGAAGAAAAATTCCCTCATTTTTTTTTCATTCTCCCAGTTTCTTGCTAATATTTGAATAGCTGGGGGAAATCCACTTTTATGTGCATAAAATTATGTGCTGAAAATTTTAGATTGCAGGCGAATTGTGGCAAATAATAGAAGCTTTCGCATTATGAATTTCTAAACAGTCACTTTGAATGTAACAAATACTTCCACAATATAGCATATGGGTAAATGTATTCCCTTCCGCACTCCCTTCATTAATTTACTCAGCTGTGGGAACTGGGATACTTCACTTTTACTTAGTCCGTCACAACAACACACTCAGGGCGAAATTCGGTAACGCCCCGTTTGGTGGAGGTAACCGAATTATCGCCAGACATTTAGCGCCCGGGCGGGAGTACCACCCTGGCCGCTAAATGGGGATTACCGCCCCGGCAAGGAAATGTCGCGCTATCTCGGGCGCTCCACTTCCTCTCGGGGCAGTGCCTCGGGTGCAAAGCACGGTAGCACCGGGGTACTACACGGCCGCTCCACGTAGCGCTGACGCGTTTCAACACCCCTCCCCTTCCGTTAAAGGGGTGAGCCGCTGCGCATTCTGCAGGTCATTTGATGGCCTCCACTCACCCACTAGGGCGGCATGGTGCCGTGGCCGTAACCCAGCACCGAGACGCGTTGCCGGACGGTGCGATAGCGGTCTCGGACAACGCCAAGGGCCGGCAAGAGGGGTCGACCTGGAGGTCAGCCAAAATAAAAATGTTGGCACAGGGCGCGGCCGGACCACCCCTTTAATTACCACACCGCCAGCGATGTGCGGCCCGGATCGCGATCTGCTCAGCTGTCGCTGACATCGCCCGCGGCAGCCTTGCGGGGCGCAGCCAAATTTCAGCCATAGGGTGCTAAGGGGTCGCATCCCTTGGCGATGACATCATCGCCAGCGGCTCAGTGGCCTGGGGCACTATCTGCGGGAGCGCGGCGCTATCAGCTAGCGCCACGACAAGTTTCTCGGCAGGCGCTATTAGCGCCCTGCCCGGGCGATATGCCCTTTGCGCCCCATTAGCGCCCCCCAGGGGCGCTAATGACAGGCGCAAAGGAGGCGAATTTCGCCCCCTCAATGTTTCAAAAAATCGTGCATCTTAATAATTTGCCATGGACCTAGCTTAGATTTCTAGCTCTGTGTGTTATCTATTCCCTGTCCTCATAAGAGGTATGTGCTCAAAGGCATACTCAGTTATTCCACTTGCAGTAAGCTGGATTTTGCATCATAGAATAATAGAATAGTACAGTACAGGAGGCCATTCGGCCCATTGAGTCTGCACCGGTTTGTTCGAAGAGCAATCCAGTTAGTCCCACTCCCCCCACTCTTTCCCAATATCCCTGCAATCTTTTCTCTTTCAAGTATTTATCCAATTCCATTTTGAAGGCTACTATTGAATCTGTATCCACCACCCTATCAGGCAGTGCATTACAAATCCTAGCCACTCGTTGCATAAAAAAGTTTTTCCTCATGTCGCCTCTGGTTCTTTTGCTAATCACCTTAAATCTGTGCCCTTTCACTGTCGCCCCTTCAGACATTGGAAACAAAAACCCTTCATGATTTCAAATACCTCTATCAAATCTCCTTTTAGCCTTCTATGCTCTAAGGAAAATGACCCCAGCTTCTCCAGTCTATCCACGTAACAGTAATCCCTCATCCCTGGAACCATTCGAGTAAATCTCTTCTGCCCCCTCTCCAAAGCCTTCATGTCCTTCCCAAAGTGTAGTGCCCAGATTTGGACACAATACTCCAGCTGGGGCCGAACTAGTGTTTTATACAGGTTTAGCATAACTTCCTGGCTTTTGTACTCTATGCCTCTATTTATAAAACCCAGGATCACATAAGCTTTATTAACTGCTTTGTTAACCTGTCCTGCCACCTTCAAAGATTTGTGCACAAGCACTCACAGGTCTCTCTGTTCTTGCACCCCCTTTAAAATTGTACCATTTAGTGTGTACGGTCTCTCCTCATTCTTCTACCAAAATGTATTACTTCACAGTTATCTGCTTTGAATTTCATCAGACATGTGTCCGCCCATTCCTCCAGCCTGTCTGTGTCTTCTTGAAGTCTATTGCAACCTTCCTCACTGTTTACTACAATTCCAAGTTTCGTGTCAGCTTCAAATTTTGACATTGTGCCCTGTTCCCCCAAGTCCAATTCATTAATGTATATCAAAAACAGCAGTGGTCCTAGTACTGAACCTTGGGGAACGCCACTCTATACCTCCCTCCAGTCTGAAAAACAGTCATTCACCATAACTCTCTGTTTGCTATCCCTTAGTCAATTTTGTATCCATGCTGCTACTGCCCCTTTTATCCCATGGGCTTCAATCTTGCTAACAAGCCTAGTATGAGTTACTTTGTCAAATGCTTTTTGAGCGTCCATATACACAACATCAACTGCACTGCCCTCATCAACCCTCTCTGTTACCTCATCTAAAAACTCAATCAAGTTAGTCAGACACGATTTGCCTTTTACAAATCCGTGCTGGTGCTTGTTTATTATTCCATGCTTGTACAAGTGGCTGTTAATTTTCTCCACGATTATTATTTCTAAAAGCTTCCCCACCATCAACGTTAAACTGACTGGCCTGTAATTGCCAGGTTTATCCTTCTCCCCTTTTTTTGAGCAAACCACAGCACCAAACACTTTTTGAAATGGAGAATATTACCGCACAGACCAGTGGCTTACAGATTGAAGCAACCACTAACTTTATTTACATTTAAGTAGCACTAAAAGGCATAAGAGTTGGCAAATTATAATACAAGTTAAAAATAAAATACAAAGGAAATTATCCTTAGTAAGCATGGCCTCTGATTTAGTTCAAATGGTTAATTTTCTGACTTTGTAATTCCAGTGGGGAGCACATATCAGAAATTCAGCTGCTCTCTGCATGTGATGATTCGATCATTTAAAATAATGGTCAGAAAATGCGCAAGCTTCCAATATGCTCTACAAGTGGGTGAGGCTCCCTAGTGGGAGTGCAAAGTCAGAAAATTACCCTTGAAATGTCTCCATTAATGGAGATTGATTGCTATGATTAGTCAACAATTCTATTATCATTGTATCACACAATTGCCGAGATAGTAGAAGGCAAACTAGATGGACCTTGTTTTTTTTTCATCTAACAATTCCTATGTTCCTATGAACAAATTTGTTCTTAAAATATTGCAATTTCAGCCTCCTTTCAACCACTAGTTTGACACTTTGGCTGGAATTTTCACCTTCGCATCTGGTTGGGTGTGTGCCGGTGGCATAGCGGGTCCGAAACGCAATCTTTTCAGCAACGCGCTGCTCAGAGCGACTTTCACTTAATGGCCCCAATTGAAAGAGTCATGCGTGTTTCATGGCCCTATTAAATGGTGCGGGTCTGATGATGTCATCGATGACTCGTTTCCAGCGCCAATATTTAAAGCAGCCTTGCACTGAACTCACTTGAAGGTTGCCAGAGGAGGGTGGAAGGTGTCAAAGAAAGGCCACAGGAGCGATAACATTTTTGAAACAGGGATAGACAAAGGCAGAGAGCTGCAACCGGTTCTCAGATTCTACTTTGCATACTCTTGTGGAGGCTGTCAGAGCACGCAGGGAGGTCCTTCCCTGCTGACAGGCAAAGGAGGCCTCCACAAGCAACAAAGAGAGCCTGGCTGGATATAGCTGAGGAGGTCAGCAGCAAGGATGTAGTGAGGAGGACCTGGATCCAGTGCAGGAATCGCTTCAATGATCTCATGAGGTCAGGAAAGGTGAGTGCAATGCCAGACTCACTCTTATCCTGAAGTGCCTGTCAACACATCCCCATCGCTCTGCCTTCCCAAGTCTACTCCTGCACATCATTCCTCACACCAACCGACCTTGCACGTCCACCCATCCCTCTCTCTCTATCTACATACTCACATCCCCATCTGACTAACCACCCCTCACACTCACCCTCATCCTAATGCAATCATAGCAAGTAACACCACAGAAGAGGCCATTTGGCATTGGCACCGTACTCCCTCATAGTCACCCTCTACCGATCTAACCCATCCATTCCTTACACTCATTCCATCACTCTCACTCAAACATATCTTCTTTCCCTCCTTGCAGGAGAAGAGAGAGGGAGAGAACCGGAGGTGACCCTCCAGTAATTGCACATCTCACAGCAGCAGAGGAGGCGGCTCTGGAAATTTCAGGAGCTCGAGGGGGATGGGAGATGGAGAGAGGGGACATCCCAGCAACCTGGTGACAGAATCACATCTCATACAGCACATGGCATACAACAGTCACCCATATGGTGACTGATGTCAGCAGCCAGTGAAATGTCACGTGCATAATGGTAACTTTACCCATGGCCGAGTCTGCCCCTGCACAGTCGCAGGAGGAGCAGACTTTGGCGGGGCTATCACAGGCTCCAAAACACAGAGGACATCTGTCCAAAGTGTCTACAACATCGCAGCAGGGAAGTGAGCAGCTTGCAACAACCTCTGCTGAAGCCACAGGGGTTGCACCTCGTAGAAGCACTCGCAAACGAAAAATGGCACAAGGGTAAGCACGTGGGTGTATCAACAAATGTTAGTGCTAAGTTTCAGTTGTTTTGATTGGACACATAAATGTTTTTCTTTGCACCAGTATCGGGTCTTGTCCATTGGCTTTGTCACTTGGAGTGAATGGTGACACATTATTTAACCTCGAGCATTGGGCCTTTGGGTGAGAACCATGGCTTGGTCATTGTAGGGATGCTTTATGATGTTGTTGGGGAGAGAGGTTAGTACAGCATATGGCAGCCACATGGCTGCATTGGAGCAAGTTAAGTAGATCTGGCCGTGATAAGGCCATCCCGGGCCTCCCGGGCAGTAATGTGCGCTGTTGCTGGTGCCATCTCCCTGTCAGGTTCCTCCTGCTCCTGCTCATCCGCCTCCTCCTCTGAAGAGGCTGTGTGCTGTGCACCATGCTCCTCTTGCAGCTCTATTCCTCGCTGCTGTGCTGTGTTGTGCAGCTCGCAGCAGACAACGATGCTTCTGGAGACAATAGCAAAATACTGCGGATTATGGAAATCTGAAATAACAACAGAAAGTGCTGGAAACACTCAGCAGGTCAGGCCGCATCGAAGAGAGAGAAACAGAGTCAACGTTTCGAGTCGAACCCTGTAGGCGCTCCGCTTCTTCCTTGAACAGAGGCCCAGCCAGTCCCCATCCACCACCACCCTCCTTCACCTGGCTGAACTTGTTCTCACATTGAACAACTTCTCCACTGACTCCACTCACTTCCTCCAAATAAAAGGTGTTGCTATGGGCACCCGCATGGGCCCTAGCTATTCCATGCCTTTTCATGGAATATGTGGAACATTCTTTGTTCCAGTCCTACTCAGGTCCCCTCCCTCACCTGTTTTTCCAGGTACATTGATGACTGTATCGGTGCCATTTCCTGAACTAGATAATTTCATTCACTTTGCTTCCAATTTCCACCCTGCCCTCACCTTCACATGGTCCATCTCCGACTCTGCCCTTCCTCGACTTCTCTGTCTCCATTTCTGGGGATAGGCTATCGACCAACATCCACTATAAGCCCACTGACTCCCACAGCTGCCTGGACTACACTTCCTCCCACCCCGCTTCCTGTAAGGACTCTATTCCATTCTCCCAGTTTCTCCGTCTCCGCTGCATCTGTTCTGATGATGCCACCTTCCATACCAGTGCTTCCGGTATGTCTTCCTTTTTTCTCAACCGAGGATTCCCCTCTACCGTGGTTGACATGGCCCTCGACCGTGTCCGTTCCATTTCCCGCACTTCCGCTCTCACCCCTTTCCCTCCCTCCCAGAACCATGATAGGGGTCCCCTTGTCCTCACCTTTCACCCCACCAGCCTCCACATTCAATGGCTCATCCTCTACCATTTCCGCCACCTCCAGCGTGATCCTACCACAAATACATCTTCCCCTCCCCCCCTTTCAGCATTCCGAAGGGACCGCTCCCTCCGCAACACCCTGGTCCATTCCTCAATCACCCCCTTCCCCTTCCCACGGCACCTTCCCATGCAAATGCAGGAGATGCAACACCTGCCCTTTTACCTCCTCCCTTCCCACCGTCCAGGGCCCCAAACACTCCTTCCAGGTGAAACAGCGATTTACTTGTACTTCTTGTAATTTAGTATACTGTATTCGCTGCTCACGATGCGGTCTCCTCTACATTGGGGAGACCAAACGCAGATTGGGTGACCGCTTTGCGGAACACCTCCATTCAGTCCGCAAGCATGATCCCGAGCTTCCAGTCGCCTGTCACTTTAATTCTACGCTCCATTCCCACTCTGATCTCTCCGTCCTCAGCCTCTTACATTGTTCCAATGAAGCTCAATGTAAGCTCGAGGAACTATTAGGCACTTTACAGCCTTCTGGACTTAACATCGAGTTCAACAATTTCAGACTATAAATTGGCCCCTGTATTTCTTTTTTTTTCTCTGTTTCCTCACATGGTAGCTGTTAATGTTGTTGCCATCATCATTCACACATCATCTAGAGACATCTTTTGTTTCTTAACTTGTCCCATTAGCTCTCCTTTTGCCTTGCACCATCATCCCTTTTGTCAGTCAATCTCTCCTGCTTTTCATCCTATCACAGACCTTCCCTTTGTTCTTTCTTCCCCTCCTGCCTGCCTCTGCTTAAAAATCTCTCCTCCCTAACCTTTTTCAGTTCTGACGAAGGGTTCAACCCAAAACGTTGACTCTGTTTCTCCTCTCCTCGACTGCTGCCTGACTTGCTGAGTGTTTCCAGATGATCCTGGAGACCCTGGCTGGTGTGTACTGAAGGGCTCCTCCAAACCTGTCAAGGCATCTGAAGCGCATCTTCAGCATGCCTACTGCTTGCTCTATGACACATCTGGTGGGCAAGTGGCTCTCATTATAACGCTCTTCGGCCTCAGTACCTGGCCTCCTCAATGGTGTCATGAGCCATGTCTTCAGTGGATAGCCCTTGTCTCCAAGTAGCCAGCCGGTAAGTCTGTTTGGAGGTGCAAAGAGCTGAGGGAGGGTGGACTGGCGCAGCATGAAAGAGTCATGACAGCTGCCAGGGAATCTGGTGCACACATGCTTTTTGGTTGCAGACGAGCTGCACATTGAGGGAGTGGAAGGCCTTTGCGGTTCACAAACACTCCCGGGTGATGTGGTGGTGCCTAGATGAACACATGTGTGCAGTCGATGATGCCCTGCACCTGTGGGAAGTCAGCCAGAGCTGCAAAGCCAAGCACCCGCTCAGTAACACTGACTTCATCAGTGGCAAAGTTGATGTAATTGGCTGACTTGTGAAACATGGCACCAGGTCACCTGGGCGATGCATCTGTGGGCGGCCGACTGGGAGATGCTGCAAATGTCTGCTGCAGATCCCTGGAAGGAGCCTGAGGTAAAGAAGTTGAGGGCGGTGGTGACTTTGACAGCCACTGGTAAGGCGTGTCCACCAGGTCCTCTGGGCAGTAGGTTTTGTTCCAGCAAGCTGCAAATGTCTGCGACGACCTGGCGCAATAGCCTGAGCCTCCTGAAGCACTGCTGCTCAGTCATGTTGAGGAAGCTCATCCTCTGCCTGTGTACCCTGTGTTGGGGGTATCGCCTCCGGCGCGGTGCAACCCTGTGCTGAGCCCCTCTCTCCTGTGGAGCATCAGGTCATTGAGGAGAAGGCTGGTGTTGGAGTTGCTGCTGCTGCTGGTGTGGCTGGTGTTGTTGGTGCTGGGGCTCATCTTGGTCCGATTCTGAGAACCAAGGTGAGACAGTATAAGCGGCACCCATGCTGATGACGTAGATGAGAGGTGAAGTAGCGATCAGAGGGCCAATCCTTCTATGTTGTGATAGTGAGTAACAATGTGGTGAGAGTGGCTTGTGAGGTTGCAGAAATGACCTGCAATCTCCAGAAACCTAAATCTGTGCACAAAATGGAGTCATCAACAGCCTTTCCCTTAGGCAACTAATGAGGTGTGAGGTGTGTCTATTTATCTGCTATTTCCAGCTGTCAATTATTGCCCTTGCGAGCTGCGTGCTTCCTGTGCTCATGCCGTTAAATTCAGAAGTTGCAGTTAAAAAGCCTGTTAAGGGTCCGATCACAAGAATTTAATGACTTCCGCTCGGATCCGTGGCACGCTGGCAAACGCTCGCACGTTAAAGGCGCGAGGAGGCGCTGCCTATTTTTACAGCCGACCCGCCTCCAAACCCGCATGCACGGCAACGGGAAAATTTCAGCCTTTTTTTGGAATTATACAGAAAGACTTGCATTTATATAGCGCCTTTCACGACCTCAGGACATCCCAAAGTGCTTTACAGCCAATGAAATACTTTTGGAGTGTAGTCACTGTTGTAATGTAAGAAATGCAGCAGCCAATTTGTGCACAGCAAGCTCCCACAAACAGCAATGTGATAAAGACCAGATAATCTGTTTTTTTTTAGTGATATTGATTGAGCGATAAATATTGGCCAGGACACCAGGGATAACTCCCCTTCTCTTCTTCAAAATAGTGCCATGGGATCTTTTACGTCCACCTGAGAGAGCAGACAGGGCCTCAGTTTAACGTCTCATCTGAAAGATGGCACCTCCGACAGTGCAGCATTCCCTCAATACTGCACAAGTCTTTGGAGTGCAACTTGAACCCACAACCTTCTGACTCAGAGGCAAGTGTGCTACCAACTGAGTCATGGCATTATAGACCATTACATCAAAGAAATAGGCCAATCGGCCCATTAAGTGCTTTTCACCATATGAGCTGCCTACTTCTTGGTCCCCATAAGCATTAATTTCCTCTTTTTCAAGCAATTATCGAATTCCCTCTGAAAATAACTTATCGACTCTGTTTCAGTAATGCTTTGTGGGAGAGAATTCCAAATAACAATCATCCTTTGTGTAAAAAAAAGCATTCTAACCTTCCCTTTAATTCTTTTTGTGATTGTCTTTAATGTGTGCCCTATTATTACAATCCTGCCAACTAGGGAACAATCTGTCACTATAAAGTTTAGCATAACCCTTCATAAGCTGAAGATCTCCATCAGATCAGCTCTAGTGGACAAAAGCCCTAACTTCTCGAGTATCTTTTTATAACTGTAACCCTTTATAACTGGTATAATCCAAGTGAAATTATATTGCATTTATACTATTTTTCATTGCTTTTATATCCTTTGTGTAATGAAGTCAACAAACAGCATACAGTACTCTAACTGTGACCTGAGGTCTTTTACAAGATCAACATTACCTCTTTACTTTTGCATTCTATGCCTCTAGATACAAAACGAAGGATTCCACTTGCCTTTTTTATGGCCTAATGTATTTGTGCTGCCAACTTTAATGACCCACGTGTATGCACACTGAAGTTCCTCTGCTCTTCTACTCTATTTAAAATCTTATCCCAATATAGGGTTTGTTTCCAATAGCTCCAAGTAACTCACAAAGCTGGATCGGCAGTTCTTACACTAAAAATACCAACTTTGGGAAGGGAATGTGAGGATACGTAACAGCAATTTGTCATGATTATTGTGTTTCCCACTAACTCTCAGGCCATCCAACATATTGGGCTCGATTTTAATAGCCCTGAGGAGGCGGGTTTGGAGGCGAGTCGGCAGCGAAAATCGGAAAAAATGGCTTCAGACTGCCAACCCGCCTCCATCCCGCCCCCACGCGATTTTCGTGAGTGTCGGGTCAGCCGCTTCCAAACTGACCCGACTGGAACCGGTGGAACAGATAGTTAAGGCAGTTAAGAGCCTGTTAACTGCCTTGCTAATCTTATTTTGATAGTGGTTTCCCATTTCCGTGCTTCTGGCTCCTGTTTCCCGTCTTGTCAGAAACAGGCCAGCTGCAAGGAGACAAGTTGCTGGAGGGCATGATTTGTAGTCATTGGTGCAGTACTTTAAAAGCACTCCTGAAACATGGCTGACATTCAAAAGCAAAAACTTTGCTGTTGGAGGTTTGGGATAAGATTTTGCACATCTACTGGCCTTGTGCTGACACCCATCTGCAGTGTGACCTGAATGGAATAATTTCAGGCCACTTCAACTGTGCACTTGCAAGCTTCTTGCCTCAAATGAAATCTATAGCAATGGGATGAGAAACATTTATGTCCTCTCATCCTGGTCCTCATAATCGAGTGGCTCAGTGCAGATCTTCCTCGGAAGAGGAGGAGGAGGACGAGGAAGAAGAGGAAGAAGAGGAGGAGGAGGAAGAGGAGGAGGCGCGCCTTGCGTGCCCTGTTGTGACCAATGCAGCATCCCTCCAGTTCACTGCTGCCTGTCAGTCTGCTCTTCCTGCGGCTGTAACGGCCATTTCAGCTGGCTCTGCAAAGTGGGTCACTGGCCGAGGGCATAGTCGTGTGAGCGCTTGGAGAGAAGCTCACACTTCCTTATGGCCTGCCACCACTAACATCCCTCTCATGGGTCAGCCGCACCTCAGTGCTGGCAAGTTTGCTGGAGAGCACCTTGCTGCACATCAGGGGGGCCATGAGGACCCATATCTGCACTGGCAGTCCACACTCGCACTAACCCTGGAGGCAAACCCTTCCAGAGACTCCTGCACTTGTTCCTGTATTTCCCGAGACTCTCTTTTTCTGGATGGCCCCAGTGGCACAGTGTCTGCATGCAGCTCAGCAGAGCTAGGAGATTGCTGCGACCTCCACCGAGGACTCTCCACTGCTGTTGCTGTCTCCACCATCTGCTGATGCTCACTTGTGAGCTGTGATAGACCAGGTGGCAACACTACTCTAACTCACGAGGGCCCCACCGAGGTGTGCATTGCTGCGCTGGTGCTGGGTGCGCTGAGTCCTGATGACGCTGCTCCCTCAGAGACATCAGGTTCCTCTGAGGAGTCGTCTGGCTCTTCGTCCTGGATCGTGGGGAGGGGGGCACTCGATGGTCCTGCGGGAGAGTAAAGGCATGATTTAGACATCTGATATTGATGTAGCAGATACATCCTTTTGTGCAGATGATACAAAGCGATTCTCTATGAACATCATATGCCATTGCAGTCAATCACTAAATGTCAATGAGAGGGATGAAACTCTATTCTGCCACCAGCTTCTTCTAGTGTGCCCGTCTCCCCATTGCCCACTTCCAGATCCTCGCCACCTCTAACAATTTTGTGTGCAGCCTCCTCAGCACTTGTCAATGTTGCTAGGGTTGGTGTACCTCCTCCAGTCAGTGCTCTCTCCCTCTTATTGTGGGCTATCTTTTCCTGCAAGGAGGGTCACAAGCGGAGTTTCAACCACAGTGATGGAGTGAGTGTGAAGAATCCCTACCATAGAAGCTTTGAGGGAGACCAAGATGGAGTGAGGTGCCAAGAGGAAGGTAGCTCCCTGTGCGTTGTTAGTTGTTGTCACTGCATAACAGTGAGAGCGAGTCTAAGGGGAGCATAGGCAGGATGCTGAAGTGATTCAGTACAGAGACAGAGATGGATAGGTAAGGGTGCAAGGGAAGTAAAGGTAAGGTTACTAGAGGAGCAGGCTTACAACGCAGAGTGCTGGTGATGAGAAGGGAAGCAGATTGAAGTTAAGTGTGATGGGATACTCACAAGATCATTAAACCGTTTCCTGCACTGGATCCAGGTGCGTGAATAAATGGACCTTGCGCTGACCTCCTGAGCAATGCGCAGCCAGGCTGCCTTGGTCTGCTGAGGAGGCTTCCTCCGGCCTTCCAGCGGGAAGAGAATCTCCCTGTGCCCTCTTACAGCTTCGACAAGAGTATGGAGGGACTCATCATTAAAGCGTGGAGCTGCCTTGCCTCTGGAAGAACTCAATGTTGTTGTCACAAATTCACAGACCATCAGAACGCAGAAGACAAAAGCTGAGGCTGAATGGGAGCATTAAAAGCAGCTGCTATGATGATGTCATCAGAGGCGGCTAGCCAACCCGATCGCACTCATTGGTCCGGCCAGCGCGCCCCAATGAAGTCAACAAGGTGACTTGATTAAAATCGGAAATCCACAGCTGATCCCGCCGGAAGCAGCACCGGAACCCGCCCACCACACAACCCGACTCCAAGCCGCCTCGGTAGTTCAAATCGTGGCCATAGTAACTGGATGGGGTCATTTTGACTTTGTGCGATGTGTAGAACTGGTGCAGAGAATTGGCAGCCCATTTTACATCTCTCCTGATTTTTATTTTCATTTAAGTCAATGGAGATCAAATCAGGAGAGAAGTAAAACGGGCTGCTGATTCGTTATCATGCATTTTACACTATTGCACAAATCAAAATGTTTTCATAATAGAGCATACTGATTCAACCTCAGGTTTATAAAATAGGAGTTAATAAAGGTTTTGTTAACATAAGAAAACCTTTGCACATTATCAAGAAAGGTGAATGCACAGCAAACACATTTATCAAGATCTCATATGAAAGAACGAGTAGAATTAGCATTATCTTAATAATGCAGTTTATGTCAAATCATTTCCAACAATAGTTATAAAAAATACTTTTAGATGCCAAAGATGATGTAGCTTTCCTTAAGATAAGCCTTTATAGTGAACTAGTGCTAAAATCACAGATAAGAATAAAAAAATACTTTGTGTATTTGTGAGGATTAAGAGGACTGTATTGTTCAAAAGCCATCTGGGAATACTTTCACATTACTCCTTATACATGGCTATAGAAACGTGCCTGCAAATGCAGTGCCTCCTTGAATAGGCTCGAGCGGCGAAATGGCCTTCTCCTGTTCATATGTTCCTATAAGTCAGGGGTTTTGCAATTCTTGATTAGCCATTTCACATGAAACTGTACACAGTTGAATTAAGGGAAATTACAACATTTAAACCTGATAAGCAGATCTATAACTGCTTGAAAAGCATTAAATGATCATTATTACTGGTGTAAGTAAAACGAGAAAAATTGCCAATACTAAAATTCAGAAATAAAAACAAAAGATCACTAGAAGTATACAAAACGAAAGACTTGCATTTATATAGCGCCTTTCACGACCACCAGACGTCCCAAAGTGCTTTACAGCCAATGAAGTACTTTTTGAAGTGTAGTCACTGTTGCAATGTAGGAAACGTGGCAACTAATTTGTGCACAGCAAGTTCCCACAAACAGCAATGTGATAATGACCAGATAATGTTGATTGAGGGATAAATATTGGTCAGGACCATCAGCAGCTCCATCAGCAACTGTAAAAAGAAAAAGGCAGGTTAATATTTTGAGTGCAAACATTTTGTCAGAAATGAAAAGTGGAAGAAAAAGCACGCACGCCCCTTAATAGAATTGAACAAAAATAAGAGGGAGGAAGACAACACCAGAGTCTGAGCTGACTTCTGTCACAAGGAGGAGTTAAAGGGTTAAAAGGCCAGCAAGTGGAAATAGAAGAAATCTGGTGGATGATACACGAAGATAATTTCAATAAGGCAATGACAAGACACCAAAAAAACAAGAGTGTGAAAATCGCAAAATAAAGTAGTGAACAGAAAGATACATGGGAAAAAACTCCACAGTGGAGGTAAATTATGTACAAGACAATGGGAAAAAATTTTGTTGAAGCAGAAACATTAATAAATCCTTTTAAAGGGGGATTAGGTGATTGCCTAAAAAAGAGGTGTATGAAAGAATCTGGGGAATGAGCAAGACAAGTGGGATTAGACTAGGTGGCTTATGGTAAAATAAAATACTGGTGCACACTTGATGGGTCAAATGGCCTGCTTCTGTGCTGTAACATTCCATGATACATTAGATTAGATTTTTGGATACGAAGGGAATCAAGGGTTACGGGGATAGTGCAGGAAGGTGGAGTTGAGGTAGAAGATCAGCCATGATCTGATTGAATGGCGGAGCAGGCTCGAAGGGCCAAATGGCTTACTCCTGCTCCTATTTCTTATGTTCTTATGTTATGTTCTTATGATTCTATGTGAGAAGTGGGCAAAAGTAAAAGAAAACAGAAAATGACGGAAGTCTGAAGTAAAGTAGAAAATGCTAGAAACAAATAGCAGGCTCGTCAGTATCCAAAAAGAAAAAGGTACCAAGGCCCCAGGTGCAGACCAGCTCCTCCAGACTTGTGTTCTAAGAAAGCGTCCACATGCAAAGCATCAATCCCCCGTCCCTCCAAAAGAAGGAGACACTGTTCCTAAAACTTGTGTTGAGCTTGGCTGGAACTGTGTAGGAATGAAGGATGGAGATATCAAACTTGTAATGGGAGGAGGAGATGAAGTGGCAAGCCAAGGCAAGTCAGGATCGCACATGCAGACAAAATAAATGTTTGGCAAGCCATTACCCAATCTACATTGGGTCTGTTCAATGTAGAGGAGACCAAACCATGAGCAGTGAATATGTCTTTGGCCTCCTAGAGATGCCTGACAAGGGATTAACTGGAATTCCATTTTGTAGAGAAAACATTTTATCATAAAAAAACTGTATAGAAAAAAAGAGAGATTAAATATGACTAAATATTACACTGTTCCAACCAAGCTAAACATAATGCTGCATCAAGTCGGGGTATTTTTCTGAATTACATTGCATGAGCAGCATTGTACCTTTGAAAGTCACGTGTTTCCACAACTTTGTTAGTGGGTCAAAAATAATGAAGAAAAATAGGCTTTTCATCCAGTTTTCATGAACAGTGGAATATATAGCCCCCAGTATCATTTATTTGCATCTGTTCTTTTCGCTGATGGGTTTTATGAGTAGTGAGCTTACACTGTACATAGCATCAACAACAGAAACATTTAGATTTTTTGCTAGTGTTGGCTGCTATCATAATGTGTCTACCCTGCTGTTGAATACAAACAGCTTCCAACAAAGAAACTATGATTTAAATTTAATCCTAATCCCCTTTTTCTGATTTTATGAGAGGATTTCAACAAGTAACTGCATTTAACTAATAAGCGTGAATTAATCTGTTTGCAACTGCGAGGCATGAAGGAAAAAAAGCTTTGAAAAGGTAATCAAAACATTTCCAAAAATCCTGCATGTACTAATGGAAGAACATTAGCTCCTGTTTTAATATGCACCTGCTACCACATTAATACGTCGCTTGTATCAACCTAAATATTAGAAGACAATTATTTGGAATCTTTTAAATGTACTGTTTGCGACAAAGCTCTTTCTGAAGGGACATTATTTAATTAAAATGAAAGCAGTCTCGTTAAGCAGAGTTGAATCTTTTAAGTTTAATTTAGCAGTAATTATACAACAGTGTTGTACATAATAATGAATTAAAAAATGCAATACTTTAATATTCTTGGGATGTGGCCATCACTGGAAAGGCCAGCATTTATTGCCCTTAGTTGCCCAAGTCTTTTGATACAACTGAGTGGCTTGCTGGGCCACTTCAGAGGACAATTAAGAATCAAACACACTGATGTAGGACTGGAGTCACATATAGGCCAGACCAGGTAAGGATGGCAGGTTTCCTTCTCGAAAGGACATTAGTAAACAAGTTGGGTTTTTACGACAATCCGACAACACTGTCACTTTTTCTGATACCAGCTATTTATTTCCATATTCTTTTTAAAACTGAATGGAAATTGTAAAACGGCCATGGTGGGATTTGAACTTACATTCTGTGGATTATTAGTCCAGGCCTCTGGACCACTACACTACCGTACCCTTACCATACCCCAATGAGGTGTTTTTTTCCTGTGTATCTTTCTGTTCACCGTAATATTGGGTATCGATATAAGTATGTTTGATTTTTTTTCTCACCAATTTTCTCCCTCCTGAAGGCATTGAATCCTTGCTGAGGCACCTTGGCCAAGAGGCCAATATTCATGTCTAAGCCTTGACAATAAGTTCCAATAGAGTATTCTACCATGGGGACATAAGAATCTGGACCCCATATACATATTCCGAACAGGGGCCATTGGTTAATAATCAGACACAGTAATTATAACTAGACCAGTGGTGATGAGGCCAATTGTAGTGTCTCTACTGTTGCCATGGTTGAGATCCTCTTACTTAACACAGTACAGGATGAAACCTGGAACCTTCCTGCTCTGTACAGTCCTGCTACTCAGTGCTTAAAATCAAACCGCCATCAGTAGAGCTGCACATTTGGCTTCTTTTACATAATAAATGCCTGAAAACACACATGAAATCAGTTTAATTCTGTATAAGGCATACCAAAGCGTAATAAATAAACATTGAGTGGTTCAAAAACTTAAAGATGAATGGTATCAGACCGGGGTAGTGAGTGTTGTCAAATACCTTAATGCAATCGCATGGGAGTGGATTGGATGTCATTGTATTATGATATCACAACTGAAGCCATATCATGCAACTCGTACCAGCAGTTTATGTGCTTTTATTTAACAATTTGTGTTCTGCTCTCCAATACATTCTTCTATGAACATGGCACAAGTTCTGCATACTGGGGAAAGCTCCCCTATCTCTACCAACGTGACATTGTTTAGTATATTTTACTCAGCACAACAAGGTGGATAACAGATATTTATTAAACATTTGATCAACCATGTAAAAATCCTACCTACTTAGCCATTAAAAAACCCACAGTCACTGTTCTTTCACACCATTCATGCAATCTATCTCACACGAACGTAGCTACATTTAGGGAATCCATTGTGTCGAAACAAAAATGACAGAAGAGGAAATTAGTCATTACTCTGAAGATTTGTAAAGAGGGACACTGATTCTTCTTCTTACTCAGCCATCAGTCGCTAACTCCATTATTGTATCAAATCAAGTCATTTATAATTATTTGATTGCATTCCCTAAACGTGTTTGATTTTCTGACTATTAAAAAATGCTGCACCAGTTCCTTGTGATTTTTTATTCATATCACTAACCATCACTTAATGTATAGCTGGCGAATATCTTTATAGGAATAAACTCATACACCATTATATTATTTATAAATCTGAGACCACTAAAGGCTCTGCAAGCAAACATTTAACTGGTGACACCCACATGTTACTTATTATATGTTTCCTATCATTAATTAAAGTAAAACATTGTCAAAATAAAACAAAAGCTTCCCTTAACCGGGCAGTAGGGGAATTAAAATAATGGCAGTCCACTTACCACTCTTTTTCCACCCTGCAGTTATCTTAAAGCTGGTCGACTAAGTGGTTGCTTCAGCCTCTTTCTCCCCCATCAAGACTCCAGCCATCTCCCTAACAATCCCCTGAGATCTAAGGTTGCCAACTTTGGTTGGAGGCATTCCTGAAGGTTGTATCACATGGACTTCTGACCACATGATGCTCTGAACACGTGATGTCTGAGCAACTGTTGTGCGAGAAGTTCCGAGAATCTGGAAGCCACCGCGAGCAGGTGAAGAAGGGAAACCGAGGATGGGGAAGAGGGTAAATCGTAGGTGAGGGAGAGATTTGCAGAGGGGAAAGCAAAGGTGCTAGTAATTTTGATTCCACCAGTAACTTATAGCAACTCACTGAAATTGCACCAGTAACTAATAGTAATAAATTGATAGTCTATATGTAACTGGTAGTAATGGGTGTAATGCAATAATATTCTACCGATAACTAGTAGTAATCCTATAATCTGCTGATATTCATCCTGTACCTACAGCCAGAATCCTGCTGCAATGCACAAGGTGCAGTCAGGCTCCCCAGTCGATGCTACTTATAAACAAGCTCCATCTCTCTCTCTCTCTCTCTCTATTTTTATTCGTTTCTGGGATGTGGGTGTCACTGGCAAGGCCAACATTTATTGCCCATCCCTAATTGCCCTTGAGAAGTTGGTGGTGAGCCACTTTCTTGAACCACTGCAGTCCGTGTGGTGATGGTACTCCCATAGTGCTGTTAGGGAGGGAGTTCCAGGATTTTGACCCAGATACGATGAAGGAATGGTGATATATTTTCAAGTCAGGATGGTGTATAACTTGGAGAGGAACTTGCAGGTGATGGTGTTCCGATGCACCTGCTGCCCTTGTCCTTCTAGGTGGTAGAAGTCGCGGGTTTGGGAGGTGCTGCTGAAGAAGCCTTGGCAAGTTGCTGCAGTGCATCTTGTAGATGGTACACACTGCAGCCACGGTACGCCACTGGTAGTGGGAGTGAATGTTTAAGGTAGTGGATGGGGTGGCAATCAAGCAGGCTGCCTTGTCCTGGATGGTGTCGAGCTTCTTGAGTGTTGTTGGAGCTGCACTCATCCAGGCAAGTGGAGAGTATTCCATCACCCTCCTGACTGGTGCCTTGTAGATGGTGAAAAGGCTTTGGGGAGTCAGGAGGTGAGACATTCATCACAGAATATCCAGCCTCTGACCCGTTCTTGTTGCCACAGTATTTATGTGGCTGGTCCAGTTAAGTTTCTGGTCAATGGTGATCCCCAGGATGTTGATGGTGAGATATTCGGCGATAGTAATGCCGTTGAATGTCAAGGGGCGGTGGTTACACGCTCGGTTGTTGGACATAGTCATTGCCTGGCAGTTGTGTGGCGTGACTGTTACTTACCAATTATCAGCTCAAGCCTGAATGTCGTCCAGGTCTAGCTGCATGCGGGCATGGACTGCTTCATTATCTGAGGAGTTGCGAATGGAACTGAACACTGTGCAATCATCAGCGAACATCCCCACTTCTGACCTTATGCTGGAGGGAAGGTCATTGATGAAGCAGCTGAAGATGGTTGGGCCTAGGACACTGCACTGAGGAACTTCTGCAGCGATGTCCTGGGGCTGAGATGATTGACCTCCAACAATCACAACCATCTTCCTTTGTGCTAGGTATGACTCCAGCCATTGGGAATTTTCCTCCTGATTCCCATTGACATCAATTTTACTAGGGCTCCTTGATGCCACATTTGGTCAAATGCTGCCTTGATGTCAAGCGCAGTCACTCTCACCTCACCTCTGGAATTCAGCTCTTTTGTCCATGTTTGGGCCAAGGCTGTAATGAGGTCTGGAGCCGAGTGCTCCTGGCAGAACCCAAACTGAGCATCAGTGAGCAGGTTATTGGTGAGTAAGTGCCGCTTGATAGCATTGTCGATGACATCTTCCATCACTTTGTTGACGATTGAGAGTAGACTGATGGGGCGGTAATTGGCCGGGTTGGATTTGTCCTGCTTTTTGTGGACAGGACATACCTGGGCAGTTTTCCACATTGTCGGATAGATGCCAGTGTTGTAACTGTACTGGAACAGCTTGGCTAGAGGTGCGTCCAGTTCTGGAGCACAAGTCTTCAGTATGACAGCCGGGATGTTGTCGGGGCCCATAGCCTTTGCTGTGTCCAGTGTGCTCAGCCGTTTCTTGATAACACGTGGAGTGAATCAAATTGGCTGAAGACTGGCTTCTGTCATGGTGGGGACCTCAGGAGGAGGCCGATATGGATCATCCACTCGGCACTTCTGTCTGAAGATGGTTGCAAACGCTTCAGTCTCGTATTTTGCACTCGCGTGCTGGGCTCCACCATCATTGAGGATGGGGATATTCATGGAGCCTCCTCCTCCCGTTAATTGTTTAATGGTCCACCACCATTCACGACTGGATGTGGCAGGACTGCAGAGCTTTGATCTCATCCATTGATTGTGGGATCGCTTAGCCCTGTCTATAGCATGCTGCTTCTGCTGTTTAGCATGCATGTAGTCCTGTGTTGCAGCTTCTCCAGGTTGGCACCTCATTTTTAGGTGTGCCTAGTGCTGCTCCTGGCATGCTCTTCTACACTCCTTATTGAACCAGGGTTGGTCCCCTGGCTTGATGATAATGGTAGAGTGAGGGATATGCCAGGCTGTGAGGTTACAGATTGTGGTGGAATACAATTCTGCCGCTGCTGCTGCTGATGGCCCACAGTGTCTCATGGATGCCCAGTTTTGAGCTGCTAGATCTGTTCTGAATCTATCCCATTTAGCACAGTGGTAGTGCCACAACACGATGGAGGGTGTCCTCAGTGTGAAGACGGGACTTCATCTCCACAAGGACTGGCTGTGGTCACTGCTACCAATGCTGCCATGGACAGATGCATCTGCGACAGGTAGATTGGTGAGAACTCGATCAAGTAGGTTTTTCCCTCGTGTTGGTTCTCTCACCACATGCGCAGTCCCAGTCTGGCAGCTATATCCTTCAGGACTTGGCCAGCTTGGTCAGTAGTGGTGCTACCGAGCCACTCTTGGTGATGGACATTGAAGTCCCCCTCCTGGTAATCAGCAGCTGGTTTCCTTGCCCGTGCTTGACCTGAAGCCATGAGACTTCATGGGGTCCGGAGTCAATGTTGAGGATGCCCAGGGCCACTCCCTCCTGACTATACCACTTTGCCGCCACCTCTGGTGGGTCTGTCCTGCCGGTGGGACAGGACATACCCAGGGATGGTGATGGAGGAGTCTAGGACATTGACTAAAAGGTATGATTCTGTCAGTATGTCAGGCTGTTGCTTGACTAGACTGTGGGACAACTCACCCAAATTTGGCACAAATCCCCAGATGTTAGTGAGGAGGACTTTGCAGGGTCGACTAGGCTGGGTGTGCCGTTGTCATGTCCGAAGCCGGTGCCTAGGTCGATGCCAGGTGGTCCATCCGGTTTTATTCTTGTTATTGTTTTGTTCGCGGTTTCTAACAACTGAGTGCCTTGTTAGGCCATTTCAGAGGGCAGTTAAGAATCAATCACATTGCTGTGGGTCTGGAGTCACATATAGGGCAGACCGGGTAAGGACGGCAGATTTCCTTCCCTAAAGGACATTAGTGAATCAGATGGGTTTTTACGACAGTTTCATGGTCACCATTACTGATACTAGCTTTTTATTCCAGATTTATTTAATTAACTGAATTTAAATTCCCCAGCTGCCGTGGTGGGATTTAAACTCACATCTCTAAATCATTAGTCCAGGCCTCTGGATTACTAGTCCAGTAACATAAACACTATGCTACCATTCCCGTATCTCCTTGGACTCTGGTTTGGAATCAGGTTCCGTGTGAAGGTGACAACTCTGAACTGGGAGCCTCAGTCAGAACCGATCTGTCCTTGGACTTCACGGGCTGGATTTTTTCAATGGGGACGTGATGGAGGCGGGACTCCCACTTTTTGGGTTGTAGTCCCGCCTCCATCGACTTGTGGCCAACCCACTGTATTTTCCCTTGATTGACCTTGTTAAGCCCACCCAGCGGGCTCAGCAGGCCAATCAAGGGTCCCTTGGATACAGGTGACGTCAGCCATTGAAATTTCATCTGTCAAGAGCTTTTGACAGATGAAATTTCAGCATTTGACAGCTCTGTGAAGCTGTCAAACACTGACAATATGATTTCTAACTTGAGTCCCTGTACTTAGACTCAGTTAGAAATCAATCCAGCACAGAAAGCAGAGACTGCAGCTTTTGACAGCTCCGCGGCCATTCTGCTTTCTGTGCCGTGGATGTGAGGGACTCCCAACACCTTAAGGAAGCTAGCCTGCAGGACAAAGTTAAGGTAAGTAAAAGTTCTTAAAACACTTTACACACACCAAACACACTTACCTCTGCACTCATGCACCCATCACTCACCTGCACACCGGACATCTCGACCCCTCCAAGCCCTCCAGACCGACGGTCCGCCTTGCTAAATCGGCGTGGTTCGGACCTGTCGGGAAGCCCACACTTCAGGGCTAAAAATAGGGATTAGGCAAAAAACTGCCTTTTAGCCACCTGTTAACAGGCAGTTTATTGGCACTAATCCCCTTCCCGCCTCAGGGAGGCGGGTCCCAGCACAGGTCGGGTACCCGCCTCCTGTGAAACTGGCATGGAGGCGGGTTGGGGGCGGGATGGATTCGGGACCCCCGAATCTGCTATTTTCACACCACTCCCGCCTCCAAACCCGCCTCCACGGGCCGGTGAAAATTGAGCCCCACATGTCAAAACCGGCTGGCAAGCCTGAACCAAACTGAGCGATAGCTCAAAGGGCAATGGGCTCAGTGATTGAAACACTTCTCACAGGGCACATCATCCTAAACTCAGCTCAGCACCAACATTTCTAAACCACTCCCTGGGCTTCGACTCAATCAAGGAGAGTCTTCATAGAATGATAAAAATTACAGTACAGGAGAATGCCATTCTGCCCCCAGTGCCAGCGCTCTCTCCTGTAACTCCAGCCCCAGAGCCTTTTAAATTCCTCTTTTTCAAATACTTATCCCATTCCCTGTTAAATAATGTTCTAGTCTCCACCTCAATAGCCACTTGTGGTGAAGCATCCCATGTCTAATAGCCCTCAGTTCAAGAACTTTCCTTCTCTCTACCCCTTTGGTCCTTCCACTGGGAATTCCCAATCTCTGTCCCCTTGTTTCCCATTCGCCCACCAGTGGAAACAATCTTTCACTGCTTACTCACAGTAAAGTCCCAATGTTCACTCACCCCTTTACTGGCTGCTCCTCTCTCAGTGCCACTCCCACCATGTTGCTGCTGCTGCTGCTCCCGGCTCTGCAGGAAATGCTGTGCCCCACACCCACCCCATTCCCCAGTCTCCCTCTCTCCCCCCGCTGTAGACCCAATACCCCCAACACCAATCTGCCGACCCCATTCTCCAGTCACCCTCTCTCCTTCCGACCCCATTCTCTGACCCCCCGTTCTGCAATCTCCCTGAGCCCCCATCTCCCATTATCTAGTCTCCCTCGCCCTCCCCCATCCCCAATTCCATTCCCCAGTCTCCCTCCACTCCACCCGACCCCCAAGTCCACTGTCATTGGGTGGCAGCCTGCCTTGTGAAGTGAGGCTGGTGAACGTAGGACTCCTCTGACATGTCCACATACAGGTCCCCTGGCAGTGATGGGTGTGGCCAAAATGCCTCAGGTTTTGTTGCACCTGCATTTGTTGGGCCCTCGTGAACCCCTCTTCCTTAACTCATTTTGTTGAGCATTCGGAATCCCCAAAAACACACCCATCCTCACCTCCATGGTGCCACGTGAAACAGAAACCAAATATAATGAAGAAAAGTCCATCCATTGTGATCTGCCCTAGGGCAGGTCCTAACTCAAGTCTCACGTTATATTATTGAGCAATTTACTACGGAAGAGTAGCTGAAGTGGTTACCTGTTGTCTTCCTCATGGTTTTTATCTTGAGGGTAACTTCTCCTGGTGGGCTGCAACCAAGGCTAAAGAGCCCCATCGACCATTTACGATGGAGGGGGGCGGTGCTCCCCACACCCATCGACCACAAGTACCCCCGCTGGACATCAATCAGTTTCCGCTCGTTGGGGCTGTCTGGAGCAGGACCCAAACCCAGCCCTCATGTCTCGGAGGCGGGAATACTACCACTAAGCCAAAGGCTCACTCCACTGAATAAAAGTATTGGAGGGCAAAATAAAATACAATACTTAACCTGAAAGTGGAGCTGGGAGGAGCACAGAGTAGACCTGATGTCCATTGCCGACCCCCGTTCCCACCATCCCGATCGCTTCCCCACCCCCGAGGACCTAACTGATGGCCGGCTCAACTTCGTCCTCGTGGAACAGGTGAGCTGCCTCTACATGTCCAATTAGCAACCAAAGTCACCAGCAATATGTTGATGAGGCCCGAGGCCCAAGGCCTAATTTCGGGTGAGCTTCAGACCTTTGGCTTCTGGCGCACACTCCCAGTTGACTATTTCAGGGCCGAAACAGATTTCCACCCTGTGGAGTATGAATGTATCCTTCAACGTTGCTGGATTTGACTTCCTGGCTGCATCTCTGATGCAACTGGCAACTCTTCATCCTTGAGCTAATTATCATCATCATCGCACCTGCCGGACCTTCCTCTTCCTCCAGCTGCCTGGTGAGTTTTTTTCTGAGAGCTTAATTGTGCAGCATACAGCATACCACTATAATTTTCTAAACCTTTTCAAGGCTGTACAAAAGCACAGCTCAAGATCTGTCCAAGCAGTTGAATCTTTGCTTCAGCATACCCATGATATGCTCTATTTGTATCCCTGTGGAGGCATGTGCTCATTATATTTTATTTTAGCTGTGGTTGTGTATGTCTCAGACTGTAGTCATGGGCCACAGCTCCTTTGTTTCCCAGAATCCATCCACTTAACCTAGGTTAATATTAAATAATGTTGGCACTGTCGCCTGCAATAGGATTCCGCCAAAGCTACGATTGGGAGAATCCCTGACAAAATTCCCAATGATAATCGCCAAATACAGATCACCTCGGACATGTCCAACTATGATTGATTCAGCCTGTAGATACATGTTGTTGTAGGGTGAGGGCAGGTCCATCTTAAGCATCTAAGTGTGAACGCACATACCTTGCAGGTCAAATCTGACCTTCCTCATCCTTCTCCAGAGCCAGCAAGTGAAGTGATATTCCCAGTAGAAGAACTGTGGGCACGATCAAAACTATGGACAATTAGGGGGAAAAATTCAGTTGGTTGCGCCTCCCGTTAGCGCCTTAAGAGGGCGCTAATGGGGCGCAAAGCAGCTAGCGCCCGGGCGCAGCGATGTTTGCGCCGCTCGCGAACTTAACTAGACATTTTGCGGTGGCGCTAAACTTTATCGCCGCGATCTCCTGCGCCGGCAGATCATGGCCCAAAAATTTGTGTTGATACGCGAGAGTACGCACTGTGTACTCTCGCGTATTCTGTCTCCAATTGCCGGTTTTCTGCATGCACTGCGCATGCGCTGAAAACCGGCACTTGGTGAATGGAAAAGGGGGCGGTTCCTAGGTGAACCGCGTGCACGCTACAGGCTGCGCGCATGCAGTGCACTTAGTGGTTTCAACGCGCAGGTAAGTATGGAAGATTTTACACATAAAAAAAGGAGGAGTAAGACCCACTTTTAACAAGGTAAGTAGTGAATTAAGTATTATTTTGAATTTTTTATAACAGGTATATCTTTTTTAGAGACTTTAAAGACAGGTAAGTTTATTTTTATAACTTTTTAAAAGATTTTAAATTTTTTCAAAAATTTAATTTTTTATTTAAAATGGTTAATTTATTTAACTATACTTATTTTATTAATGTGATGGTTTTTTTTTATTTAATTGAGGTTTAGCTGTTATTTTGGGGGGCTATAGTATTCAAAGCTTTCACAGCACTTATGTGAAAGTTATGAATGGAAGATGGTGTGCTGCCATTGGCTCTAACTGAGTCACATGATCCCACAGCTCGCACGAATTAACTACGCCTGTGGGATACGAAAGCACTGCACAGCAGCTGTCCAGAACATCAAGTTCGTGCGAGCTGGAACTGAAAAAGCCAACGCGCAGTGAGAGATCGCGGGGAAGCCTTACCCTCGCACGAAGGCTTCCTCACGAATTTTTGGGCCCATGACGTCACTCGAGTGTGCAACGCCCCGGTATCGCCCCGGAGCGGATATTGAGTGGCGCCCCCTGCCTTACCGCCTGACGCTAGCAACAACAGGTTGAGGGGAGCGTTCTGCAGTCATGAAGGGAAAGGGGGAGCGCTATTTAAAGGTGTCCGCTTCCTGCCTTTTATTGTTGGTGCCATTTTTGAACTACGCATTCTGAGAGAGAGAGGGAGAGACTTCTGGAGAGATTCAATGTTGTGTGAAGGAGTTTTGGGTACTGAGCAGCACTTTGCAGGTTCATTTTGATTTGCCATTCCTTGTATCGATTTAGCAGAGACTGTGGGGGCTGCACTCTGAGCTCTTTGCCTGGCGCTCTCCATTGTTCTTTCCAGCACATTTGATGTGCAGGTCTCTCCAGGCCGAGATTCAAGGCTGCAATGAGCAGGATGTGGATGGAAAGCAAGATTAACCATCCCCTTTAAGAACTGGCCCGTGCCATTGTGTGTGTGTTCCATTGCTGACTGACATTACATGAGCTTCGCCAGCGCTCTGAGGTAGCGCCTCGCTCCTCGGCCTTTGCGCCTTAAGACAGGTGTGAAGCGCCTGATTTAGCGCTGCAATCACCTCCAGGGGCGATAAAAGTCAAGTTTGCAGTCGGTGGCGATAATTAGCACCAGGCACTAATCTTTGCGCCCGGCCGATATTTGCGCCCCAAACGGGGCGCGACTGAATTTTTCCCCCTTAGAGTCCTGTTGGTAAATATGCCCAGATGAGAGGTAGGCTGCAGCTTAAACAAAGAAAGAATTAATTTAATCAGTGATGAAACCAAAAAAAATTAACCTGGTTCAATGTGCAGCAACTTGTAACCACGACCAAGCAGAATCTCCTTTTAGAAAGAGGATCCAATGTGGCTAACCCAGGCAGCACCCTTTGCATATAACTGCGGTCTATTGAGGTGCTCTGACCGCATTATGAAGCCAGCAGGTAATTTAAGTGTTTTTCAGGATATTAATGAGCCAAGTTCACACCTTCATGCAAAGTGCAGATAATACCTGGAATGGTCTTTTGGGCGGGGTAGGAGGGGCAAAAATACTTGAACCATTCAAAAGGCAGTTAGATGCTGTATTTAGGGGGAATATTCACCATTGATGGACCGAATGACCTCCCTGAGTTGATTTTGTGATTTTGTGGACCTTACGTGTTCTCCCTCTTCCAACTTTCCAAAACAAAATATATTTCTAACTGTGGAGGGGTTGTGCATGGAAACATTCCCAGATAAATCACCAGGGAAGGCCTCTAAAAGTCCGTGATGTGGTCAATTGCCATTACGTAAATGCTGATTTTATTTTACACAACTTAAAATATCTTTGTTGCAGGAGAAGAAAAAAGCCAGTCCTGCAGTGTAGTATCCTTTTGTTTTCTGCATTAGCAGCGAGCTGCTGTTGAACGAATGCCAGCTTATTTTGTAAATGATTGTTCCAAGACCGTCAGGTGCTTCATTTCTTTTATTTTAATAACATGTATTGAGGAATTTCATTCCCTTATCATCTCCTAACTGCTTTAGCTCAAATGTCAGCTTTTGATGAGATTAACATATCATCTGAAGTATAGAATTTGTTTCATGTTATTTAGAGATACTTTATGATTCATTGCAATTTCCAATTACCAAGAAAAAAATGGATTTCCAATTGGAACAAACCTTCCTTTCAGTAGCACTAAAACCTTGGATCTAATCCCCCAGAGAAAGCTTACTAAACATCCAGTTTTACTTCTTGTGTTTATTGCTTTGTACTTTCCTTCTTAAGTAAGAAAATTAATCAGCAACGGCAATATCTACGGCTTTATGGAGATTAACAAACAAAATAAATAAAAAAGGAATGCAACTAAATTTCCAAAAGATTTTTACAGTGACATGCCAATTGTTTAATTCTTTCAGTTCATTGTTAATAATATTGAGCACTCAGCAAGGGTTTAAACAGAAAGATGTAAATGCAGCAGACCACCTGTGAGTGCTCACCCATGAACAACATGTTAAGGGCTGGAGTTTCTTCCGCCTGTTTCAAAACAGCACGAATATAAGAATTGGCTTTACAAAATCTGTTCCGTTATATCTGTCCGTGTTCTGTCATCCAAGAACTCTATTGGTTATGGCTATTTTATATACACTTTTGTAGTACTTCTCTTTGCTGAGCTACATTGTCTATGTTAAACAGTTTGTTTATTGATTACCTTAATCGTGGAAAATGTCGCTGAATATGCAAAGGCATCACTACCTGAGTAGAGCTTTTAATTACCCTTAACCCTAGCCATTTCACAAAAAATAGACACGGAACAAAAATGCAGCTGATGCATTTAACAATGGATGATGAGGGGTATATTACAATATGTATGGGCTGTTGCAAATTGTTTTTTGTATTATACTTCCTTGCATAGCTGGAACACCTACTGGCCTAGATCCAATAGTTCTGCAGTTCAACCTTGTGCCATGGTTATTCAGTATATGGGTTTTGTGAGTACACTTACATTTCTGATAAGCCATAGACCATATACATAGGAACATCAGAACAGGAATAGACCATTCAGCTCCTCGAGCCTGTTCTGCCATTCAATTAGATCATGACTGATCTATATCTTAACTCCATCTCCGCACTTGGTTCTGTAAACCTGCCTAATAAAAAATCTTATCAATGTCAGTTTTGAAATATTTTAATTGACCGAGCCTCAACAGCTTTTCGGGGGAGAGAGTTCCAGATTTCCATTAACCTTTGTGTGAGGGAGTGCTTCTTGACATCACCCCTGAATGGCCTAGCTCTAATTTTAAGGTTATGCCCACTTGTTCTGGACTCCTCCACCAAAAGAAATAGTTTCTCTCTATCTATCCTATCAAATCCTTTAATCATCTTAAACACTTCAATTAGATACAAGCCTTATACTTGAGCTAGATTCTTTGGCTGCTGCAGAGGCTGTGGAATATTGCTGGAGAAGGATTCAAACAGCATGGCCTTTTATCTGGTTCACTGGGCAAATGGAGCAAATATGAACACAACAGTCAGTTAAAAGATAAACAACTTTATTTCAATCAACTGATGATTCCTTTAGCTCCACAAACAAACCTGGCTAACATTTTGCGTAAGTTGAAATGTTACAGCCACAAACCACATGTAAAATGCATTCATTAAATCATAACACAATAATAAAATGGTGACTAATTTACCAAGGTAATGAAATCCCTATAGGTCTCCCAGCAGGTAGCCAAAGTAATTTCCTGCAGTTTACTTGTAAAATAGCAAATTGAACTGCTGATGGATTCTTTAAATCCATAAATCATGTAGTTGCCAGGTTACCAAGGGCCCACCAGCACCATTATTTTACAGTTTAAGTGGCAGTGGCGATAAACGTTGCACTGTCAGGAACTTCACGATCGCCATTGATTTTGATGGGCGTGGAGCTATGAGAATTAGCTTCTCACTGTTTCGGCGAGAGTAACAGCAAAGTGGTGCAAAAGTACCAGACAATGGTGGCGTGATGTAAGTAATGGCTGAGGTCACTTACGCCATAATTCCTCTTTCTTTTGCAGTATAGGTGTGCCGTTACAATGGTGCAGGTCTCCATGAAATTCTGGGACATGAAATCTTGAAGTAAACTGGAAATTTTATTATGCCTTGAAGGCAGTCCATTTTTTGGATGTCTGCAATTTTTTGGTCTGAGTAGAGACCCTGAGAGGTTGCGACCATTCCATGAGTGGGACAAGGTTCAGCAACCATTGAGAATAGTGGTAATGGGCCAGAATTTGCTGTCAAAATAACAGCAAGGCTAATGGCGCTTGCTGTTGCTTATGGGTAAATAATAGAGCAACTTCAGGCGAGGAGCAAATGTGCAGTTAAATGTGAATATCCAAAAGTTCCTGTCCGAGTTGCGCCGCTTCACTGTTGACTTCACAAAAATGGCATCTGGCCCTAAGCCTCCCTTTTTTTGTAGGGACTTGCTGTATTTGCCCAGTAATTGTTCATTAAACTTGCCACAGAAAGTTAAGTCTTGTCATTACAAACGTAAGTACCCTGTTAGCAACGTAATAGGTGTTAATACTACCAATCAACCTCTCTGGCACCAAAAAAAAACTTACAAATGTGGAGTCCCATTCCTTCAGGTTTTGAATTTTTCAGGGAGATTTTTAAAAAGTTAAATTTTAATGTTAAAGGGTTAGAAATTCAGTGCCTTTACGCCTCTCGTTAGCATCCCCCGAGGTGCACTAACGGGGCGCAAATGACTTTTCGCCCGGGCACAGTACCGCTAACAACTCCTGCTAAATTCAGCGGGAGTTTAGCAGCGGCGGTAACCAGTAGCGACCCGCTGCGCTGCGCAGGCGATGACGACGTCATCACCGTGCGCAGCGCCCCGTTTTCGCCCCGCCTGCAAAATTGGCCCGCGCCCCCTGGATCTGTGCCAGGCGATGACAGCGACCGATTCAGGGGGCGGGAACGGAGCGGCAGGAGGCTCGCGGGGCGCTAAGTAAAGGGGAAGTGGCGGGCGGTGAAAAAAAATCGTCCGACTTACTTGTCGCAGTCCGTTGCGCCTTTGAATGTGGAGTCTGTGCCGCGATCTGGCAGCCCGGCACTCCTCTTGTGTGCCGGGCTGCTGGCACGGCACCCCGCTCCCCGGTGGTCCAGGTAGGGCCCTGCGGAGTTGTGAGCTTGGACCCTCCCCTTTAATGAGGGGAAGAGCCCTTCCATGCGGCAGCGCTACGTGGCCCAGTGCATAGCGCTGCAGAACGCACTGCCCCGATATTCGGGGTTAGCGCACTAAGAAGGAAGTGGAGCACTTGGATTAGCGCTCCACCTCTCTCTTGGGGCGCTAAAACTGAAGTTAGCGATCGCCGGCGCTATTTTTCACCAGGCGCTAAATTTAGCACCCAGTCGATAAAATGGTCGCTAACGAAGTTATGCATCATGCAGTATGCTACAATAATTTGTGATACACTGGCTGTGCTGTATTGTAGGACTCCACCAGATTTGTCCAGGTATCTGCAATGAAACTTTAGTATTCCAATGCTCTATCCAAATTCCTGTTGTTCTATGTCTGTTGTCAGTCTGTGAGTGTGGATGATTTAGGTGTCAACAACTATGGTTACAGGGGATACCCCTGAGCATCAACTAACAACCCCTATACATTGGATTGACACATCACAGCTGGTATGGTGAATTGACAAAGAATAATAGAGTTTGGACAGCTACCTGGGTAGTGGGCATTACTGTGTAAGATTAGGTGATTTTCATCAGACACTAGTTAAATGTGTTAGGTCCCCACCACAAACTCTGTTGCCTAGCCACCAAATCCATCTCCTGCCCTGGCCACTGTCTCAGTCTGAACCAGGCCGTTCACAACCTCAGTGTCCTATTTGACCCTGAGATGAGTTTCTGACCCCATATCCTCTCCATCACAAAGACCACTTACTTCCACTTCTGTAATAATGCCTGTCCCTAACCCTGCCTCAGCCTATCTGCTGCTGAAACCCTCATCCATGCTTTTGTTACCTCGACTAGTCCAGTGCTCTCCTGGTCGGCCTCCCATCTTCCACCCTCCATAAACTTAAGCTCATCCAAATCTCTGCTGCCACCAAATCACTTCTGTGCTCACTGACCTACATTGGCTCCTAGTCCACCAACGGCTCTATTTTAAAAGTCTCATCCTCTTGTTCAAATCCATCCAGGGCCTCGCCCCTCCATATCTTGCTAACCTCCTCCAGCCCTACAACCAATGTTCTCTTTAAGCTGCGCGGCAACGCGGCCCTGCAGTGCTCTGCAGCTCCTGCGCAGCCGGCTCATCGGCTTTTAAATAGGTAAAACCGCGCATGCGCGGTATCTTGAATGAGCTGCGCAGCCCCACCCAAAAAAAATGTAAAGGGTACATTGCCTACAACCCTCTGAGAATTTGGCATGGCTCCAAATGAGTCTTGATATCAACACAGTAAGAATGCATTGAGGAGGCAGAGCGTAGAATGGCTAATTCAGAGCAGGAGTGCTAGCCACTGGATTGCCACGCCTAACACATATATTAGCTTTTTTTTTCCTGAGACAATATTAAGAGGTTGGTTTTCAGCAAGTTTGGTGAACATGTGACGAATCAAAGCATGAGTCTTGCTGAGTCCAACAATCACCTACACACCCACCAGACAAGTCAACAACAAACCTGTTATTCATGTACCAGAATTGGAACAGCACAGCTCTTTTACTCTGACTATTCTATTTGGGGATGCTGGGAATGCCTGCAGAGCAATTGTTTACAGTCATGATTAATAACTTGGCAACAGCAATAATCTCTGGTTGTAAACAAGTGAGTTATTCATGGAAGTGAGCAATGTGGAAACAAAAAATAACATTCTAGTCTTGTTGGGAGATATTTTGTTCTGTGTGAAAGATTAAATAAAAATTATTTTACTAAACAGAGGAGATTTCATAATGAATTTTCTTTAACTTTACACACAATGCAAAATATACCCTGTATCATTCTTTGCTCTGGAACAAAAATGCTACTGCAGTTCTCAAAGTGTTAACAAGACATTCACTTTGGTCATCCTTTCTGTTCCCATGGTGAGGGAGGGGAAAGATGAGAAGGAGCTGAGGCCGTTCTTGAGCAGCACCTAATACCTGGTTTCAGCAGAAAAGACTTGCTAGTACATTTGTCACCAAGCCCGTCAGTGAGAGATAGTGCACGCGCATCCAAAGGGGAGAGATCTTAAAAATGAATGGTTTGGGCCTCAGCAAAAAAAGGGTATATCCAGCTGCTTTAATTTGTGTACCCCTATATTTAAGCTACAAAATAAAATAACAAAATTCATTCGTCTTAACCATCAGATCATTGACAAGTCCAGCAAAATTTCAGTTTCAATTGGCTAGCTATTTTTTCAAGTTCACAGTTCACACACTGCCATAACTGAAACAAGCTGCAATATTATAATAACGAAACTACTCAAACCCCAGGAGGAGCACTATCACTGTGATATTAATCTATTATTACTAAATTATACACCTAGAATACAATTTTTTCCCTAACTGGTATAACCAACTCAAGTTTGCCTATATCATTTAACTTAAAAAATGTAATATAGCTCATGGGGTCAATTTTACAAGTTAGCTCTCCAGTGTAGAGCTTTGTGCGATGGGAGCAAATATCAGAAATTCAGGTGGGGAGGTCCGTGATCCTGCACAACTTGCCATCCGTTTAATAAATGGACGCTAAATAGTGTAGGCAGTCTGACATTATTGCCCAAATTCCTGGTATGTGCTTCTGTCATTCAAAATTGCACCAGGAGCATTAATTCCTAAAATCTCCCTCCTTTCTATTAATTGTCTCTACCTCCATGTCCCTGTGTTCCTTTTAGATTGTCAAAGACCTACAGCAACAGGTTGAGTTATCTCATCCACAGCACCAGCTGTACTGCCAGGCCCTTATGACATCATCTGTCCATGGGGCAGGAAGGGTACATATAATTGGAAAAACTATATTATCACCTGTTTTTATCAGTCCCACTTATTGTACATTTTTAAAAATTCATTCATGGAATGTGGGCGTCGCTGGCAAGGCAAGGCCAGCATTTATTGCCCATCCCTCGTTGCCCTTGAGAATGTCGCATGTTTTCCATTCCCCAAATGAGCCTGACTTCACAAATTTTCACGGATCAGATTTGGTTTCCGCAGCTCCAAATTAGAAATGTTAACATTGTGTTGTGCTGATAATTCATACCCATGCCCCTTAGTGAGAGTGAAGCTCTTCAATAACTTTACAGAGTGATTTCATGTATGTTAAAAAGTATGGTAAGATTAGCACTATTTAGAATTCCAGAGTGAATGGGTGTTGCTGCCTTAACAGAACAGCTTGACTACACTAAAAAGCTTAGGGAGAGATAAGAGATCTATGCATCACCACTGGATTGCATCCCTCACTAAACTACCAAGGCTTGGACACATAACCAGCTGCAAGTCACATGTTCTTCCCCACTGAACTACCAGACATTAAAAACTATGGCCCCAATATTTACTGGGGCGGGATTTCCAAGCGGGGTGAGGAGTTCTGGTCCCCGAACGCTGTGGAGTTCGGCGTGTGGGTTTTTTGTTAAAACAGAGAAGAAGGTTAGCTTGGGGGGGCCGAGGGGAAGCACTTCTACTCCTCCTGGCCCACAAGCAGTGCTGGAAAGGGACTTACCTTTTCCACGCAACAGTGCTCGCCCCCCTTTAGCTGCCGGGTTTCCTGAGGCCCGGGAAACCCGGCTGGCCAGGGTTAAATTTAAGCTGAAGATAAAATCTGAGGTACGCGGTCTCATTAAAATACTTAAATGAGTAACCCGCCTCCTGGGAGCAGGCTGGTTACCCGTCCCTGTCCCGCCTCCTGGGAGCAGGCTGGTTACCCGTCCCCGTCCCGCCTCCTGGGAGCAGGCTGGTTACCCGCCCCCGTCCCGCTTCCGTAAAAGTGGAAGTGGGCTGGTTGGGTTCGGGTTTGAGATTTTTAACATTTTTACCTCCCACCCAACCCAAACCCACCATTTTTGGGGGTTAAAATTCCCCTCTATATTTCTTTTAAGAAGGAACTTTGTTGTTGTTGTAGCTTCAGCCACAGACAATAGCCATTTATCCAATTGCCAAATAATAGTGGGAGAGCATAGTTGTGTAATTAAAATGGTTTATCCCCCTTCACATGGCCAGCACCATTTATTTTGAGGAACGTACACTGCTGCTCAGGAGAAATTACCTGAGCCCTGTTCTAATATGCAGCCTTTCAAACACTTTCCTTGGATCTATAAAGAACTGTTCATTATGATACATAGCACATGACAAACTCAAGGTCTCACTAAATGGCAAGGTAGGCAATCGCTCAAAGATGAGTATGTAGAATGTATAGTCAGATAAACATTGTACAATTTTATTCAAATACCTTTCCACCCAACAGGTAAAAACATTCCCTCAGATGATTCTGTTTTTCCAGGGTTTCTGCTTATCTTCCCCAAAGTTATGGCGGGGAATCAGGAGAACCCCCACGGAAATTTCAGGGGAGGGCTTTTATACTAGGTGTCAACTGAATTATACATGGTCAAAAGAGTAGCAGATATGTGAGAGCTAGCTGAAATATGAACATCTGCTCCTTAGTCAGATATTAAATTAATTTTACCATTGGATGGCTAGTCAAGAATGATTGACAGGACTGACTTTTTCGGCTGTTTAAGTTTGAGAAATGTTCTCATAGGTTTTAAGAAAGGAAAAAAAATCGCATTTCTATAGCACTTTTCACATCCTCAGTATGTTCCAAAACATTTCTCAGCCAATGATTAACTTTATTGAAGTATTATGTAAGCAAAAGCAGTAACCAATTTTTGCACAGCAAGATCCCACAAACAGCAAATGTGATGCTAACTGACCAGTTAACCTGTTTTTGGTGTGGTGTTGGTTGAGGGATTATTGTTAGCCAGGACACCGAGAGAACTCCCTACTCTTCTTTGAATAATACCATGGGATCTTTTACATCCATCTGAACAGGCAGATGGGGCTGACATGCTGACAAGCTCCCTCATGAAGCAGAGATGGAGAAGGCCAATCTTCAACATAGCCAAGAAGCTGTGACAGGATTTGAAAACATAGTTCCTGGGCTCTTTTCTCTTTTTCCTCCAAATCCATGACCGTTATTCACAAGGCCCAATCGCAATGCTTTGGCTGGAGGTCTATGCAAAATGAGTCCAGTACCGCAAAAAATTAGCAGCAAACAACAGAACAGGATGAAATAGCCGAGCACTTAGCAAATGGGGACAGGATAGGACAGAGTCAACATGGATTTACAAAGGGTAAATCGTGCTTGACTAATCTATTGGAATTTTTTGAGGGAGTAACTGGTAAAATAGATGGGGGAGAGCCAGTAGATGTGGTGTACCTGGACTTCCAAAAGGCCTTCGATAAGGTCCCACATAAAAGATTAGCATGGAAAATTGAAGCTCATGGGATAAAGGGGAAAGTATTGACGTGGATAGAGAACTGGCTGTCAGATAGAAAACAGAGAGTTGGAATAAACGGCTCATTTTCTGAATGGCAGGCAGTAACAAGTGGGGTACCACAGGGATCTGTCCTGGGTCCCCAGCTGTTCACAATTTATATTAATGACCTGGATCAGGGAGTCGAATGCAGCATTTCCAAATTTGCAGACGACACTAAACTAGGAGGGGGGGTGGGCTCAGAGGAGGAGACCAGGAAGCTCCAGAGCGATTTGGACAGACTGGGTGATTGGGCGGATAAATGGCAGATGCACTATAATGTGGACAAGTGCGAAGTTATCCACCTTGGGTGCAGGAATGGGAGGGCAAATTATTATTTAAATGGCAATAAATTGGGAGAGGGGGAAGTACAGAGAGACCTGGGTGTTCTTGTACACCAGTCACTGAAGGCGAGCATGCAGGTGCAACAGGCGGTCAAGAAGGCAAACGGTATGCTGGCCTTCATAGCAAAAGGGTTGGAATACAGGAACAGGGATACCTTGCTGCAGCTGTACAGGGCACTGGTGAGACCACACCTCGAGTACTGTGTACAGTTTTGGTCGCCTCATCTGAGGAAAGATGTTCTTGCCATGGAGGGGGTGCAGCGGCGATTCACCAGGCTGATACCAGGAATGGCGGGATTGACCTATGAGGAGAGACTATGTAGTTTAGGGATGTACACACTGGAGTTTAGAAGATTGAGAGGGGACCTCATAGAAGTGTATAAAATTCTGACAGGTCTAGACAGATTAGATGCAGAAGGAATGTTTCCCTTGGCGGGTGAGAACAGAACTAGAGGACATAATTTAAGGATAAGGGCTAAACCATTTAGGACAGAAATGAGGGGGAATTTCTTCACTCAGAGAGTGGTGAACCTGTGGAACTCATTGCCACAGAGGGCAGTGTACGCCAGCTCATTAAATATATTTAAGAGGGAATTAGATATATTTCTACAGGCAAAAGGGGTTAAGGGTTACGGAGAGAAGGCGGGGACGGGATACTGAATTGAAGGATCAGCCATGATCTCATTAAATGGCGGAGCAGGCTCGAAGGGCCGGATGGCCTACTCCTGCTCCTATCTTCTATGTATCTATGTAACAGAAACTATTGCACAAGCAATAATGCATAAACAGTAGTAAAACAAGTCAAAAAAGCAGAAAAAAAGAACTTTCCAAAAACCACTCAGACCCAGCTTTAAGAATGGACAAGCAGCATGGAAAGCTTTGTTTTATTCATTCATGGGATGTGGGCGTCACTGGCAAGGCCAGCATTTATTGCCCATCCCTAATTGCCATTGAGAAGGTGATGGTGAGCCGCTTTCTTGAACCGCTGCAGTCCGTGTGGTGATATTTCATTGTAGCGGTTTGGTACAACTCAGAGGGCATGTAGTCAACCACATTGCTGTGGGTCTGGAGTTACATAGAGGCCAGACCAGGTAAGGATGGCAGATTTCCTTCCCTAAAGAACATTACTGAACCAGATGGTTTTTTTTACAACACTCCAGTAGTTTCATGGTAACCATTACTGATACTAGCTTTTTATTCCAGATTTATTTGATTAACTGAATTTAAATTCCTCAGCTGCTGTGGTGGGATTTGAACTCATATCTCTGCATCATTAGTCCAGGCCTCTGGATTACTCGTCCAGTAACATAACCACTATGCTACCATTCCCAAGCGCCCATTTTAAATGGACAAACTGCAAGAAAAAATAGAGAAATTCATCATGGGACATAATGAAATGCACTTAAACAAATTTTGGGGTATAATAAGGCCTGTGCATGTTTGTACTGCAGCGTCAAAAAAATGAAAATTCTTCTGCAACTGATGCTTGTGCCTACAATGCCCGATTACACACTGTGTGTACACCTGCTGTGATGGGCCACACGTATGACATTGAGGAATTAGCCCTTTATTGCGTTCTAAGTACTCTCTGTATCTTACTATGTCTGAAGCTCCACTGGCTCTTCATTTCCCCAGTAAGTTGACTTTGAGATCCTTATCCTCACCTTCAAGTCTCTTCATGTCCTCTCCCTGCTCTATCTCAGAGACCTCATCCAGTTGTACTTCCCTGCAAGCTCCTCTCATTCAACCATTATGCTCCCACCCTCTGGAATTCTCTCCCCAGGACCTCCATCATATTACCTCCCTCCCTGCCTTCAAAAGCATCCTTAAGACTTTGCTTTTGAACTATGCATTAGCCTCCATTCCCACTTTCTGCTTTTCCCCTACCAGCTTGGTGTCTACTCTTTTGTCCAGTGACCTAAACATCTCTCTACACCTAAGAAGCTCTATAGAAATGTATGTTGTTGTCTGACCGTCTCTATGTTACCTTACCGATAAATATATCTTAGTTTTTCCCTGTGTACATTGGTATCAGCAAGCGAGTATTTTCTTCGAAAGGAGACAGGAGCACCTGGTGGACATCTCATATGATACCATGATTACTGGATAATTGTTAATCCTGAGCATGCTATCCCATGTGTGACATATATAAAAGTGCATGTTTTGGTTCAGGAGACTCGATCTGTCATGAACACAAAACAAATTGTTGGAAGAAAGCCTGAACTGTTATTGTTATCTTCAAAAGAGAAGATAGTAAAAGAGTAAAAACCCAAGGGAAAAAAATGAAGGAGAAAAAAAAGCCACTTTGCAGTAGTAAAGGAGACAGTTAATCCTGACCAAAATCATTCTTTGAATCCATGACTAACAGTTCAAAAGGAACTTGCAGTTCCCAGTGAAAACATTTTAAATGTACAATGTAGTATAAAGTGACTGATTACATGGATGCCAGAATCCTTGGAGATGTCTGAATGTGATGTCATTGTGGTTTATATGAACCCGCGGGTCTGATAACAGTCAGTGAAGTGAAATAATAGACTGTGCCATTTGTTGTCAGTCTGGGCTGCTTCAGTCATCTCCTAAGAAAAGCCCTCAACTGAGAAGGATTAGTGGATGTCTGCTTTTCAAAAAAAACAAAATTGTACATCAATCCCTCTCTATAGGGCTGTCTTTGGGATCCATTCAAGAAGCATGTCATGGTGAATGACTCAATACACTACAGTTTCTATATTATCAGATTACATACAGTTTCAGAAGCAATGGTACATTAGAGAGGTACACGGAGAAGTTATTATATTTGCAGGAGAGTGGAGTGGGAATGGAAGACAGCCATTTCTCACATTATGATTTTATTAACTAGCGTGTAAAGACACTGCACCAGTAAATCTGAACCATTATTTTAAAGCAAACCTATTGTTAAATCACTGATGTTGAGGATGAGGGAATGGTTCAGATACTGATTTGCCCTCTTTGGAAACAATTCCTTTGAAGTTGCTCCTTTTATCTTTTCTGGGTTATTTTCTTCTAAAACTGAAGATGCACCATTTTCATTTAAACAGCAACCATTGTGCTTCGGGGGGGGGGAAGCTTTTAAAAGATGAAAGGAACAACATAAAAGGATGATTAAGGGACAACTCTAATCCATACAACTCCCTCATCCTTAATTAGTGGTTATTAGCAATACATTTTTTCATTTACTTCATACAAACCAAGCTGATCTCGTTTCCAGAGGAGAGATTAAATGTATTAATTTCAGCCATGATGGTGTATCGCAGGCTGTGTTGCAGAGATGTTGCTCCTGCTAGAATTAGATATCATAATAAGATTTAAGAGGATGCATTCTTCAGAACTGAACTATAATGTACCTTTGATCAAATATTTCTTGAAAGATTGTTTCCTTCCAGTATTGTTAGCTTTTTAAAACTGTATAGAAAATAGAATTTAAAAAAATCAAAGAGAACTGCCAAATTTATTTGTCTCGAGAATCATAAGGTAAAATAAACATTTTACAAATGAATAGGACCTTTTAAAAAGTCCATTAAAAGTACATTAATGAGGAGGTAGCAGAAATTGAGAGTTTGATCATTTTCAAGTACACGACAAGATCATGTTAATTTGCAGAATGGGTCACTGCCGTTGCACTGAAAAATAGAAGATCATGTTGTGGTACAAATTTGTTCACATTATCAATAGGTTTTGGTTCAGTTTTATTTTGAGAAGGTTTCATGGCTAATTAAGAGAGTGCATTAACCAAAACCCCACATTTGTCTGTGTGCTTTGCTCATTACAAATGAACACAAACCCCATTCTCTTCATGAGTGCCAAGACCTAATTTATGATTATCTGTTGAAAAGAAAAACTACTCACAAAAAGATGCAAGCTGGCAAACTTGGCCATTAGTTTATGTATTTACTGCAGTGAATTGCAGAAGTAGATTTCAACTAGAAAATGTAGATGGTGCCTACTAAAGCTGTACTTTTTAATTAAGGCACCCAGATAAATGTCCAAGACCAATGCAGGACACCACCAATGCTGAAAAGATTAGGAACAATGGCCTAGAAATTCGGGTGGCCGGCTTGCCGCGGGGGTAAGGATCGCACGCGCTCTTACCCACCGCGCCTGCCGTTGTGTTTCGGGCCCACAGGAACTTCGGGTCCTGGGCCTCTCCCTAGTGCCGGCGTGCAGTGCTTGCGTGTTCCAGGGGCGCAGTTAGTGCAATGCGACCCCTGGGATCACGTGGGCCATGGAGAGCCAATGGCAGCAGACCATCTTTCATTCATAGATTTGACAGGAGACCTGTCAAATCTGTGAATTGAAATCGGCCCCAAAAGAACAGCTAAACCTCAAATAATTTTTTTTTAAAAACCATCACATTAATAAAATAACTATAGTTAAATAAATTAACCACTTTAAACAAAAATTAAAATTTTTGAAAAAATTAAAATACTTTTTAAAAGTTATAAAAATAAACTTACCTTTCTTTAAAGTCTCTAAAAAAGATAAACCTGTTGAAAAAAATTTAAAATTATACTTAATTAACTACTTACCTTGTTCAAAAGGGGTCTTACGCCTCCTTTTTACTAGCGTAGAATCTTCAATACTTACCCTTGCGTTGACACCTGAAAAAAAACCTAAGTGTGCTGCGTGCGCGCAGCCTCTAGTGCGCACGCAGTTCACCTAGGAACCGCCCCCTTCGCCATACCGGAAGTGCCGGTTTCCCGTGCATGCGCAGTGCATGCAGGAAACCGGCACTTCGGGAATGAATACGGGTGAGTACACAGTCCGTACTCACCCGAGAACAGCCGAATTTTTGGGCCCATGTTTATTTGCAGATTTGGGAAGAGAAGCCATTGAAGAAGATGCACTGGCTTTTTGTGTCAAGACAGGAATGGAATCATGAAGAGGCAATGCCACAGACAAGAGGCAGTAGACAAGGATGGAGTGGTTGATGATACTAAAGTGCATAGAGGTCAAAGAGGGATAATGCACCATGGTTTTTTTTTAATTTGTTTATGGGATGTGGGTGTGGTTGGCAAAGCCAGCATTTATTGCCTATCCCTAATTGCCCTTGAGAAGGTGGTGGTGAGCCACCTTCTTAAACCGCTGCGGTCCGTGTGGTAAGGTACTCCCACAGTGCTGTTACGTGGGGAGTTCCAGGATTTTGACCCAGCGACGATGAAGGATCGGCAATATACAGGTTGAGTGTTCCAACTCCAGCAACCTCGGGACTGAGGCCGAGCCGGTTTTCGGGTTTTTCCGGACTTCGGAACGTGTTTCTGATGTCCGAAATCCGGAAATGCCTGAGCCCAGGTTGCAATATTTCCAGACTTCGGACATCAGAAACATGTGCCAAGTCCGGAAATGTCTGGGCCCAGGTTGCGCTATTTCCAGTTTTTGGTAAGCCTCCCTCAGGGTGTCCAGATTCCGGAACATTTTACGGATTCTGGACCCCTGCCACCAATCGTCCCAGAGTCAAATTCCGGAACTCCGGATTTGGGACGCTCAACCTGTACTTCTAAGTCAGGATGGTGTGTACTTGGAGGGGAACTTGGAGGTGGTGGTGTTCCCATGTGCCTGCTGCCCTTGTCCTTCTAGGTGGAAGAGGTTGCGGACTTGGGAGGTGCTGCCGAAGAAGCCTTGGAGAGTTGCTGCAGTGAATCTTGTAGATGGTACACACTGCAGCCATGGTACGCCAATGGTGGAGGGAGTGAATGTTTAAGGTGGTGGATGGGGTGCCAATCAAGCGGCTGCTTTGTCCTGGATGGTGTCGAGCTTCCTGAGTGTTGTTGGAGCTGCACTCATCCAGGCAAGTGGAGAGTATTCCATCACACTCCTTACTTGTGCCTTGTAGATGGTGGAAAGGCTTTGGGGAGTCAGGAGGTGAGACACTTGCCACAGAATCCCTAGCCTCTGTCGTGCTCTTGTTGCCACAGTATTTATGTGGCTGGTCCAGTTAAGTTTCTGGTCAATGTTGACCCCCAGGATGTTGATGGTGGGGGATTCGGCGATGGTAATGACGTTGAATGTCAAGGGGAGGTGGTTAGTCTCTCGCTTGTTAGAGATAGTCGTTGCCTGGCACTTCTGTGGCGCGAATGTTACCTGCCACTTATCAGCACAAGCCTGAAGGTTGTCCAGGTCTTGTTGCATGCGGGCATGAACTGCTTCATTATCTGAGGAGTTGTGAATGGCGCTGAACACTGTGCAGTCATCAGTGAACATCCCCATTTCTGACCTTATCTTGGAGGGAAGGTCATTGATGAAGCAGCTAAAGATGGTTGGGCCTAGGACACTGCCCTGAGGAACTCCTGCAGCAATGTCCTGGGGCTGTGATGATTGACCTTCAACCACCACAACCATCTTCCTTTGTGCTAGGTATGACTCCAGCCAGTGGAGCATTTCCCCCCCAATTCCCATTGACTTCAGTTTTACTAGGGCTCCTTGATGCCACACTCGGTCAAATGCTGCCTTGATGTCAAGGGCAGTCACTCTCACCTCACCTCTGGAATTCAACTCCATTGGACCAAGGCTGTAATGAGGTCAGGAGCCGAGTGGTCTTGGTGGAACCCAAACTGGGCATCAGTGAGCAGGTTATTGGTGCGTAAGTGCCGCTTGATAGCACTGTCGATGACACCTTCCATCACTTTGCTGATGATTGAGAGTAGACTGATGGAGCGGTAATTGGCCGGGTTGGATTTGTCCTGCTTTTTGTGGATGGGACATACCTGGGCAGTTGTCGGCTAGATGCCAGTGTTGTAGCTGTACTGGAACAGCTTGGCTAGAGGCGCGGCTAGTTCTGGAGCACAAGTCTTCAGCACGACAGCCGGGATGTTGTCGGGGCCCATAGCATTTTCTGTATCCAGTGCACTCAGTCGTTTCTTGATATCATTTGAAGTGAATCGAATTAGCTGAAGACTGGCTTCTGTGATGGTGGGGACCTCGGGAGGAGGCCGATATGGATCATCCACTCGGCACTTCTGGCTGAAGATGGTTGCAAACGCTTCAGCCTTGTCTTTTGCAGTCATGCTGGGCTCCACTATCATTGAGGATGGGGATATTCATGAAGCCTCCTCCTCCCGTTAGTTGTTTAATGGTCCACCACCATTCACGACTGGATGTGGCAGGACTGCAGAGCTTTGATCTGATCCGTTGATTGTGGGATCGCTTAGCCCTGACTATAGCATGCTGCTTCTGCTTTTTAGCATGCATGTAATCCTGTGTTGCAGCTTCCCCAGGTTGGCACCTCATTTTTAGATACACCTGGTGCTGCTCCTGGCATGCTCTTCTACACTCCTTATTGAACCAGGGTTGGTCCCCGGCTTGAGGGATATGCCGGGCCATGAGGATACAGATTGTGTTGGAATACAATTCTGCTGCTGCTGATGGCCCACAGCGCCTCATGGATGCCCAGTTTTGAGCTGTTAGATCTGTTCTGAATCTATCCCATTTAGCACGGTGGTAGTGCCACACAACACGATGGAGGGTGTCCTCAGTGTGAAGATGGGACTTCGTCTCCACAATGACTGTGCGGTGGTCACTGCTGCCAATGCTGTCATGGACAGATGCCTCTGCGACAGGTAGATTGGTGAGGACGAGATCAAGTAGGTTTTTCCCTCGTGTTGGTTCTCTCACCACCTGTCACAGGCCCAGACTGGCAGTTATGTCCTTCAGGACTCGGCCAGCTCGGTCAATAGTGGTGCTACCGAGCCACTCTTGGTGATGGACATTGAAGTCCCCCACCCAGAGTACATTCTGTGCCCTTGCTACCCTCAGTGCTTCTTCCAAGTGGTGTTCAACATGGAGGAGTACTGATTCATCAGCTGAGAGAGGGACAGGACATACCCAGGGATAGTGAGTGAGGAGTTTGGGACATTGGCTGAAAGGTATGATTCTGTGCATATAACTATGTCAGGCTGTTGCTTGACTAGTCTGTGGGACAGCTCTCCCAATTTTGGCACATGTCCCCAGATGTTGGTGAGGAGTACTTTGCAGGATTGACTGGGCTGGGTGTGCCGTTGCTGTGTATGTAGCCGGTGCCGAGGTGGATGCCGGGTGGTCCGTCTGGTTTCATTCTTATTATTGTGTTTCGTAGCGGTTAGTTACAACTGAGTGACTTGCTCGGCCATTTCAGAGGGCAGTTAAGAGTCAACCACATTGCTGTGGGTCTGGAGTCACACATAGGCCAGACCAGGTAAGGACGGCAGATTTCCTTCATTAAAGGACATTAGCGAACAGATGGGTTTTTACGACAATCCGATAGTTTCATGCTCACCATTACTGATACTACTAGCTTTTTATTCCAGATTTATTTAATTATTTTTTATTGAACTGCCTTCTACTACACAAAAAACAGACAGGTGTTTCCTTCTAAAGTTATGCCATTGGCTCTTCAAATCAAATAGGTAATAAAGAAAGTTTAGAAAAATAATTTTGTAGTTCTCTCCGAAACAAAGTTATTTTTAATCATAGGCATGTAAACAAGACAAATACCAGCTTTTCTGCATCAGTCTGATCTTGAGTAACCTTCTTCCTCTACTCACTGAAAGAGCCATCACATCAGTCGTGTTTAAGTCTGTTATGGTCTCCTTTGCACAGCATGACACTGTAAAGTCCATTGCCAGAATGTTGGCAGGGGAGCCATCAGCCTCGTCAAAACTTTTTAGCTTCAGGGAAACTGGCTGACAGAGCTGCACCAGAGAGCACAGAAACGGAGCATCATACTTACATGGTTAACAGACCCAACAATGGAGAAGTGGCATATCTCGTATGATGAAAAACAAAAACCACAGCCATCCATATTTAAACTGTGCTTCCCACTTAAACCATAAGTATCTGCAGGAGGCTTGTGTCAAGCTGCCACAAAATTGAACATGTCTCTTTAAGTAGTAGATATTCCAAATGGGGTCATCACCAATATCCTGAGAAGTCACTTTTTAGGTGCTGTCCCTCATGACTGTTTATGTTAGGATCATTTCTATTGCTGTTGCTCTCAAATAAGTGCCACAGTATTCCAAAAAGTGGTTGTAATATCATACCAAACACAAAATCTACAGCAGAGCGGTCGGCAGCGGGGAAGGAGGAGCGGACCTGGTTGGAGCGGCGGGAGCGGCGGCGAGTCAATAAAGGGAGGCCCGAGGCTCAGGTAGGCCTCAGACCAGCGTCGACAGCGGGGGAGGAGGAGCCTTTCTTTCTCTCTCCCACAGAGCGGTCGGCAGCGGGGAAGGAGGAGCGGACCTGGTTGGAGCGGCGGGAGCGGCGGCGAGTCAATAAAGGGAGGCCCGAGGCTCAGGTAGGCCTCAGACTAGCGTCGACAGCGGGGGAGCAGGAGCCTTTCTTTCTCTCTCCCACAGAGCGGTCGGCAGCGGGGAAGGAGGAGCGGACCTGGTTGGAGCGGCGGAGGCCTGAGGTGAGTCATTAAACTCACCTACGTGGCCTTTTTCCCCAGCGGGGAAAGAGCTTCGCGGGCTTTTTCAAAGGCAGGGGGCGGGGCCAATTCATTGGTACCCGTATATAGGTGGAGCGGTTGCTAAACCCGAGACACTACACTAGTAGTGACTCCCACCCTCCCACCTCCTCTAACCTTTAGGGGTAGAGGGAATTTAAAAGGTAGGTTCGATTTTATATTTTGTTTTCAGGGACTTAACTCCTGGACCTAAGATAAATAAGTTTAAATTTTAGTAATAAAGTAACATAAGGGTTAAGTCATGACAGGAAGTCTCGGACCCGTTTCATGCTCCTCCTGTGCCATGTGGGAAACCAGGGACACTTCCAGTGTCCCTGACAACTACGTGTGCGGGAAGTGTGTCCAGCTGCAGCTCCTGACAGCCCGCATGGCGGTGCTGGAGCTGCGGGTGGACTCACTCTGGAGCATGCACGATGCCGAGAACTCGGTGAATCGCTCATTTAGTGAGTTGTCCACACCGCAGGTAAAGGCTAAGACAGACAGTGAATGGGTGACCAAGAAGCAGGGCAATATCAGGAAGGTAGTGCAGGAGTCCCCTGTGGTCATCTCCCTCCAAAACAGGTATGCCGCTTTGGATACTGTTGGGGGAGATGGCCTACCAGGGGAAGGCACCAGCAGCCAGGTTCATGGCACCATGGCTGGCTCTGCTGCACAGCAGGGCGGGAAAAAGAGTGGTAGGGCTATAGTGATAGGGGACTCAATTGTAAGGGGAATAGACAGGAGTTTTAGTGGCCGCAACCGAGATTCCAGGATGGTATGTTGCCTCCCTGGTGCAAGGGTCAAGGATGTCTCGGAGCGGCTGCAGAACATTCTGAAGAGGGAGGGTGAACAGCCAGCTGTCGTGGTGCATGTAGGTACCAACGATATAGGTAAAAAGCGGGAAGAGGTCCTACAAGCAGAATTTAGGGAGCTAGGAGCTAAATTAAAAAGTAGGACCTCTAAGGTAGTAATCTCTGGATTGCTACCAGGGCCACGTGCTAATCAGAATAGAGAGAACAGGATAGTGAGATTGAATACGTGGCTTGAGCAGTGGTGCAGGAGGGAGGGATTCAAATTCCTGAGGCATTGGAACCAGTTCTGGGGGAAGTGGGACATGTACAAAAGGGACGGTCTGCACTTGGGCAGGACTGGAACCGATGTCCTCGGGGTAATATTTGCTAAAGCAGTTCGGGAGGATTTAAACTAATATGGCAGGGGAATGGGAACCTATGTAGCGAAACAGGGGGAAGTAATATGCAGTCAGAAACAAATGTTAGAAGGGTGAGAAACAATAGGGGAAGGCCGAGTAAACAAAGGCAAGAAACACAAAGGGCCATACTAAACCATAAGTCTAAAAGGACAAAGGATGTTAATAAAACAAGCCTAAAGGCTCTGTGTCTTAATGCAAGGAGTATCCGTAATAAGGTGAATGAATTGACTGTGCAAATAGATGTTAACGGATACGATGTGATTGGGATTACAGAGACGTGGCTCCAGAACAATCAAGGCTGGGAACTGAACATCCAGGGGTATTCAACATTCAGAAAGGATAGAATAAAAGGAAAAGGGGGTGGGGTAGCATTGCTGGTTAAAGAGGAGATTAATGCAATAGCTAGGAAGGACATCAGCTTGGAGGATGTGGAATCAATATGGGTTGAGCTGCAGAACACCAAAGGGCAGAAAACGTTAGTGGGAGTTGTGTACAGACCTCCAAACAGCAGTAGTGAGGTGGGGGAGGGTATAAGAACATAAGAACATAAGAAATAGGAGCAGGAGTAGGCCAATCGGCCCCTCGAGCCTGCTCCGCCATTCAATAAGATCATGGCTGATCTGATCCTAACCGCCAATCTACTATCTATCACAGAACCATCTCCTGCATCTAACAGAATTGCACACACGAAATAGGAGCAGAATCAGGCTACACAGTCCCTGGGCCCGCTCCACTACCCACAGGGCCATGACCGATCCGAACCTAGACTCATGTCCAAATTCCTGCCCGCTCCCCGTAACCCTTAATGCCCTTTACTTCTAGGAAACTGTCTATTTCTGTTTTAAATTTAATTAATGTTGTAGCTTCTACAGCTTTTTGTGGCAGCATATTCCATGGACCTACCACCCTCTGAGTGAAGTAGTTCCTCCTCATCTCAGTTTTGAAAGAGCAGCCCCTTATTCTAAGACTATGTCCCCTAGTTCTCGTCTCACCCGTCATCGGGAACATCCTCCCCGCATCCACCCGATCCAACCCCTTCACAATCTTATATGTTTCAATAAGATCGCCTCTCATTCTTCTGAACTCCAATGAGTAGAGTCCCAATCTACCCAACCTCTCCTCATATGACCACCCCCTCATCCCCGGGATTAACCGAATGAACCTTTTTTGCACTGCCTCGAGAGCAAGGATGTCTTTCCTTAAGTAAGGACACCAAAACTGTATGCAGTATTCCAGGTGCGGTCTCACCAATACCTTGTACAACTGAAGCAATACCTCCCTATTTTTATATTCTATCCCCCTAGCAATGAAAGCCAACATTCCATTTGCCTTCTTAATCACTTGCTGCACCTGCATACTAACCTTTTGAGTTTCGTGCACCAGGACCCCCAGATCCCTTTGCACTTCAGTACTCTCCAGTTTCTTGCCATTAAGATAATAAATTGCTCTAGGATTTTTCCTGCCAAAGTGCATCACCTCACACTTTCCAGTGTTGTATTCCATCTGCCAAATCTCTGCCCACTTACTTAGCCTGTCTATGTCCCCTTGCAGGTTTTTTATGTCCTCCTCATTCACTACTTTCCCTCCCATCTTTGTATCATCTGCAAATTTTGATATGTTACACTTGGTCCCTTCCTCCAAATCGTTAATATAGATTGTGAAGAGTTGGGGACCCAGCACTGACCCCTGTGGAACACCACTAGTTACTGATTGCCAGTCTGAGAATGAACCATTTATCCCAACTCTTTGCTTTCTGTTAGATAGCCAATCCTCTATCCATGCCAGAATATTACCCCCAATTCCGTGATTTTTTACCTTAAGCAATAATCTTTTGTGTGGCACCTTGTCAAATGCCTTTTGGAAGTCTAAATACACTACGTCCACTGGTTCCCCTTTATCCACTCTATATGTTACTTCCTCAAAGAACTCCAGCAAATTTGTCAAACATGACTTCCCCTTCGTAAAACCATGCTGACTTTGTCCTATTAAATTATGATTATCCAAATGTCCTGTTACTGTTTCCTTAATAATGGACTCCAAAATTTTACCTACCACAGATGTTAGGCTAACCGGTCTATAGTTACCAGCCTTCTGTCTACTGCCCTTTTTAAATAAGGGTGTTACATTAGCAGTTTTCCAGTCTGCCGGGACCTTAGCGGAATCCAGGGAGTTTTGAAAAATTATTACCAATGCATCTACAATCCCTACCGCCACTTCCTTCAAGACTCTAGGATGTAAGCCATCAGGTCCAGGTGATTTATCCGCCTTGAGTCCCATTATTTTACCGAGTACCACTTCCTTAGTGATTTTGATCGTGTTTAGCTCCTCTCCCCCTATAGCCCCCTGTTTGTCCAGTGTTGGGATATTCTTAGTGTCCTCTACTGTAAAGACTGATACAAAATATTCATTCAGTGTTTTTGCCATCTCCATATTTCCCACCATTAATTTCCCGGTCTCATCCTCTAAGGGACCAACATTTACTTTAGCCACCCTTTTTCTTTTTATATAACTATAAAAACTCTTACTATCTGTTTTTATATTTTTTGCTAATTTACTTTCATAATCTATCTTCCCTTTCTTAATCAATCTTTTTGTTATTTTTTGCTGCCTTTTAAAGTTTTCCCAATCCTCTGTCCTCCCACTAGATTTCGCTACCTTATATGCCCTTGTTTTTAGTCGAATACTATCCTTAATTTCTTTACTTAGCCACGGATGACTGTCCTTTCTTTTACACCCTTTTCTTTTCAGTGGAATATATTTTTTTTGGAAGTTGTAAAATAACTCCTTGAATGTACACCACTGATCATGTGTCGTCTTACCCTTTAATCTATTTTCCCAATCCACTCTACTCAATTCCACTCGCATACCTTCATAGTCTCCTTTATTCAAGCTTAGCACGCTTGTTTGAGATCCAACCTTCTCACCCTCTAATTGAATATGGAATTCAACCATGTTATGGTCACTCATTCCATGAAACAGGAAATCAGAGGTGCATGCAAAAAAGGCACGGCAGTTATCATGGGTGACTTTAATATGCATATAGATTGGGCTACTCAAACTGGAAGCAATACGGTGGAGGAGGATTTCCTGGAGTGTTTAAGGGATGGTTTCCTAAACCAATATGTTGAGGAACCAACTCGAGGGGAGGCCATCCTGGACTGGGTGTTATGTAATGAGGAAGGACTAATCAGCAATCTTGTGGTACGAGGCCCCCTGGGGAAGAGTGACCATAGTATGGTGGAGTTCTACATTAGGATGGAGAAGGAAACAGTTAAGTCAGAGACCATGGTCCAGAACTTAAATAAGGGCAACTTTGAGGGTATGAGGCGTGAATTGGCGAGGTTAAATTGGCAAGCGATATTTAAGGGGCTATCAGTGGAAGGGCAATGGCAGACATTTAGAGATCGCATGGATGAACTACAACAATTGTACATCCCGGTCTGGCATAAAAATAAAAAAGGGAAGGTGGCTCAACCATGGCTAACAAGGGAAATCAGGGATAGTATTAAAACCAAGGAAGTTGCATACAAATTGGCCAGAAGTAGCAGCAAACCCGGGGACTAGGAGAACTTCAAAACTCAGCAGAGGAGGACGAAGGGTTTGATTAGGGCAGGGAAAATAAAATATGAAAGGAAGCTTGCAGAGAACATTAAAATGGACTGCAAAAGCTTCTATAAATATGTAAAAAGAAAGAGGTTAGTAAAAACAAACGTAGGTCCCCTGCAGTCGGAAACAGGGGAAATCATAATGGGGAACAAGGAAATGGCAGATCAATTGAACAAGTACTTTGGTTCGGTGTTTACTGTGGAGGACACACACAACCAGCCGGAAATAAAAGGGGTCAGAGGATCTGGTAAGAGGGAGGAGCTGAGGGAAATCCTTATTAGTCAGGAAAAGGTATTGGGGAAATTGATGGGACTGAAGGCTGAAAAATCCCCGGGGCCTGATGGTCTGCATCCCAGAGTACTTAAGGAGGTGGCCTTGGAAATAGTGGATGCATTGACGATCATTTTCCAACATTCCTTAGACTCTGGATCAGTTCCGATGGAGTGGAGGGTGGCCAATGTAACCCCTCTTTTTAAAAAAGGAGGGAGGGAGAAAGCAGGGAATTATAGACCGGTCAGCCTGACATCGGTCGTGGGTAAAATGATGGAAGCAATTATTAAAGATGTCATAACAGACCATTTGGAAAGTGGCGACATGATAGGTCCAAGTCAGCATGGATTTGTGAAAGGGAAATCATGCTTGACAAATCTTCTGGAATTTTTTGAGGATGTTTCCAATAGGGTGGACAGGGGGGAACCAGTAGATGTGGTGTATTTGGACTTTCAGAAGGCCTTCGACAAGGTCCCACACAAGAGATTGGTGAGCAAAGTTAAAGCACATGGGATTGGGGGTAATGTGTTGACGTGGATTGAGAACTGGTTGGCACACAGGAAACAAAGAGTAGGAGTAAATGGGTACTTTTCAGAATGGCAGGCAGTGACCAGCGGGGTACCGCAGGGTTCGGTGCTGGGACCCCAGCTGTTTACATTATATATTAATGATTTGGACGAAGGGATTAAATGTAATATCTCCAAATTTGCGGATGACACTAAATTGGGAGGCAGTGTGAACAATGAGGAGGATGCTAGGAGGCTACAGAGTGACTTGGACAGGTTGGGTGAATGGGCAAATGTATGGCAGATGAAGTACAATGTGGATAAATGTGAGGTTATCCACTTTGGTGGTAAAAATAGAGAGGCGGACTATTACCTGAATGGTGGCAGATTAGGGAAAGGGGACGTGCAACGAGACCTGGGCGTCATGGTACATCAGTCACTGAAGGTGGGAATGCAAGTGCAGCAGGCAGTCAAGAAAGCAAACGGAATGATGGCCTTCATAGTAAGGGGATTTGAGTACAGGAGTAGGGAGGTGATGCTGCAGTTGTACAGGGCCTTGGTGAGGCCACACCTGGAGTATTGTGCGCAGTTTTGGTCTCCTAACTTAAGGAAGGACATTCTTGCTATTGAGGGAGTGCAGCGAAGGTTCACTAGATTGATTCCTGGGATGGCCGGACTGACATATCAAGAAAGATTGGGTCAACTGAACTTGTATCCTCTGGAGTTCAGAAGAATGAGGGGGGATCTTATAGAGACATTTAAAATCCTGACTGGTTTAGACAAATTAGATGCGGGCAGAATGTTCCCAATGTTAGGGAAAACTAGAACCAGGGGTCACAGTCTAAGGATTAAGGGGAAGCCATTTAAGACTGAGCTGAGGAGGAACTTCTTCACCCAGAGAGTGGTGAATCTATGGAATTCTCTTCCACAGAAGGTTGTTGAGGCCAGTTCGCTAAATATATTCAAAAGGGTGTTAGATATAACACTCACAACTAGGGGGATCAAGGGGTATGGCGAGAAAGCAGGAATGGGGTACTGAGGTAGCATGTTCAGCCATGAACGCATTGAATGGCGGTGCAGGCTCGAAGGACCGAATGGTCTACTCCTGTACCTATTTTCTATGTTTCTATGTCTATGTTCAGAGGGCTGTGTTGTTAGTTACCTCAACTGAGATCTAAACAGTGGCAGTACATCATCAAGACATTTGAAGTGAACTTGGAGAGGTAATTGTCCGGTGGGGAGCCTTGCCTGCCAGAAGCGCATTTTAGCAATTCGGCCTTGTGCTACGCATGACTTTCCAATCACCACAGTTAAAAATTATGCATCATACGTATCCAAGTTATCAAAACAGCCTCCTGGCATGTGAGGCTTCCCCTCTGGTGCATAAAGTCAGAATATTACCCCTTATAACTCATCATGGGGAAAGAACTGGTCATTATGTCTAGTGATGTCACAGAAACATTCCTTTTGAAAGCATTTACTATGTTACTATATTAAAGTGTCAGCCTTGGCCCAGAGGTTGCACTCTCACCTCTGAGTCACAAGGTTGTGGGTTCTAAGCCCCACTCCAGTGACTTAAGCACATGATCTAGGCTGATGCTGAGTCCAGTACTGAGTGCTGCACTGTCAGAGATACTGACTTTCAGAGGAGATGGTCATCTGTTTGCCCTCTCAGGTGGATGGAAAGAAAAACCCAAACCAATATTTCAAAGAAGAGCAGGGGAAGTTCTCCTTGTTGTCCTGAACAATAATTATGCCTCAACCAACATCACTAAAAAAAAAGGTCATCTGGCCATTTATCTCATTGCTGTTTGTGGGACCTTGCTGTACACAAATTGGCTGTTGCATTTCCTACATTACAACAGCGACTGCACTTTAAAAGTACTTTGTTGGTTGTAAAGTGCTTTGGGATGTCCTGAGATTGTGGAAGGTGCTCTATAAATGCAAGCTCTTTCTTTCAATTTACTATTTTGCTCATATAGCTACCAACTAATTCTTCACTCCTGTCTTAATATCGCACTCAGCCAATTGAATTAAGGATTTAGACCATCACCTCAGTAAAATATTTTTTTAAATATGCTCCCATTATTGCTTAGTTGATCACCCAATTCGATTCAGAGCCACCCAGACCAGGAAAATCCCATGTCTGTACTGAGATGCTGAATCTCACTTGGGATGGCAGTTGGTTTCAGTATGCCTCGGCTAAGGAAGGGAATTTCAGCCAAAGTTCCTGATTGCTATCCAGTGGCCCCGCCCCCCACCCCACCCTCCTTTGCTGGAAATAAAGCATGGTCGTCAGCTAAGGACAGGATCGGGCTCATCTGTGTTGGCCTGGTAACCCTCGCCGCCCAGCCTCAGACATGAAGAATGGTCACTTGGACAAGGTACTGCAGGGCAGCTGGCTCTTGTGAAACCAGATGACAACAACAGTCAGGGCTTTCAGTAAAGAAGTACAGAACATTAGGGGGAAAAATCATCAATAATTTCACAAAGCATCTCGGCAGAAACTTCTTTTGTAGAATTTGCATGAAGATTGTTGAATGGTCTTTAAGAGAATCATGGCACAGTTAAAGATCTTAACTCACAGTCCGTGCTGCAAGACAGTCCTGATTTTTGCACTCTTGTCACGAGGCCTGATTTCACCCTGCTATGTCACAATTTAGAAACAAAATGCCTGTATATTTCTGAACACAATGACCCCAAAATTGTACGTGCCATGATCCCAGCAACTATGCCATGATTGCATCCACTGCTGCTCTCCAGCGCTCTCCCTGCCACAGGTAGATGCTGGGAAGATGTTTCCCCTGGCTGAAGAGTCTAGAACCAGGGGTCAGAGTCTCAGAATAAGGGGTTGGCCATTTAGGACTGAGATGAGGAGAAATTTCTTCACTCAGAGGGTTGTGAATCTTTGGAATTCTCTACCCCAGAGGGCTGTGGCGGCTCAGTCACTGATTATATTCAAGACAGAGATCGATAGATTTTTGGATACTAAGGAATCTGGGGATAGTGCGGGAAGGTGGAACTGAGATAGAAGATCAGCCATGATCTTAATGAATGGCAGAGCAGGCTCGAAGGGCCAAATGGCCTATTCCTGCTCCTATTTTTTATGTTCTTGTGTATGTGAGATTGGGGGCATCTAATCTGCATCGGCCTGGTAGGTGCCCTGATCACTATAGGCCCACCTTAAGCCCTTACCAGCTGAGGCTGGAAACTCTGATGCCTACTGCCATCTGGCTTTGCGGTTTCTACCTGATCTTCCTTCTCCCCTGGAGAAATACATTTGTGGTCCCTTTTGTCTCCTCACAAAGTGGGGACAAATAAATTGCCTCTTCTTCAGGAGTCCAGAATGCTTCATTGGCCTGGACCCCCAGTGGGGCCCACCAGTGCCCTTCAGAAGTCTGATATGCATCGTCTCATTGGCTGTACTGGTCTCTGCACTTAGATCAGATCCCATTGAGGGAGGAGAAGTAGAGACTCCCAGCCCTCTCTGACATGGGAGACCATACTTGGAGCAGACAAAGTTTCCATCCCAGTCAAGGTTCTCCCAGAAACTCCCAGCAAAGGCCATGACCCAGTGTATCTGGGCCCCTGCCTATTTCCAGTGCACACCTGCTGGAGTTACAGCAGGAGTGTTCCAGTGGGCCTCGGCATTTTCAGGGCCAACTGGCCTAAGGCTGCATTGTTCTGTAACCCCTCAGGGGCAGGGGGCTCTTCCAGCTCTATCCATGGCAGTAAGAGTTACAGCTGCTCTGAACTTAGCCTCACATTGTCCTGACAAGATTGTGGCAGATATCGTACTGGAATTTTTCAAAGTGCAATGTCTAGTTATATTCAGGAGCTGACTGAGGCTTTCATGGCGGGTCCTCAGACTCCATTCATTTCTCCAGATAACTGTCGTGCAGCAGAAATTGCAGGATTTGCAAGAGGGCATGGTCTGCTCAATTGCACACACATTCAAATTAGTGTTATCTTTTGAAATTCCTCTGTTCTGCATCAACCATAAAGGAATTTGGTTCCTTAAAACTATGAGGAACAGAATAATATTACATTTATTACAGCAATATTCCCTAGATCATTCCACAATTCCTTTATTTTATACAAATTATGTGCCTCAGTATTATCTGATGAGAATATCCACATATATTATGGTCCGGAAAATCCGTGAAACTCTGGCAGGAGACTGGTGGCACTCATCAGAAAATGTCAGAGACCCGGTTGTGCCAGGTCTCTGCCATTTCCAGGAGCTTCCAACATGCCATGTAATGGGTGGAATCTCTTTCAGCCCCTTACAAAGCAAAAGTCATTGAGGGGAGCAAGGGGCAGAGCCAGAGATGGGGACACCCTGCACCAAGAATTCCCCTTCACCTGGCTCAGTCGGGATTGATGTACCAAATGAGTTGAGGCACATGGGTCTCCAATTGGGTGAAAGTGGACCCCACTGGTGGGGTTCAGGCCAGGGAGGTGACCTGAATCCCCAAAGAAAGGGGACCATTTTTTTAACTTTCTCAATCCGCCCCCTTACCAAGGCCGCACAGAACAGGCAGCCAATGGAGATGTGCCATAGTGGTGGCTGCCCTCGCCTGCCTCATGTAGTTTAGACACCCTGAAAGCTACAGTAGGGTCAACGATGGAGGGCATCCGCAGGCATGGACGCAGTTAACTTCCAGGATTGTAACCCGGGGATATTCGGGGCAGATGACTTTTGGGTGCCCAAGGGTCAAAACTTTATCTGACGTGTTGAATCTAAGGGTGGAGTCTTATGATTTGGGACACCGATAATCAAGCTCATCACAGAAATTTACTTTAATAACTTTATTAACAGTGCAGAATTACAGTGGCTTTAGAGCTCATTTCTTCCTAGGCCTGTTCTACATTGAGAGGTCGCACAACACCAGGTTATAGTCCAACAGTTTTATTTTAAATCACAAGCTTTCGGAGTTAAAACTCCTTCGTCGGGTGAAGTGAGGAGATACAGAATCGTCAAAGCATATATAGATAGAGAACAAAGCATGTGTAACTTACAATTGCAGACAACTGAATTCAATCATCCTGACTGTTTATCTGCCGAGGTGTGATAAAGTTAATCAGGTCAGGAAGGTACCACATCAAAGACATAGCAAGATACAACTGAGACAATGAGGTGGAATCGCATGGGGTCGAACGTGTCAAAAGCTGCCGTCTGTATGTAAAACGATTAACTTTAAAATTTTTACTTTTTTACTGGGAATCACATCTGTGAACAAGCCAACGACGACTCGAGTCCGGATCACGTCATGTATCGTGACATAAACCCAAGATCCCGATTGAGACCGTCTTCATGAGTGCGGAACTTGGCTATCAGTTTCTGCTCGATGATTTTGCGTTGTCGTGTTTTCCTAAGGTCGCCTTGGAGAACGCTTACCTGCAGATCCGAGGCTGAATGTCCTTGACTGCTGAAGTGTTCCCCGACTGGGAGGTAACAATCCTGCCTGGCGATTGTTGCGCGGTGCTCGTTCATACGTTGTCTCAGTGTCTGCATGGTCTCGCCGATGTACCATGCCGCGGTGCATTCTTTCCTGCAACGTATGAGGTAGACAACGTTGGCCGAGTCACATGAGTATGTACCATGTACCTGGTGGGTAGTGTCCTCACGTGTGATGATGGTATCTGTGTTGATGATCTGGCATGTCTTGCAGAGTTTGCCATGGCAGGGTTGTGTGGTGTCGTGGTCGCTGTTATCCTGAAAGCTGGGTAATTTGCTGCGAACGATGGTACTTCTGAGGTTAGGCGGCTGTTTGAAGGCAAGTAGTGGAGGCGTGGGGATGGCCTTAGCGAGGTGTTTGTCGTCATCGATGACATGTTGAAGGCTGCGAAGAACATGGCGTAGTTTCTCCGCTCCGGGGAAGTACTGGACGACGTAGGGTACCCTGTTGGTTGTGTCCCGTGTTTGCCTTCTGAGGAGGTCTATGCGATTTTTCGCTGTGGCCCGTCGGAACTGTCGATCGATGAGTCGAGCGTCATATCCCGTTCTTACGAGGGCGTTTTTCAGCGTCCGTAGGTGTCCATCGCGTTCCTCCTCGTCTGAGCAGATCCTGTGTATTCGCAGGGCTTGTCCATAGGGGATGGCTTCTTTAACGTGGTTAGGGTGGAAGCTGGAGAAGTGGAGCATCGTGAGGTTGTCCGTGGGCTTGCGGTAGAGTGAAGTGCTGAGGTGTCCGTCTTTGATGGAGATTCGTGTGTCCAGGAATGAAACCGATTCTGAGGAGTAGTCCATGGTGAGTTTGATGGTGGGATGGAACTTGTTTATGTTATCGTGTAGTCTTTTCAGTGATCCTTCGCCATGGGTCCAAAGGAAGAAAATGTCATCGATGTATCTGGTGTACAGCGTTGGCTGGAGGTCCTGTGCAGTGAAGAAGTCTTGCTCGAACTTGTGCATGAAGATGTTGGCGTATTGGGGTGCGAATTTGGTCCCCATGGCTGTTCCGTGTGTTTGGGTAAAAAAATGGTTGTCGAAGGTGAAGACATTGTGGTCAAGGATGAAGCGGATGAGTTGTAGGATGGCGTCTGGAGATTGGCTGTTGTTGGTGTTGAGTACTGAGGCTGTCGCAGCGATGCCGTCATCGTGGGGGATACTGGTGTAGAGTGCCGATACGTCCATCGTGGCAAGGAGTGTTCCTGGTTCAACTGGTCCGTGGGTGCTGAGTTTCTGTAAGAAGTCTGTAGTGTCGCGACAGAAGCTGGGGGTTCCCTGTACGATGGGTTTCAGAATGCCCTCGACGTATCCAGAGAGGTTCTCACATAGGGTTCCGTTGCCTGATACGATAGGACGTCCGGGTGTGTTGGCTTTGTGTATCTTTGGGAGGCAGTAGAAGTCTCCCACGCGGGGAGTACGTGGGATGAGAGCGCGTAGGATGTTTTGAAGGTCTGGATCGAAGGTCTTGATCAGTCTATTGAGTTGGCGGGTGTGTTCTTTGGTCGGATCTGCGGGTAGCTGTCTGTAGTGTTCCTGGTTGTGTTCTACATTACCATAGTTATACCCAACTTGTTTATGACCAATTTTCTCTCATGTTATTTTTAAAGATCCTCAACATTCCTTTGCTAATTATTTTTCAGCAGTTCGTTATTTTCAAGAGTTAATTACACTCTTTACGAGCAGATGTTCACTCTTTACATGTCAGAATTTTCTGCCAGCAATGTCCTTGTTATAAGCTCATTCAAACCATAACAATCACAACCTACATTTTTCTTTTGCAAGCGGAAAATATAGCACAAGATTATAATGGTTAATTTGAACAATTCTCCATTTTGTAATGTGGCATCACCACCTTCACAAAAGCTGATTATTTGGTCATTATCTTATTGTTGTTTGTGGGGCCTTGCTGTGTGTAAATTGGCTGCTGTGTTTTCTAAATTACAACAGTGATGACACTTCAAAAGTATTTAATTGGTTGTAAGGAATTTTGGGATGTTTTGAGGTCATGAAGGGCTCTATATGAGTCCAAGGGGGAAAAATTGGGTTGATTTGCGCCTCTCGTTAGCGCTCCCGGGGGGCACTAACGGAGTGCAAATCCCCTAGTGCCTGGGCACGGCGCCGCTAATGCCTCCTGCAAAATTCAGCAGAAGGTTAGCGGCAGCGGTAGCTGGTAGCGCCCCGCGGTGCTGCACCGCCGGCGATGATGTCATTGGCGTGCACAGCGCCGCGGCCACAAACTTCCCTTGCGCCCCCTGACCTATCGCCAGACGATATGTCCGACAGGGTCAGGGGGCATTTTTGCAGCGGCGGGGAAGCGATTGTTAAAGGGGCAGGTGTCGGGTGGCCATTTTTTTTTGGCCAACTGCCAGCACCTGCCCCCTTTCCTTTTTTTCCAGGGTGCTGGCCGCAATCACTCAGCCTGGCACACCTCTTGGGTGCCGGGCTGTTTTCATAGAATCATAGAATCATAGAAATTTACAGCACAGAAGGAGGCCATTCGGACAATCTTGTCCATGCCGGCTGACAAAGAGCTCTCCAGCCTAATCCCACTTTCCAGCTCTTGGTCCGTAGCCTTGTAGGTTATGACACTTCAAGTGCATATCCAAGTATGTTTTAAATGTGATGAGGGTCTCTGCCTCTACCACCATTTCAAGCAGTGAGTTCCACACCCCCACCACCCTCTTGGTGAAAACAATTCTCCTCAAATCCCCTCTAAACCTCCGACCAATTATTTTAGATCAATGCCCCCTGGTTATTGACCCTTCTGCTAAGGGAAACAGGTCCTTCCTATCCACTCTATCTAGGCCCCTCATAATTTTATACACCTCAATTAGGTCTCACCTCAGCCTCCTCTGTTCCAAAGAAAACAAACCCAGCCTATCCAAACTTTCCTCATAGCTAAAATTCCCCAGCCCAGGCAACATCCTTGTGAATCTCCTCTGCACCCCCTCTAGTGCAATCACATCCTTCCTGTAATGTGATGACCAGAACTGCACGCAGTATTCTAGCTGCGGCCTAATTAGTGTTTTATACAGTTCAAGCATAACATCCCTGCTCTTACAAGAACATAAGAAATAAGAGTAGGAGTAGGCTATACAGCCCCTCGAGCCTGCTCCGCCATTCAATAAGATCATGGCTGATCATCGACTTCAACTCCACTTTCCCACCCGATCTCCATATCCCTTGATTCCCCTAGAGTCCAAAAATCTATCTACCTCAGCCTTGAATATACTCACGGCACCGGGGTCCAGCAGGGCCCCGGTGCGCGCAGCGCTAGGCCCCTACCCTTTAATCAGGGGAGGAGGCCTGCAATGACGTGGCTCTACGTGCCGGAGCGCGTGGCACTGTTGCATGTAGTGCTGCGATCTTCAGTAGTAGCGCCCCAAGAAGGAGGTAGAATGCTTTCCAGTAGCGCCCCACCTCCTGCTTGGGGCGCGACTACTGAAGTTCCGGCGGAGGGCGCTAATTTTTTCGGGGTGCTAAAATTAGCACTCCGGCGACGTTAGTACCCCAAAAGGGGCGACACCAAATTTCCCCCCGCACCCCCCCCCCCCCACCCCGCCAAGTTCTTTCTTTTGTCTTTTCAGGAAGCTTGTTTTTTCACTATCTCGCACATTAACAGGTTCACACAACAAAGAATACTGGTATAAAACTCATAGAATGAACAGAATAAAACTAGAATCAAGCACATATGAACATATGAGCATCAGATCAGTAGTAGAGTGTACCTGCGGAACAGTGATAACTTTGTTATACCAACCACTAAGTTATGTAAAGTTTTTGCCTTCTGCTGCATATTCCATAATTTGCTGATAAGGACCACTTATCCAACTTCAAATTAATGAAGAGTAAAGTGTGCAGTGAAAGCGCATTAAGAGGAGGCCAACAGGCTCTCCTACGGGATGAGGTCCAAGATTAGCTATAGACAGCACAATCAAAAGATTGAATACTTCTTTACATCAGAAGGCTCACCTGTCCATTTTATGGAAATAACATTGTTCATAATGCAAACATGTTTATCTTAAGTTATTGTGACAAAATATTTGTTTATGATGAATTATTTACTAGACAGCTTCTTGCTGGTGACAGCATACAAAGGCTAGCTGTTTTTGCAGAGAATACACATTCTGGACTGGCTGATATAAACACCTCAGGACAAGGCAGGGATATAGCTTAGTTTAAAAATACCTTAAAATATTGATCATGATCAATCACTGCCATTGTCCTGGATGGGGACACATCTCGCAGATCATTCAAAGTGTTCAGATCTGATCAATGGGTCATGCCATTCTATTCAATTGCAAGCATCCTATGGGACTATTTACAGTACATGTTTGTTTGGCAACTATATTTGTGTGGGCAAACACAATTTTGAATCCTGTGAATGGCTGACTAACTCATCCAATTAAGAATAACGGGGCCTTAATTGCGGCAATTATTTGAGAGAAAGAGTGGTGTAGCTCTGTCATTGGGGGCCAGAATTCGGGGTATAAGTCAGACTTACACCTGTTCTAAAATACACTCCAAATTCTGGTAGAATTGATGGCTGTCAGGAGATGCAGTTGCTGTCCTACAAAGTTAATCATTTATACCAGAATTCAACCTGATTTAACTTAAGCTTGTCAAACAAGAAAGTGGTTAAATACACAAGCTTTGACAGTCCAGTCTTTATCTGAAACATCAGCTTTGACTCAAACCATTAGAAAAATCTTTTCTCAGCTGTGCTATTAAGAATGGGGGGGGGGGGAAATTCATTATAGCCCAGGAATGGGAGGTAACTTTTGAAAAGTTTGAGAATTAGCGCCAGGCTGCAGACTGCACGCAAAATCAGTCTCATTGCACAAAGAAAGGATTGGAGCGCTAAATGAAGCGCTAATGGCCTAGCTCAGTGGCGTTAAACTTGGAGCGCTGACCAATTTCAGGTGCAGTCTAATCACAAGTCATCATTGCCACAGGCTCTTTCCAGTTCTTAAAGGAAAGGTTAATTGATGCTGCAGAACACCATTCTCATCATTGCTGGCTGTGCAACTGTCTCAGCCAGCAGCAGCAGGTCAAGGAGAAGGAGCTGGACGACTCAAGCAGCCGTAATGATGGCAGATCCACGCCCCAGGGAGACAGCCCACAGATTCTGCGACCATGCATTGGAGGCATTGGTATTCGCAGTGGAAAGACGGAGGGCGGTGCTCTACCCGGCAAGTGGCAGGAGGCCCTCGCCGCAAGTCTTCCGCATCATGTGGAGGGAGGTAGCCTAGCATGTCTTGGGCAGCACTGTGGTCCCCAGGACCCACACACAGTGTAGGAAGAAATTTAACGACCTCACTCGGGTGGTCAGGGTGAGTGAATGCTTCAACAAATGCTACATACCACCATCTGAACCACAGTCTGTACACACTGCCCAAAGCACCACACCCCCAGCACTCACCCACCAACAATCTCTACCTACCAACACTCACACCTTGCACACAATGGCAACTATTCAACTATAGCAGGCACATCACACAAACACATTGCACCACACTCACTCACACACTTTCCTTTCTCTTGCAGGCCAAGGTGGCTCACAACAGGAGGGAGCAGGAGCACACAGGTGGGGGACAAGCCGACATCCAACCACCGTCTGAGCTAGAGACTTGAGTGCTGCTGATTATTGGGCGCCAGGTGGTGGGCACTGTGGCCACCGGCAACGTTGACCCCCTTGGGGACAACAACAGTCTGTTCATCCCTACTCCTGCTTCTCACATTCCACTTCCTCCTCACCCTACAAGCCTTTCCCACTTTCCAGCTAATCATGCTGTATGCATGCATTTCTCCTTTCCTGCCCCCCTCCCCTCACCTTAAACCGAATCTTGTGCCTTTATGCTTTCAGATAATGAGCAAGCACCTGATCAGCCTGTCCCTGAGAGCGAGGCAGGAGAAGAGGAGGAGGAAGAAGGCACTGCGTCACTGCATGTCTCACCCACAGGCACCAGCTCAGATACTGGCACTACGCATTCTTTAGAGGCTAGTATAGTAGTGGGATCGGCACAGGCTGATGCACCGGGGATGAGCGGGCTGCAACAAGGCCAGGGGGACAGGGTAGCTCAGGAGCCAGCTCCCCAGAGGGCGAGTTCGCGCGTGAGTTCTGCTGCACAGGACTCAGATGAGGACCTCGATGGGGAGGCCGTTAGAATAAGGGTGATGGGTATGCACACGGAGATGACAGGTACAATGGCAAGGGTGCCCAAGAGCCTCTTGGCAATGCTAATTTGCGTGGAGGAGTCTGCCTCCAACATTGCACAGAGCTCTGTGCACACCATGGAACCCATCATTTCCAGTCTGCAAAGGATGGTAGATTCCCAGAGAGACCGTGGCAACCCAGACTTGGATGCTGCATGTGATGGCCGATCTGGCAGCTTCCATTGCAGCACGGGCAGAAGTGAGGCAACCTCTTAGTGCTGTAATGCAGTCTATGCTTGGTAGCATTCAATCTCAGACTGCTCTCATGCAGTCTCAGCTTGATGCAACGCAAGCTCTGACTGCTGCCATCGTGGCTGGGTCTACCACCGTCGACCGAGGCTTTCACAGTGTCGCAGCAGGCCAGCAATCTGTGCTGCAACAGATTGCTAGGGATGCTGAGGTGCTGCCCAGGGGGAGTAGCAGTGGGTCAGTGGAGCAGGAAGCTGCTGTCCTCTGTCAGGATGACAGCATTCCTGCTCCCACCACTGCCACTCCGTCATTGCCCTTGTCGCTGCCTATCATTCAGCCAGGCCAGACTGCTGCCACCCATGCTGAGGTGGTGCAGTCTACAGCTGGGCCTTCCAGACCCAGAGCTGGTCGAGGGTGTCCTGCAAGGCCATCTGAAGTCTCCCGCATGGACACTCAGCAGCCTTCCACCAGCCATGCTGCAGCCATTGGGCCAACACTTCGTAGGAGCACTAGAGTAGGCAAAGGCACAGTAATGACAGGCACCACGGGATTGCACAAGGGTGAATAGGTAATATTGTTGTTGTAAATGTGTGTTCACTGATTATTGGTGAATTTATTAATTCAGTTTGGATGATTTTGTGGTGTCTCTCATTTCAGATTTGCGCTGTGATATGGCCTGCGACAGGGTTGGAATGATGGGGATGTGGTGAGCAATAGGGATCTGGGGTTTAATTTATTGGAACTGCAATCTGATGAGGCATCACCGCCCTTCCGGAAGTAGCTGCCTCCTCCCTCACCCCTGTTCCTCCTCTTCCTCGTCTTCCTGTTCCTCTTAAGAACATAAGAAATAGGAGCAGGAGTAGGCCATTCGGCCCTTCGAGCCTGCTCCACCATTCAATGAGATCATGGCTGATCTTCTGCCTCAATTCCATTCACCAGCCTTATCGCCATATCCCTTGATGCCCTTACTAGTCAGAAATCTATCGACTTCTGTTTTGCATATACCCAATGGCTGAGCCTCCACAGCCCTCTGGGGTAGAGAATTCCAAATTTTCACCACCCTCTGTTTGAAGAAATTTCTTCTCATCTCAGTCCTGAATGGCCTACCCTTTATCCTGAGGCTGTGGCCCCTGATTCTAGACTCCCCAGCCAAGGGAAACATTCTCCCAGCATTCACCCTATCAAGCCCTGTATTAATTTTGTATGCTTCAATGAGATCCCCTCTCATTCTTCTGAATTCAAGAGAATACAGGCCTAGTTTACTCAATCTCTTCTCATACGACAGTCTTGCCATCCCAGGAATCAATCTCATGAACCTTCGTTGCACTCCCTCTATGGCAAGTATATCCTTCCTTAGGTAAGGAGACTAAAATTGTTCACAGTACTCCAGGTGTGGTCTCACCAAGGCCCTATATAATTGGAGTAAGACTTCTTTACTCCTGTACTCAAATCCTCTTGTAATGAAGGCCAGCATACCATTTGCCTTCCTAATGGCTTGCTGCACCTGCACATTCACTTTCAGTGACTCATGTACAAGGACACCCAGGTCTCTTTGAGCACCAGCCTTCCCCAATCTTTCACCATTTAGGAAATACCCTGCCTTTCTTTTTTTTCTACCAAAGTGGATAACTTCACATTTATCCACATTATAATCCATCTGCCATGTTCTCGCCCACTCACTGAGCCTGTCGAGATCCCCTTGAAGCCTTTTCGCAACTGACACTGCCACCTAGCTTTGTGTCATCAGCAAATTTGGAAATGTTACATTTAGTCCCCTCATCCAAATCATTGATATAGATTGTGAATAGCTGGGGCCCAAGCTCCGATCCTTGCGGTACCCCACTAGTCACAGCCTGCCATCCTGAAAAAGACTCGTTTATCCCTACTCTTTGTTTTCTGTCTGTTAACCAATTCTCAATCCATGCTAGTATACTACCCCCGATTCCATGTGCCCTAATTTTGTTCACCAACCTCTTGTGTGGGACCTTATCGAAGACCTTCTGAAAATCCAAATACACCACATCTACCGGTTCCCCTTTCCCTACTCCACTAGTTACATCCTCAAAGAACACCAATAGGTTTGTCAAACAGGACTTCCCTTTCATAAATCCATGTTGACTCTGCCCAATCTTACTATTAGTTTCTAAGTGCCCAGTTATTGCATCCTTTATAATAGATTCCAGCATTTTCCCAACTACTGATGTGAGGCTAACAGGTCTGTAGTTCCCCGTTTTCTCTCTCCCTCCTTTTTAAATAGCGGTTACATTTGCTATCCTCCAATCTGCAGGAACCGTTCTAGAATCTATAGAATGTTGGAAGATGACAACCAATGCGTCCATTATCCCAATGGCCACCTCTTTCAAAACCCTAGGATGTAGGTCATCCGGTCCTTGAGATTTATCGACTTTTAGTCCCATTAATTTTGCTAGTACTGTTTTTTTACTAATAATAATTTCTTTAAGTTCCTCATTCTCGCCACACCCTTGGTTTTCTCGTATTTCTGGGAAGTTATTTGTGTCTTCCTCCGTGAAGACAGAAACAAAGTATTTATTTAATTTCTCTGCCATTTCCTCATTCCCCATTATAAATTCTCCCGTCTCTGACTGTAAAGGACCTACATTTACCTTCGCCAGTCTTTTCCTTTTCACATACCGATAGAAGCTTTTACAATCCATTTTTATATTTTTCGCTAGTTTGTGTTCATATTCCATTTTCCCTTTCTTTATCAATTTCTTGGTCCCCCTTTGCTGATTTCTAAAAAGATCCCAATCCTCAGGCTGACTGCTTTTTCTGGCAACTTTATAAGCTTCCTCCTTTGACTTAATACTAGCTTTAATTTCTTTTGTTAGCCATGGTTGGATCACTTTTCCTTTTGGGTTTTTATGCCCTAGAGGAATATATGTTTGTTGCAAATTATGCATTATTTCCTTGAATGTTAGCCACTGTATGTCCACCTTCATACCTTTTAGTGTAGTCTCCCAATCTACCATGGCCAACTTGTCCCTCATACCCTTGTAGTTTCCTCTGTTGAGATTGAAGACCTTAGTTTCAGATTGGACTACATCACTCTCAAACTTAATATAAAATTCAATCATATTATGGTCACTTGTCCCTAAAGGCCCCTTTACCACAAGATTATTGATTAGCCCTTTCTCATTACACAGTACCAGATCCAGAATAGTCTGTTCCCTGGTTGGTTCCTCTTCCTCTTCCTCTTCCTCTTCGTCCTCGTCCTCGTCCTCTTCCTCTTCCTCCTCCTCCTCTTCTCCCTCTTCCTCCTCCTGAGGTGGTCCTGCAATCCGTGGTGGCAAGGCTGGGCCCTCATGATGGCCAAATTATGGAGCATGCAGCAGACCACCACGAAATGGGACACCTGCTCAGCCGAGTTCTGGAGGGCTCCTCCTGAGCAGTCAAGGCAGTGGAACCGTTGCTTGAGCACCCCGATGGTCTGCTCGATGATGTTCCTGGTAGCAGCATGGCTCTCATTATATGAGTGCTGGGCAGGAGTGTTGAGGTTGCGGAGGGGAGTCATGTGCCAGGTGGAAAGCGGATAGCCCTTGTCTCTGACCAGCCATCCGCGAGCTTGACGTGGTGGCTGGAAGAGTGCTGGCACACCGGTCTGGCACAGGATGAAGGCATTGTGGCTGCTGCCAGGATAGTATGGCATTCACATTGAGGATTCGCTGTGTGTGGTTGCACACCAACTGCACATTAAGTGAGTGGTAGCCTTTGCGATTACAGAGGATCTCAGGATTGTTATGTAGTGCCCGCAAAGCCACGTGGGTGCAGTCGATGGCGCCCTGCACCATGGAGAATCCTGCTATCCGGGCAAAGCCACATGCACATTCGTCCTGCTTCTCTCTGGTGATGGGGAAGGAAATGTAGTCACTTCTCCTACTGTAGAGTGCCTCTGTGACCTCCCGGATGCAGCGATGGACGACGAACTGCGAGATGTTAGATATATCTCCTGTTGCAGACTGAAAGGATCCACTGGCGAAGAAATTGAGGGCAACGGTGACCTTGACTGCCACTGAGAGAGCCATGGTCTCCCTGATCTGAGGCTCGAGGTCTGGTTGCAGGAGGTGGCAGAGTTCTGTGACCACCTCCTTGCTGAAGCGGAGCCTTCTAATACACTGTTCCTTGCTTAATTGGAGGTAGGAGAATTGCTGTTGGAATACCCTCGGAGGGTAAGGCCTCCTATTGAGAGCCCTCATGGCCCTTCTCCTCCCTCTGGCCACATGTTCCAAACTTTCTCGCTGCCTCCACTCCCTCCACCGTAGATCCTGGAGGGTGAGGTCGACTGCCAGTACAGCCCCCATTAATGTAACCAAGTGTTGTGAGAATAAATGTAACTAATTGTTAGTAGCCACAACACTCCTGATACTAAACAACCTTTAAATGACTGAATTAAACTGTTGCACAATGTCAAACTAACAAGGAAGCAGTGAAACAGCACTAACATGACAGCTGCGACTCATTACTCATGATCCCTTTAAGTAGCGCCACTGAATCCACCTGCTTGACACCTCCTCTCCCTGTCGCTGTCGGGGCGAGGCGCTAAGGCAGGGAGCAACAATGAATTTTGCAGATCGGGCACGCTCACTGACGTCACGATCTGCCTGGTGCTGAGGTCCCCGGCGGTAACTCGTAGCGGCGGCACTCCAGGGGGGGGGGGGGGCGTAATTGGTGTGCGGCGCTGGATTTGCCTCGCCCTGGCGCTACTGCATCAGCACCCCGTTAGCGCCCCTGCCAACGGGGCGCTGATGCAGTATTTTTCCCCCAGGATTCTGCAAGCTGCCTTTCAGTAGTTTTAGGCAGGTAAATCTTTCAATACCCACCCTTCTGTCAGGGAGAGCTTATCATTGGATTCTCTATGGGTATTCCCTTATATGCCCTTATGATGGAGGCAGAACAAGAGGAAAAGGAAATGAGAAGCAATCAGAATAAGGCTACACCAAAAGAGAAGAAAATCCGCTATAGGGTACCCTTTTACCTGAATCTATAGACCACACCTCTCACTTGAGAATGGGTTGGAAATTATCTGCTTAAAGAGGCCAATGTCACTTCTAGCCAAAGGCAGAGGCACCTGCCCTAAAATTGGTGACATATTTAAATTAAGGTGGTGATGATGTGGTGACATCATATGGCCCATTTTCCATCATAACTTCCACATTAACAAAGAGCATTAATCGTGTCTGTTTAAAATCGGAATAAGGGGGACAAAAAAAAATGGATTTAAAGGACCCTGCAGAATCCCTTTAAAAGAGATACAAAAAGTTTGTTTCTCAGCCAATTTTCAGTTTTTGTTTTTTTCCAGCTGATTTCTTCTTTTGGTCTTCTGTTGTGGAGCTCTAATTTCCTCCTCCTCCTCCCCCATTTTTAAAGAGACTGCAATAGGTTTCCTATTATCCCTGTATCTGACTTTTGTGAAGGAAGATGAGCAGCAATGGAGGAAGGACAAGCTAGTCAGACAGCACAGGATGCACTGAGTTAGGTTTTGGGGTTTTTACACTAGATATACTAATTGTGTTTAGCATCAGCCCCGTAAGCAGACCTAGGAACATAGGAACAGGAGTAGGCCATTCAGTCCCTCGAGCCCGTTCCACCATTCAATGAGATCATGGCTGATCTGCGACCTAACTCCATATACTCGCCCTTGGCCCATAGCTCTTAATACCTTTGGTTAACAAAAATCTATCAATCTCAGATTTAAAATTAACATTTGATCTAGCATCAATTGCTGTTTGCGGAAGAGAGTTCCAAACTTCTACCACCCTTTGTGTGTAGAAGTGTTTCCTAATTTCACTCCTGAAAGGTCTGGTTCTAATTTTTTAGACTATGCCCCCTAGTCCGAGACTCTCCAACCAGCGGAAATAGTTTCTCTCTATCTACCCTATCTGTTCCCCTTAATATCTTAAAAACTTTGATTAGATCTCCCCTTAACCTTCTAAATTCTAAGGAATACAATCCTAATTTGTGTAATCTCTCCTCGTAATTTAATTCATTCTGGTAAACCTACGCTGCACTCCCTTCAAAGCCAATATATCCTTCCTAAGGTGTGGTGCCCAGAACTGCTCACAGTACTCAAGGTGTGGTCTAACCAGGGTTTTGTGTAGCTGTAGCATAACATCTACCCCCTTGTATTCTAGATATAAAGGCCAGCATTCCATTAGCCTTTTTGATTATTTTCTGTACCTGTTCATGACATTTTAATGATCTGTGTACCTGGACCCCCAAATCTCTTTGGACCTCCACTGTTTTTAGCTTTTCACCATTTAGAAAGTACCCTGTTCTATCCTTTTTGGGTCAAAAGTGGATGACCTCACATTTGCCTACATTGAAATCCATTTGCCACAGTTTTGCCCATTCACTTAATCTGCCGATATCCCTTTGTAATTTTATGCCTCCTCTACACTGTCTATAATGCTGCCTATCTTTGTGTCATTGGCAAATTTGGATATATGACTTTCTATCCCATCATTCTAAGTCGTTAATAAATACTGTGAATAGTTGAGGCCCCAACACAGATGCCTGTGGGACATCACTAGTCACATCCTGCCAATTAGAGTACCTACCCATTATCCCTACTCTCTGTCTCCTGCCACTCAGCCAATTTCTTAACCAGGTCAATAATTTGCCTTCAATTACATGAGCTTCTACCTTAGTTAACAGTCTTTTATGTGGGACTTTATCAGATGCCTTCTGGAAGTCCATGTAAATAACATCCATAGACATTCCCCTATCCACTACTTTAGTCTCCTCCTCAAAAAATTCAATCAGGTTTGTCAGGCATGACCTACCTTTCACAAATCCATGCTGGCTCTCTGATCAACTGAAAATTTTTGAGGTGTTCAGTCACCCTATCCTTAATTATAGACTCTAGTAATTTCCCGACAACAGATGTTAGGCTAATTGGTCTATAATTCCCTCTCTCACCATTCTTAAAAAGCGGAGTGACATGCGCAATTTTCCAATCTAAAGGAACAGTTCCTGAATCGAGAGAACTTTGGAAGACTATAGTTAGGGCATCTGCAATGTGCTCACCTACATCCTTTAAAACCCTGTGATGGAAACCATCTGGTCCTGGGGATTTGTTACTCTTTAGTGTCATTATTTTCTTCATTAACGTTATTTTACTTACCTTAATTTTATTGAATCCATGTCCCTGATTCAGTATTAGTTTCCTTGTGATTTGCAGCATGCTATCCTCTTCCTCTGCTGTAAATACTGACACAAATTACTTATTCAACATGTCTGACATTTCCTTATTATCATGAACAACATCATCACTTTCAGTTCTTAAGGGGCCAACATTGCTCCTGACTAGCAACAGGGACAGCACCTCATCTTTCGTTTAGGCACGCTACAGCCCTCTGGACTCAATATCGAGTTCAACAATTTTAGATCATAACCTCAGCTCCAATCACATTTATATTTTATTTTTTCATCCACCCTTTTATTTGGCCCCCCCCCCCACTTTTTTTTTCTCCTAGAAGCTGGCAGCTGTCCTTCATTCTGCCAGTGGATTTCACACTTCTTTCAGCCTTAACCTGTCACATCAACACCACCTCTTGCCTTGCATATCTCTTAATGTCTCTTAATGTCTCTTTATCTCCCCTTTTGTTCCTTTATCCCCTCCCCCTTTTCCCAGCTTTACTCTGGCCTTAAATCTATTTGATTTCCGGCTCTTTCCAGTTCTGACGAAAGGTCATCGACCTGAAACGTTAACTCTCTTTCTCTCTCCACGGATGTTGTCTAGCCTGCTGAGTTTTTCTAGCGTTTTCTGTTGTTATTTTGCTCCTGACTACCCTTTTTTTCCTAATATAATTGTAAAAATTCTTTGTGTTAATTTTGATATCCCTTGCAAGTTTCTTTTCATATTCCTTTTTGTAGCTCTTACTATCAGTTTTGTGACCCTTTGCTGTTCTTTGTACCTTTCCCATTCTCCAGAATCTGTGCTTTTTTTGCATTTTTGTAAGCTTTTTCTTTTAGTTTTATATTGTCCCTTACCTTTCTGACAGGTGCTTGTCTGCTTATCCCAATCTATATGAAAGTTAAAATTCCCCATTAAAACCACTCTGCCTTTACTACAAGCTTGTCTAATCTCTGCATATATACAATCTAGCACTTCACAGCTGCTACCAGGGAGCGTTTACACAACTCCCACTACCTCACCTCCTCTACACATCAGAGTGTATATTTTTCTGGCCAATATTTAGGCAAATATAAAGTAGCGGAGATAGTTAATGAAGGTAGTGCAGGTGATGTTGTGTATAGGGGCTTTCAAAAAACGCTTGATAAAGCACCACAAAATAGACAAAATTGAAGCCCATGGGATTAAAGGGGCAGTGGGAGTATGGATACGAAATTGGCTATGGGACAGAAAGCAGAGAGTAGTGGTGAACGGTTGATATTCAGTGGTGTCCCACAGGGGTCAGTATTAGGACCACTGCTCTTTTTGATATATATTAATGACCTGGACTTGGGTATACAGGGCATCATTTCAAAGCTTGCAGATAACACAAAACTCGGAAATGTAATAAACAATGAGGAGCATAGTAACAGGTTTCAGGAGGACATAGACTGGTGAAATGGGCAGACACATGGCAGATGATATTTAACGCAGGGAAATGTGAAGTGATAGATTTTGGTAGGAAGAATGAGGACAGTCAATATAAACTAAATGGTACAATTTTAAAGGGGGTGCAGGAACAGAGAGACATACACAAATATTTGATGGTGGCAGGACAAATTGAGAAGACTGTTAAAAAAGCAGATGAGTTCCTTGGCTTTCTAAACAGAGGCATAGGGGATAATGTCAGCCCCAAGGACAGGCGGGAGATGGGCTTGGGGGAGTTAAAATTTCAAAAATCGAAAACCCAACTCCGACCCACCTCCAATGTGCTGACTTCCAGTTTTAACAGAGGCGGGTTGGGGAGGGAAGTCGCAGGCGACTAACCCACTCTCCAGAGGCAGGTCCATAATTTAAATATGATAATGAGGCTGCGTGCCTCAAATTGTACCACAGTTTTAAATTTAAGTGTTGCGGGCAGCTGGAGAGAGGTGAGAACTGTCGGATTCAACAAGTAAGTGCCTTTCCAGCACTGCTTGTGGGCCAGGAGGACCATGAGTGCTTCTCCCCGACCCACCAAATTAACCTGCTTCCCTCCCTGTGATCAGACCCACCCCCCCAGCCCCCCCCCCCCCCCCACCCCCGCAAGAAAATCATGAAGGGTTTTAATAGAGAGATTAAGCAGAGCGCTACTCAAGTTCAGGAGCTGTCAATTACAAGTACTCAGACAGACTGGCGCCTTCCAGTTCTTAAAGCGGAGGGTCCACCATGCTGCACAGCCTCACCCTGATCATTGCTGCTTGTGACCTGGGCCTGCAAGGAGGTGCAAATCTTCAACCAGGAATCTCATGGTTAATCAGAGGCCCAGGGAGAGAGCTCGCCGGTTCAGCGACCAGGCATTGGAGGATCTGGTTGCGACCGTCGAACGCCGACGGGCAGTGCTGTTCCCAGACACTGGTAGGAGGCCATTGCCGCAGGAGTTCAGGAGGATGTGGAGGGAGGTTGTCTAGTACGTCTCGGCCAGAAGCCTGGTCCACAGGACTCACACCCAGTGCCGCAAGAAGTTCAATGACTTCACTCGGGTGGTCAGGGTGAGTACATGCTTCAAAAACCTCTGCATCATACAATCTCAACCTCACTCTGTGCACAGACGGTATAAACCCCAAAACCCCAACACTCACCCACCAACTATGCCCATCTACTAAAAGTCACATCCACATCTCACGCCTTGCATACATTAACAGCTATTCAACTATGGTAGGCACATCTGCCAAACATATTGCTCACACGCTGTCCTTTTTCTTGCAGGCTAAGCTTGCGCATAACAGGAGGGAGCAGCTACGCATGGGAGGAGGTCAGGCGGAGCTGCACCCCCTCACACAGCTGGAGGAGTGAGTGCGCAGCATCATCGCGGCCCAGGTCGTGGGCGCTGTGGCAGTCGGAGAGGTTGACCCCCTTGGGGACAACAACGGTATGTTCATCATCTCTCCCTCTTCTCTCATACCACTTCCCCCTCACAACACAAGCCCTTCCCACTTTCCATCTAAGTATACTGTCTCCATTCCTTGCCCCCTTCCTGCCCCCCTCCCCTGACGTTAAACCCATTCTTGTGCCTTAATGCTTTCATATAATCAGCCACCATCTGACCCTCAGCCTCCCAGCGGCAGTGACGTGGGAGAGGAGGAGGAACACCAAGCTGGAGCCTCACTGCCTGTGTTTCCCGAGGGCGAGTGGTCCGATAATGGGGCCTCCTCCTCTGCCTCCTCCTCCTCCTCCTGTCCTTCTTCCTCCTCCTGAGGTGGACCTGCAATCCCTGGTGGCAATGGCTGGGCCCTCAGAATGGCCAGGTTGTGCAGCATGCAGCACACAACAGTGAAAAGGGAACTCGAGCAGGGGAGTACTGCAGGGCTCCTCCAGAGCGGTCAAGGCAGCGGAACCATTGCTTTAGCATCCCGATAGTCTATTCGATCAGGTTCCTGGTGGCGCTATGGCTCTCATTGTATGCCTGCTGAGCAGGAGTGTTGGGGTTGCGGAGGGGTGTCAGCAGCCAGGTGGCGAGTGGATAACCCTTGTCTCCGAGCAGCCAGCCACAAGCTCCATGTGGTGGGTGGAACAGTGCTGGGACACCAGTCTGTCGCAAGATGAATGCATCGTGGCTGCTGGCAGGATAGCGGGCATTGACGGCGAGGATGCGCTGTCTGTGGTCGCACACCAACTGCACGTTCAGAGAATGGTAGCCTTTGCGGTTGCAGAACACCTCTGCATTGTGATGAGGTGCCCGCAATGCCACGTGGGAGCAGTCAGTGGTGCCCTGAACCATGGGGAAGCCCGCTATCCTTGCAAAGCCACATGAGCGTTCATGCTGTTTGTCTCTGGTCATGGGGAATGAGATGTACTCCCTTCTCCTTCTGTAGAGAACATCTGTGACCTCTCGGATGCAGCAATGGATGGTGAACTGTGAAATGTTTGCAATATCCCTGTTGAAGCTTGGAAGGAGCCGCTGGTGTAGAAATTGAGAGCAACTGTGACCTTCACTGCCACTGAGAGAGACATCCTGGTCCTGAGCTGAGGCTGGAGCTCTGGCTGCAGGAGGTGGCTGAGCTCTGCGACCAACTCCTTGCTGAAGGCACTGCTCCTCTGACAGATGAATGTAGGAGAACTGCTCCCGGAAGGCCCTGGGAGGGTAAGGTCTCCTGTGGAGAGCCCTGCTAGTCCTCCTCCCTCTGGCCACGTTTTCCAATCTTTCTCTCTGCCTCCGCTGCCTCCGACGATGAAACTGGAGGGCGAGGTCCAGTGCCAGTACAGCCCCCATTAAGTGTTGGAAATGTTGCAGTATCAAAAGTAAGACAAATGAACCTGATAAATTTTTCTCAGGAGCAAAACTCCTTCAAGTCGGAAAACCTCAAATCGATCAAAACGCCTGTTTGCTTCTGTCAAAGTGACAAGGCAGCATTGTTTGCCGACTAAAAAAAACCAGGAAGTGTACGCCTTTAAATAGAGCTCCTCCGGCTCCTAGTCAACTGCAAACCACCTCCTCTACCTGTCGTTCCTAATGGCAGGCGCTGAGGCAGGAGGCGAGAATGAATTTCTGGTCGCTAGGGACGATGCGCGGCCGGATGACGTCATGATCTCCGGCCGCAGGCGGGCGTGGCGATAGTGTGGTTAGCGCTGCCGCAAACCGCCAGGTGAATTTCGCCGGTGGCGCTAACATAGCCGCGCCCGAGCGGCAATTCTTTAGCGCCCCGTTAGCGCCCCCGGAGGTTTCTCAATTGCCCAATTTCTCCCCCTCTGACTTCTGGTGTAAGATCAGCCTCGTATATATCACTCAGCATCCTTTGAAGATAGACTGAAACAAAGAGCTTTAGACAACGATATCTGTCATAATAATAACAGCCAGTCAATTACATTGAATGTTTGCCCACAAAAATATATTGGCTATTACAGTAAAGTTCGAAGACAACTCAGTCTGTCTCTCTGTACCTGAAATGTCAAGATGACCATATTGAACAGAGCAACACTTAAGCAGAAAGGTGTCAAGAAGTGTTCAGTTCATTGATCTTTGTTAATTCCTTAGAATGACCTGTTAGAAAGGCCCCGTCCACGTATAATCTAACCATACATACCAAGGACTCCCAGAATTATAATGCCTTGCATTGAGGTGTGCAAATTAACCAGAACATAACATTACTTCTATACAGCTTGCAGAATAACAGCTAGCAATAGCTGACCGTAACTCATGTGTGTATTGTGGTTCAGTAATAAGGAACCAATGGATATTCTAACAAAGACAAAATCCCTCATTTTTGTCACAACACATGACACTGACCCAATGGTATCCTCAGAATATACAAACCAATGTACCCCTAGCTCCACTTACAACAGCAATAATGCTTGCAAGGGTTTTATTTCCCAAAAGAAGCCATCAATAAGTTATACTACATGCTGCAGCCCAACCTACAACCTACCTCCACCACAGGTGCCTCACAGCCAGTGACTATAAAGATCATAGCTGTCCTGAATTTTTATGCTACCGGGTCATTCAAGTTTGTCACATTAGTGACATCAGTAACAATCAGCTGTGCACAGTTGCATAAGGCAAGCTATAGGTGAGTGGAGGCAAAAGATTTGCATTTTTTGCTCGAGTAAGCCAGTTAATTCATGTCCCTGTGGACAATTGGTAGCGGCATGAAGGGCAATGAAATTTTACTGAGTAGCAGGAGTCATAGATTGCACCCATGTGGCACTATAAGTTCCCTTCATCAATGCTGTCACCAACAACAACAGAGGAGGACTTCAGTCACTCAATGTCCATCTCATTTGTGACCAAGAGTACTATTCAAGTAATGCTCACTTTCCTAGCAGCTAAGATGCCTTCATTTCAAGGCAGTCCACTGTGTTAGCATGCTCATCCAGAAAAGCAAATATCATAGAGACTCTTGGGTGATGAAGGCAATTCTTTACAGCCACGGTGATAACACCTTTGCACGTTTCCAGGAAATCAATTAACGAAGTCCATTCTACAACCAGAGTCGTCATAGAACACATATATAGAATTGTGAAGGTTCACTTCAGCAGCCTGGGATACGCTGAATAGTCTCACTATAGTTTCCAGAATTGTCTTTGGTGCTGTTTGCTGCAGAACATTTTCCGACAAAGACATCTCATCACGGAGGCCCTGGAGGAGGAAGGCACTGAAGGGTAGCAGGGGTATCAGGCAGAGGTGAAGAGAATGTAGAGGATAATCAATTGTCATCTGCAAGAAACATCTGTGCTGTTTGATACTGGAGACCTTCCCGACCACAACATCTAGCCATTACATGAATGTTGTAATGATATCTTTGATTCACAGCACAATCAGTAGGTTTTTACTCTGGTCTTTATTTCAGCAAGCTATTTCTTTTTCTGACTGCTCCTGGTAACAGCATAGTAATGCCGCAATATTCTTTTACCTATATCTCTCTGATGGCAATTTGAACAAGACAGAGTGAGAAAAACTTTACCAAAAAAAAGGAAAAATAAATTTAAAATAAGAACATAAGAACATAAGAAATAGGAGCAGGCGTAGGCCATTTGGCCCTTCGAGACTGCTCCGCCATTCAATAAGATCATGGCTGATCTTCTACCTCATCTCCACTTTCCTGCACTATCCCCATATCCCTTGATGCCCTTAATATTCAAAACTCTATCGATCTCTGTCTTGAATATACTCAACGTCTGAGCCTCCACAGCCCTCTGGGGTAGAGAATTCCAAAGATTCACCACCCTCTGAGTGAAGAAATTTCTCCTCAAATCAGTCCTAAATGGCCGCCCCCTTATTCTGAGACTGTGACCCCTGGCTCTAAACTCCCCAGCCAGGGGAAACATCCTCCCTGCATCTACCCTGTCAAGTCCTGGAAGAATTTTGTATGTTTCAATGAGATCACCTCTCATTCTTCTAACCTCTAGAGAATATAGGCCTAGTCTACTCAATCTGTCCTCATAGGACAATCTCCCCACCCCAGGAACCAGTCTGGTGAACCTTCGTTGCACTCCCTCCATGGCAAGTATATTCTTCCTTAGGTAAGGAGACCAAAACTGTACACAATACTCCAGGTGTGGTTTCACCAAGGCCCTATATAATATGATGTATCAGTGACAAGGGGTAATCAATTTAAAATTTTCACTAAGAGTGAGGAAAGAGGTTAGGAAAAGTATCTTTACACAATGGGCCGTTGGAACATGGAATGCTTTACCATAGAATGTGGTTGAGGCAGAGCCCATTGCATCTTTTAAGGCAAAATTCAATACATATTTGAAGCCAAGGAAAAGACAGGGCTATGGGGAGAAAAATGAGTTGCAGTAGGAAATCATATAATGAGTTTTGATTTCAACATAACAGGCAGGAGACCGAGCATGTAAGAGGTATTATATATATATATATATGCTGCTGATCAAATACATTCCTAATTTTAGATACCTTTATTAAATCTCTTCTTAACCTTCTCTCCTCTAGAAGAAATAGTTCTCTTATACTCATAAAGAAAGATGATTGTGGTGATTGAAGGTCAATCATCACAGCCCCAGGACATCGCTGCAGGAGTTCTCAGGGCAGTGTCCTAGGCCCAAACATCTTCAGCTGCTTCATCAATGACCTTCCCTCCAACATAAGGTCAGAAATGGGGATGTTCACTGATGACTGCACAGTGTTCAGTGCCATTCACAACTCCTCAGATAATGAAGCAGTCCACAGCCCGCATGCAACAAGACCTGGATGACGTTCAGGCTTGGGCTGATAAGTGGCAGGTAACATTCGCGCCACAGAAGTGCCAGGCAATGACTATCTCCAACAAGCGAGAGTCTAAGCACCACCCCTTGACATTCAACGGCATTACCATCGCCGAATTTCCCACCATCAACATACTGGGGGTCACCATTGACCAGAAACGTAACTGGACCAGCCACATAAATACTGTGGCAACAAGAGCTGGTCAGAGGCTAGGTATTCTGCGGCAAGTGTCTCACCTCCTGACTCCCCAAAGCCTTTCCATCATCTACAAGTAAGGAGTGTGATGGAATACTCTCCACTTGCCTGGATGAGTGCAGTTCCAACAACACTCAAGAAGCTCGACACCATCCAGGACAAAGCAGCCCGCTTGATTGGCACCCCATCCACCACCTTAAACATTCACTCCCTCCACCACTGGCATACCATGGCTGCAGTGTGTACCATCTACAAGATGCACTTTTAAGTTTCCCAATCTACCTTAGCCAACTCACCCCTCATACCTACATAGTTTGCTTTGTTTAGATTTAAGACCCTAGTTTCAGATTTAACTACATCACTTTCAAACTCAATATAAAATTCTATCATATTATGGTCACTTTTCCCTAAAGGCCCCTTTACTACAAGGTTATTAATTAACCCTTTCTCATTGCACAATACTAATTCTAAAATAGCCTACTCCCTAGTTGGTTCCTCAAAATACTGATAAGAGCATAAGAACATAAGAAATAGGAGCAGGAGTAGGTCATTTGGCCCCTCGAGCCTGCCCCACCATTTAATAAGATCATGGCTGATCTGATCTTGGCCTCAATGCCACTTTCCCGCCTGCTCCCCATAACCCTTGACTCCCCTGTAGCTCAAATATATGTCTATCTCCGCCTTGAATATATTCAATGACTCAGCCTCCACAGCTCACTGGGGTAGAGAATTCCAAAGATTCACGACCCTCTGAGATAAGAAATTCCACCTCATCTCTGTTTTAAAAGGGTGACCCCTTATCCTGAAACTGTGCCCCCTAGTTCTTGATTCCCCCATGAGGGGAAACATCCTCCCTGAATCTACCCTGTCAAGCCCCCACAGAATCTCATATGTTTCAATAAGATCACCACTCATTCTTCTAAACTCCAATGAGTATAGGCCCAACCTGCTCAACCTTTCTACATAAGACAACCCCTTCATCTCAGGAATTAACCTAGTGAACCTTCTCTGAACTGCCTCCAATGCAAGTAAATCCCTCTTTAAATAAGGAGACCAAAACTGCACGCAGTACTCCAAGGTGTGGTCTCACCAGCGCCCTGTGCAGTTGTAGCAAGACTTCCCTACTTTTATACTCCATTCCCCTTGCAATAAAGGCCAACATTCCATTTGCTTTCCTAATTCTAACTTTTTTTGATGTAGAAAACTAGATGAAAAATTTGTCACTTAGGTTCAAAAAGAGTTGCCAATCAAACAAATATACAAATAAAATCCACCAGATGCTTGTATTTGAATTGAATAACTTGCTCCTTCCCTTCGGCACTTGGCCAGACAGTTAATGTGGTTCTGGGAAAAATGAGTTGCAGTAGGAAATCATATAATGAGTTTTGATTTCAACATAATAGGCAGGAGACCGAGCATGTAAGAGGTATATATATATATATATGCTGCTTAGGAGGAACAAGAGAAGAAAGTTCAGAGGTGCTTACTGTAATGATATTGATAAATAGGAGAAAGACAAGATTACAATGGAGAAAGAAATGTTTCTATTCCTATTTTGTAAGTTGGTCCAACTAAAACCATGCAAAATGTCGAGACTAAAGTCTAGTAATTACTGTGAGTAATAATATTGTACAAATGCTTAATGTAATCATATGAAATCCCTCTCCTATTTTATCCCTATAAGTTTGCAGCACAGAAGGAGGCCATTGAGTCCATCATGTCTGTGCTGGCATTTGCTAGACTAATCCAAAACTAATCCCACTGCACCACTTATTAGTATTTCTCTATTCACCTGATCAAATACATTCCTAATTTTAGATACCTTTATAAAATCTCTTCTTAACCTTCTCTCCTCTAGAAGAAATAGTTCCAGTATATCATATGTCTCCTTATAACTACTTTCTAATCCCTGACATCATCCTGGTGAATTTACACTATACCCGTTCTATGGCTTTAATGTCCTTTCTATAATGGGGTGGCCAAAACTGCACACAGCACTTTGTGGCCTAACCAATGGTCCAATGTTTTGTACAAATTCATCAAGAAATCCATGCTGGCTGCCCTTGATTAAGTCATGTATTTCTAAATGCTAACTAATTTTATCTTGGATTATGGATTCTAAGACTTTCTCTACCACAGGAGCATTAATTGGTTCATTTTAAAGGGGTTAATGACTCAATTAAAATAGTGGAAAGAGGAATTTGATACAATCGCCTTAAGCGTTTATACAATAATTTGCTTAGACTAATTTCCAGGCTCTCGAGAGCAGGCAGGGAAGCTGTTTCCAGGCCTCTGTTGATGCCACTCTTGAACCTGCAACTTGCAAGTGCCACAGATGAGCCACTTTCTATTTAACCTTTACATTTTCTGAGTAAATACGTTGCCTCCACTCAGCTTTTCCACAGATGGGATGACGAGCTCCCTGTGTACAGAGTCACAGTGGTGAACCCATATCTCATCACTCAATAATACAGCATGTTAGTGCATCAATGCCTCGTAATATTGAGTTGTTGTACTTAAACATTGTCTATCACGTCATAAATAGAGCAAGGTACATTTTCAAGATTAAATTCAAGACAAAACGTATGGAGCTACTGAATTCTGCTAAAATTCACAGAGTAGCACGAAACGGGCTCATAACGAATGGGCAGTCCACTTTACACCACGCCCAACTTTCTTTCCTATTGCGTTCAATGAAAAAGAAAATCATACACGATGTAAAATGTGCAGCTCATTCGCTATGAGCTCATTTAAAACTACTGGCATAGACCAATTTCACCACCACAGTATTTTCAGAACACACAAGTAATTTGCTAAATTTTGATAACTTCAGAGCAGATTGCAACACCAATCATATAATTAAACAGTTTGCTATTACTTATTTACTTATTGAAAAGTGGTCTGTTTAATTCAGAATATAACCACACTACCACAGACATTTTCAGAAATGTATTCAATGTAATTTCCATTAAAACTGTGTTCGCACAGACAGATGCTGCCCACAAAGCTGATCGAAGAGTAAAATTAAGAAGGGCTCCCCCTTCACACAAGCTGCAGTAATCTTTGTTCCCTGAAGCAAGAGCCACTGAACCACAGATAAGCTTGTTATCTTGTAACTCCATGTAGAGTGGTGCAACCTTTAATCCAGTCTCTGACTATTAGTGCAAGAACATCTCATTATTCTTTGAATATATTTGCGGCAAGTCTTGCATATTGAAAAAAAATGTTACAACAATCTCTTAGTTTGAACTACAGGGAAATTCATTTTGTTTTCCAAAAAGCTCTGGCTGTGGAGACTTTCAAACTTTCCTGCAAAAAACGCAACACGATGGCTGGAAGACACTTAGGAGGGAATTTTAACCACAAAAAATGGGTGGGTTGGGGTCAGGTGGGAGGTAAAATTTTGTTAAAAATTTGCCCTCAACTCGCCCACTTCTGGTTGCAACACAGGCGGGATGGGGGGCGGGCAGCCAACCCACTCCCAATAGGCGGGTTGGCTCTTTAAATATGTTAATAAGGGTGGAAGCACAGTCTAAGGATAAGGGGTAAGCCATTTAGGACTGAGATGAGGAGGAATTTCTTCACCCAGAGAGTGGTGAACCTGAGGAATTCTCTACCACAGAAGGCAGTTGGGGCCAATTCATTAAATATATTCAAGAAGGAGTTAGATATATTTCTTAAGGCTAAAGGGATCAAGGGATATGGGGAGAAAGCAGGGACAGGGTACTGAATTTGGATGATCAGCCATGATCTCATTAAATGGCGGAACAGGCTCGAGGGGCCGAATGGCCTACTCCTGCTCCTATCTTCTATATTTCTATGTTTCTATGAAGCCTTGGATTTAACCTGCTGTGCATGTTTAACTGTGGTCAGCCGGGGTTCCCAGGCCTCGGGATTCCCGGCAGCTGCAGCGAGGCGCAAACAGCCTCGGGGAGCAATCCTTGTGGGCCAGGAGGAGCAGGAGTGCTTCCTCCCGGGCTCCCAAGCTCCCCCACTAGTAGCCCAACCCCCATACAAATGACCCACCCCCCACTGGGGTCAGGGATCAGACCCCCTCCTGGGGTCAGGGATTGGACCCCCCTCTGGGGTCAGGGGTTCGACCCCCCCTCCTGGGGTCAGGGATTGGACCCCCTCCTGGAGTCAGGGATTGGACCCCCCTTCTGGGGTCAGGGATCGGACCCTCGGGGTTGGGGATCAGCCCCCCTCAACCCCGGGGTCAGGGCTCGCACCTACCTGGGATTGCGGCCTCTTGTCCAGCGTTCCCCGCTCGACTGGAAGCCAGCCTGTCAATCAGGCTGAGTCTCGGGTGGGGAACCTGTCCGTGATGTCACACGCACGCTGCGGTTACCCGTGCTCTACTGAGCTCCCACCCCCCGTACCCGGCATGTCCAAAAGTAAAAATTCCAGCCTTAGGTCCTCATTTTCGGCTGAGGCCTTTAATTGGGGACAAGTCTTATGTGCATCATTAACATACTTCCCAACTGTGAGTCTGTTGACCCAGCCTCTATTTCTGGAGTCAACTTAACTAAGTTCTGTGGCTGAGCTCCTGGTGTAAGGGGGAAATGGCATGCTAAGCCCTGCAGAAGTTTCAAGGGGCATTGCTTTTTTTTTGACGCCATGCAATTTAAAACAAGCAATAAAGCCGGTAAAGTAGGGGATACGATAGTGTAATGGTTCTGTTACTAGACTAGTAATCCAGAGACTGTGAATTCAAATCCCTACCATGACAGTTTGAAAATTTGAATTCACTTTAAAAATCTGGAAATAGAAAGTGATCATGACTCTTTCAGGTTATTGTAAAAGTCCAACTGGTTCACTTTAAGTTTTTTAGGGAAGGAGAACTGTTGTTTCCTTACCTGGTCTGGCCTATATATGACTCCAGTCCCACACCAACGTGATTGACTCTTAACTGCACTCTGAAGTGGCAAGCCATTCAGTTGTAGCAAACTAGGGATGGGCACTAAATATTGGCCTTGCCAGTGACACCCACATCCCACGAATGAATAAAAGAGGATATCTGTTTCCAGCTACGCTGGCCGTTAGATGCCTCTATATCCTGATGGGGCTATTGAAGACTTTTAGAGCAAATGCATCAGAGGAGAGAGATGGATATCAGCTCCTAAGGTGAGCAGTTCAGGGTCCCTGGCAGGTAGCAGTACAAAATTGAAAGGCTCAGTATGCAAATTAGTAAATTGCTTGCAGGTTATCTGGGACTGAATGGGAAGCACCTCAGCCCCCAGTGAGAATCCAATCTCTTCAGATCCATCCCATCAATGAGCCAGGCCGATTCATTAAACATTCAAGGTGCCCTGGAAGAATAGGACGCTACCTAGCTCAGGTATTGGATTATTAAGTCTGCCACAGAAGATCAAATCAACTCACTTTCAATCTTCAATCATCATGCCTGTCAACTTGGTCCCAAAGAGACCTCACTATACCTCCCCTTTTCCCCAAAGCAGGATGGTCATGAATTAGCCAACTGACAAGTGAGGATTTTTATGGCTTCACATGGCAGAAAGCAGGTACCAGGAACTCCTCCTGAGTGACATGGTGAAGCACAGCTCACCATAAAATGTGAACTAAAAAGGAAAATGCTTGAAATTTGTCACAAAAACAGAAAATGCTGTAAACACGCAGAAGGTCAGCCAGCATCGTAAAGGGAAGAGACGGGTTATGGTATTTCGGATGTTTTCCCTTCAACAGAGCTGAAGGCTAAGAGATGAACTGAGAGTGTAGTAAGGTTGGAATAAGTGAGCGAAAAATATAAATTCAAGACATATTTTATCTCTATTTTTCCAACCATACTAAAATTCCTGCTTATCCCTTGGCCTCATTTCTGATGAAGGTTACACACCTGATATATCTGAGAATGTGAAAGGTGCAATATAAATGCAAGATCTTTCTTTAAAATAGGAACAATGGTTGATAATGGCTAATTAATGACATAGACCACAGATCAAAAGTGGGCAAAAAGGCCTTTCCTCAGCTAGAAATAAAACAATCAGAAAAGGTGTGCATTAGCAAAACCATAACTTTTGAAGGGAAAAATGTTGTGCAAGCTTTTATTGGTTTGCTGAAGAGGGAAAGCTAAAGAACTCATGTCTGATAAAATTATGCATCTCAAAAGAGAAAATATCATGTGCTGCAATACATTTTTGAAAGGGTTTGCCAAACGCAGGTAAGAGAATGCAGCGCAGTGGAAATGATTGGCTGGGGCTGGGGAGGGAGTCCAAGCATTAAACTTGAACTTGCTATTATTAGAGTTGTTTCTAAGTGGAATATCTAGCATGTGAAATTTTACATAATTACTGAGAGATAGGCAATACCTTGCCTGCCTTTTCACCTCTGAAACATTGGTTTCAATCCAAACTGGTGAGGTGAAAACCACTTCTCTCTCAGCTGAAAGATTCCACACACCTAAATTGGGTAATCTAAGACAAGATCTTAGAGGGCAGACATCTACATCACACTACCCATAATTTAGCACTAATTGGCCAATCTCATTCAGAAAGACCACTGAATGGCTGATATGAGAAATAGAAATATCACATGGGTGCAGTAAAGGGTGGTTTAGATTAAAGTAACTTATTGAAGCCATGCAGAGGCACTTCTACTCTGCATCTAACATATGTTGTATCTGACATGGAAGTTCTTGATAATGACACGGGGTTAAAAAATACAAAAAGGACAATTCCTCAGCATTGGCATCCTCACTTAGATAAGGATAAAAATGCATCAATATTTATTGCCTTCTCCCAAAATAATATAATTAAAATAAACATTAATAGACTAGAACTGAATGTTGGTAATAATAATGTTAGCATGGCATTCCTCTGTGTGCTGTTTTAACCCGTGTAAATAAATGGGTTAACACCTCTGTTAAAATATTGGACAGAAGAATGTCATATGAACATCTTCAGCATTTGTTTATTGTTAACAAGAGCTGTTATTTCTAGCCTAATGTAATTAGTAACAAAAGAACTTGGCAGTTTATATGAAAAAGAATATGCACATAATTCAAAAAATCACTAGTACAGGGAAATGTTTAGTCTCTTTGGGAGAGAAATTCGGTATAGCCCCGTTTGGGGCGCAAAAACTCTGAAAGTTGAAAGATTAGCGCCAGGCGCTAATCATTCTCGCCTCCCACAAAATTCAGTTTTACTGTTCCAAGAGTGAAGTGGAGCGCTAAATCAATCGCTAATCACTTCTCTTATGGCGCTAAAGTCCAAGAGCGGGGTGGTAGCGGCAGAGCACTAAACAATTTTGAGCGCATTGTAAACGACACTCTTTCATCACAGAGGCTGCTTCCCTCACTTAAAGGGAAGGGCCAATGATGCTGCACAAGCTAGTTGTCATCAGTTCTGTTTTGCAAGGTGACCTGGGCGACTGCCATTACAGCCCCAAACACTCTCACAAAGTGGAGGGCTTGGACATCTTGCACCAATGAAACATTAAAAACTTTGCGCAGGCTCCAGACTGGTGCAAATAATAAAGGTTCCGCTAGCTGAAAATCATTCCCTTTAATTACTGCTCCCGAAGCGGCCAGCCGAGTTCACAACGCCTCCTCTTGTTGGCGTTGTTGCCGCGAGGTGATAAAGCAGGGGGCGCGAGTGAATTTTCCATCCGGGGCGATAACGGGGCGCTCCGCACTTTATGACGTCACAATCTGCGAGGCGCTACATGCCCAGGCACTAAGATTTACGCCAGCGCTAAACCGGCACTGAAGTTCGTGGGCGTCGCTGCATTCGCTGCCCCCGGGCACTAACCCTTTAGCGCCCCCGCCAGGCGCTAACGGGAGGAGCTAACATACCGAATTTTGCGGCCTTTGACTGTTATGATTACTTATAAAATAAAGTAACAAAGTTCTTTCCTGTTAGCTACTTGAGTGCACAACTGTATTATGTCTCAGTCTCTGGGATCAAATGCAAGTGTGGCAGACTGTGGCTGAGGCAGATATGTTTTCCTGCAACAGCTCAATCACCAGCAATATGATATTTGTCACAGAGACAGCATTCATTTCCTTGGTCAAACTAGGCTGTATGTCAAAACTATCAAAAAATCAAATATACAAGAAAGTGCCACTCAGCTCGAACTAAGTTCTAACACTAGAGTCTATTTTATATAACAGAACTGTTTTCTATCTCACTGCAGTCTTATTTTTAATAGAAGCTTATCAGAAAGCTAAGCATTTGAGATAAAGTATCTTTGCAATATGGGATGGTATCTCAGAAATAAGACAACAAAGAACTGTTACTTTCTCATATTTTGCAACACATTGTACGACACTAATTACAGCAGTTTAAATATTGGTCAGGGTTTCTGTAAAGCATTTGAATGGATGATCTATGGAGTTTTAGATTACCAGTGACTCTTACAGACAATTCTGCTTGACTACATATGCTGACCTTATTTTGCATTTCTACGTAGTGTATCTTCGAGAAGAGCTGACTGCTGCACAAAATTAGAACACAGAGACAGCACCAATGACATATTTCCAGCCTACACTGACCATCAGTGCTTTTAAATCTAATATCTACAATCTAAATACCATCTCGTCTGGTCTAGTCTATTTGAATACTTTCAGTCCAGTGACAAATTGCTACCTCTTCTCCTCTAAATGAACTGCAAGGTTTGCTTTGCTGGTAACAAATGAAAACTAGAATTAGACTGGTCACAAGGACAAGGTAGGTGGATAAATCTAATCGTAAAACACTATTTATTTCTAATGGGCTCCTTTAAGTTTATTATTGTTATTGCAATATATGATTCTAGTTATTATGGTATATGATGCTTGAGTGTCCGACAGCTACTAATGAGTTTCTACTTTATTTGGAGATATGTTATATGTCGCCCAGGGAAAATTGTCAGTAAATTAGATTGTTATAAATGGCCTAATTCCTAATGTAATGAATTATACACTTTCTGAAGATGGATATGTTCATCTTTGTGATGCACTATGTTGTCTTCCTAAGGAGGCTGAGAATATGCAAAGCACTGCTAGTGGAAGAGATGAGCTGCCTTCTCTTTAGTGTTTGTCAAGAAAAATGGAATTAGACACTATGGGAGACAAAGCCAGAGATTCGCTATCAATCATCTGTCATAGATGCATCGTAGGACATTCAGGACACTTTGATACTCATGAATATTTTAGACAAAATAAATCTCATGATGCTTTCGGGTGGATTTACACTTTTGCATTGACTGATGCTATTTGCAGTGTGGCTGTTTCCATTACTGTGCTTAAACAAAACCAGACGTCGTTCAACAGGAACAACTGTCCTTAATATTATGGACTCTTGAACTTATATATACAAATTTGAAGGTAATAACAGTTAATGATTTAACATTACATGAAGGACCACATCAAACTTTAACTCCTGTATTGCCAAACACCATTTTCAATTGACAACCTTTCCATCCCAATGATTTTATATGAAACTAGGGAGTATTGTTGAAATTTTGCATTTTAAAAACCAGTTAATTTAGTTTTTATTGTAATATATGTGGTTGCATTCTAGTCCTAACTAGAAGAGGGATTATTGTGTAGGAGAACAACCCAATACTTCCAATAATTTCTTCTTAATGCAGTCCTAGTTCAGCTCTGGTGTTGGCCAGCAGTAATGATGTCATCTTAATGCATTGCCTTGATATTTCAGGCTGAACTCTAACCTCGGAACAGTGCCTCTGCTACTGACTTTTAATTTTAGGCCTTGTGACTCTTGTAGGTATTGAATCATGTACTGAGACTTGAAGAATTCTATGCTGTGGCTTCATATCAACAGAGGGGCAACACGGTGGCATAGTGGTTAGCACTGGTGCCTCACAGCGCCAGGGACCCGGGTTCGAATCTGGCCTCGGGTGACTGTCTGTGTGGAGTTTGCACGTTCTCCCCGTGTCTGCGTGGGTTTCCTCCGGGTGCTCCGGTTTCCTCCCACAGTCCAAAAATGTGCGGGTTAGGTTGATTTGGCTATGATAAATTGACCCTTAGTGTTAGGGGGGGATTAAATATGTGGGGTTACGGGGATAGGATGGGATATGTTAGGGGGAATTAAATACGTGGGATTACGGGGATAGGGTGGGATATGTGTCGGTGCAGGCTCGATGGGGATTCTGTGTGAGAAAGCAGGGACAGGGTACTGGATTTGGATGATCAGCCATATTGAATGGTGGAGCAGGCTCGACGGGCCGAATGGCCTACTCCTAGTCTCTATGTTTCTAGGATTAGGTTGAGATTATGAAACTTTGAAAGAAAGAAAGAGAGAGAAAGAAAGAATGAATGAATGAATTACTTACTTTCATTTATATCGTGCCTTTTATGACCACCGGACATCCCAAAGCACTTTACAGCCAATGAGTAAAACCCGGCAGCCAATTTGCACACAGCAAGCTCCCACAAACAGCAATGTGATAATGACCAGATAATCTGTTTTTAGTGATGTTGATTGAGGGATAAATATTGGCGAGGACACCGGTCATAACTCCCGTGCTCTTCTTCGAAATAGTGCCATAGGATTTTTTATGCCCACCTGAGAGAGCAGATGGGGCCTCGGTTTAACATCTCATCCGAAAGACTGCACCTCCGACAGTGCAGCACTACCTCAGCACTGCACTGGAGTGTCAGCCTAGATTTATGTGCTCAAGTCCCTGGAGTTATCATTTATCATTGTGAGAAGCTTTCATCTTCTGACCATAAACTGACGTATTAGGGAAATGCCTCCCACTACAGACCATCCACAGAGGAAAATATTTAGCATGTATGCGCCAGCCAGCATGTTATCACTGCTGGGAGACTTTGCTTTATTTTGTGAATTTGATTGGAAGGCACAGCTAGTTACACTCAGGCCTCGATTTTAACCCCTCCCCCTTCCAGGGTCGAGGGGGGATTAAAATATCAGGATCAGACAACCCGACCCCATTGTTGCCCCTTTAAATTTTAAAGTGCAGAATTCAGGCCATGGACAAGACTCCCGCAAAAGACAGAGGGGAGCCTAATTAACACACTAAAGTAGCGGTCTGATGACATCATCGGCGACGCGACTTAAATTTCACAGAGAAATTTACATTAAATTAGCATCACCCTACTCTGACTCTGCCTCAGCTCATCTACTGCTGAAACTCTCATCCATGCCTTTGGTACCTCTAGAATTGACTATTCCAATGCTCTCCTGGCCGGCCTCTCATCTTCTTGTGCTCATCCAAAACTCTGCTGCCCATATCTTAACTCACACCAAGTCTCGTTCACCCATTACTCCTGTGCTTGCTGACCTACACTGGCTCCCAGTCCGACAATGCCTCAATTTTAAAATCCTCATCCTTGTTTTCAAATCCCTCCATGGCCTTGCACTATCTCTGTAACCTCCTCCAGCCCTACAAACCTTCGAGATCTCTGCGCTCCTCCAATTCTGGCCTCCTGCGCATCCCCGATTTTAATTGCTCCACCATTGGCGGTCGTGCTTTCAGCTGCCTAGGCCCCAAGCTCTGGAATTTCCTCCCTAAACCTCTCCACCTCTTCACCTCTCTCTCCTCCTTCAAAATTCTCCTTAAAACCTACCTCTTTGACCAAGCATTTGGTCATCTGTCCTGATATCTCTTTCTGTGGCTCGGTGTCAAAAATGTTTTTATTGATATCGCTCTTGTGAAGCATCTTGAGACGTTTTGCTATGTTAAAAGCGCTATATAAATGCAAGTTGTTGTTGTTGCTGTTGAGTGAGCGGGAGGCCCGGCCTATGGGATTCCCATCAGCTGAACCAAGGCATGAGCTACCGGTTCCCCAAGGTAGGTGGCTCTTTTAACACTCCTTGTGGGCCAGGAGGAGCAGGCATGCTCCCCCAAGGCCCTTCAAGGAAGCCTTCAGCCTCAACCCCAGCCCCGATCTCCAGCCTCCCCCCAGCCCCGATCTCCAGCCTCCCCCCAGCCCCGATCTCCAGCCTCCACCCAGCCCCGATCACCAGCCTCCCCCCAGCCCCGATCACCAGCCTCCCCCCAGCCCCGATCACCAGCCTCCCCCCAGCCCCGATCACCAGCCTCCCCCCAGCCCCGATCACCAGCCTCCCCCCAGCACCTCTCGATCTCCAGTCTCCCCCCAGCACCTCCCGATCTCCAGCCTCCCCCCAGCCCCGATCACCAGCCTCCCCCCAGCCCTCCAGATCACCAGCCTCCCCCCAGCACCTCCCGATCTCCAGCCTCCCCCCAGCCCTCCAGATCACCAGCCTCCCCCCAGCACCTCCCGATCTCCAGCCTCCTCCCAGCCCCGATCACCAGCCTCCCCCCAGCACCTCCCGATCTCCAGCCTCCCCCCAGCACTTCCCAATCACCAGCCTCCCCCCAGCCCCGATCACCAGCCTCCCCCCAGCCCTCCTGATCACCAGCCTCCCCCAGCACCTCCCGATCTCCAGCCTCCCCCCAGCCCCGATCACCAGCCTCCCCCCAGCACCTCCTGATCTCCAGCCTCCCCCCAGCCCCGATCACCAGCCTCCCCCCAGCACCTCCCAATCTCCAGCCTCCCCCCAGCCCCGATCTCCAGCCTCCCCCCAGCACCTCCCGATCTCCAGCCTCCCCCCAGCCCTCCCGATCTCCAGCCTCCCCCCAGCCCCGATCACCAGCCTCCCCCAAGCCCCGATCTCCAGCCTCCCCGCAGCCCCGATCACCAGCCTCCCCCCAGCCCTCCCGATCTCCAGCCTCCCCCCAGCCCTCCCGATCTCCAGCCTCCCCCCAGCCCCCCCCAAGCCCTCCCGATCTCCAGCCTCCGCCCAGCCCCGATCACCAGCCTCCCCCCAGCCCTCCTGATCTCCAGCCTCCTCCGAGCTGTCCTTATCACGGCCTGGAGCTGATGCTACCTTCCCAGTCCCCAAGGGTTCCCAGCTGCAGCTTCCTGCCGCTAGTGCTCCCTCCCACCCGCCAGTAAGGCTGTCAATTTGGCCAGCTGCCAGGCGGGAGGAAGGCCTACAATATTCTAATGAGGCCCTGCCGTTAAGATCAGCAAGGCCTCCACGCCCCCAGCCTTGCCGGGTTTTCCCCGCGCTACATTGCTCACCCACACCCTCCCCGCCAATATCGGGACCTCAGTCTCTTGACGGTCTGTACATTTTAGTACAGGTAAAAGTCAATACTTGACCATAGTTACCAACCTCATTAATTAATAAGTATCTGAGTCTTACCATCAGCATTGCTTTAAGAAGTCAAACCATTACCAGCAACGATAACTAAAATTAAAATCCTTTCTTCTCCTTTGTTTCTGGCTTTGAGTATTGTTCCCCAATGAGTTAGTAAGTTTATGAGCAGCTGACCTACATGAACAGGTAAATCCTAGGTTTGATCGCAGGCCTTTGCTGTGTTAGCTGATCTCAGCCAGGGCAATTGTAGGTGTACTATTGTTGCCCTGAGCAACCATAGTCTACGGAAGGGCAAAATGCCCAGGGTTCCCATGCCTATTTGCTATCCTGTGACTTCAGTAGGAAAGTGTGTGTGAATTTAGCTCAGCTATGATGCTCTCACGGTTGAATAGTCTTCTGACATTAACTCTTAAGGTGCATATATCAATAATGACCAGAGGCCATATGGCGCCCATGGAACTGTACCTTAATAAAGAATCTACACCTTCAGGAGGGGTTCGAGGTTCGAGGTGGCGGGGGTGGGGGGGGGGGGGGGTGCGCAGGAGGGGTGAAATTAGCACACAAAATTTGGGGAGGGAACACAATTTGTCCTTCCATCTTAAATATAGAATTTGCTCTTTATTCAAGTTGATTTCCTATTAGGTCCTTTATTTTTGCCATTATGAAAAGATTGGCAGGTATAATCTAGGGTTCTGAAAACAAGTGCAAGCAACTTTAAAAAAAACTAAAAAAAACAGTATAACTTGAATTAGTAGCAGACTTTAGGGCTGATTTTCCCAGGCCCCCCTTCTCAGGGGCTAAACAGGACCCGTGCACCCGAAGAGCACTGTACTATCCAGCCCCAGGATCACCTGGATTTTGTCCTTTTTCCTGACCCTTACGGCATAGGGAACTGAGTGTCCTATGGGGACAGAGGTAAGTAAAATCACCCTTTTAAGGTTATTCTTGAATTGGTACAAAATTGCAACTTTTGATCCCAGTACTTTCCTATTTTGTTATGTTAAAATGTAGACTTAAGCTCTTTGATTCATATTATGCAGTTCAATTCATGATTGACAGCATCATTATAATATATTCAAGTGGATTATAATCCACTAAAACACTTATTTTTTTCAGTTTAAAGCTGTCTTCCTGTCATGTGAAAAGACCAAACATATTTTCTAGTTCGAGAAAATACCTGCAAGAATTATTTCACAGAAAAAGATCTTCCTGATACAAAGGAGCATGTCAAAACTCAGCAACAGAAATAGGAAAAACATGGCATTGTAAAGGGTAGTACGATTCTTCGATTAGATAACTGCAGCACTTGCTGGGAGCACTGGTCAGGAAATTGTGGCAATCCATCCCTGATTTTCATTCTATGGGGGTGATTTTCATTTTGGCCGTATAATGGGTGAGCTCTGCTGTGCTCTGCCCTCCCAATGCAGTCGATGGGAGGCCCGATCAATTTTCATGGCCTTATTAACATTGAATAGGCAAGCTGCCAGCGCTAATCAGCTCCTTATAGGCAGCTTGCCAATTGGAAGTGTGGGAAATCCAGCAGGGTGGCCTCTACTGAAAGGCAGCCCGGAGCCCCTTAAAGGGGAGTTGCGCTTTTCAATGGTATTTAGTGGGGAGCGAGTTATTGAAACAGCAGGTAGAATGGCGTTCTCCAGGGCTCACTAATTCTTCGATGTAGCTGCGGAGGTGTTCGGCGAGCAAGTAATCAAAAGGAAGGAGGTTGTCTTGAACTCCGATTGGCAACAGATGCTCCATCAAATTAGTTAGCAGAAATGGAGAGAGGTTCCTGATCAAATCAATGTAGCAGCATTGTTCCCAGGACCTGGCTGCAGTGTAGGAAGAAATTTAATGTTTCCACCAGGATTGCCAAGCTAAGACTCCGCTTCACATCTCTCTTACTCTCGGTACAGCCCTGTATCACCCTACTTTAGCCCCAGCACTATCAATCCTTTGCTTCTCCACTTCTCATGCACTACACCTCCTTCTGCTTACACTCATGCACTCAACACCTGCTATTGACCTCACAACTACTCTCCCTCTTGGCCACACTTCCACTTTTCTTGCAGGAGAAGCTGCCATACAACTGAAGGGACAGTACATTAACAGGAGACAGTTCCAATACAGGGCAAACTCTAACACCAATGGAGGAAGCGGTCATTAATGCACACAATAAATGGTGAGGCCCAAGGCTGCCCAGCTATTGGATCTCGGGCCTCATTACAATGGAACCGATGTGGCATCAGAGCCTGCCAGTGAAGAGTAGTGTAAACTCGAGCCACTGCTAGTGTTGCAGCAGCCCTCAGGTAAGTGGGTCCGGGGGTTGGGTCCGCGATCAGGGCCATGGCCTGGAGATGGGGCCAGGGATCGGGGCAGGGGGTCGAGAATTGCAGGGCCAGGGATCGGGGGGCCAGGTAAAGCAGGGTCGGGGAGCCAGGGATTGGTCAACCAAGAATCACAAGGCCAGGGAACGCGGGGTCGGGAATTGTGGGTCCAGGAAATGCAGGGCATGGAATCGGGCTATATCTTGCCATATTGGGTCCTTAGTAGCCCAAGTAGTGCCCGATAAACGGGCACTGCATGGACCAATTTATAGACCCATAACTTTAATTATCCTTAACCAATAATTAAAAGGGGTTTCTTTCTCTTTTTCTAGGAAGGACCACATAATAGGTAGATAGTGACACATGATCCAATTTCACCAAATTGCTTTGGCAAAAACTCAAAAGTCTTTTCTAAGTACTGTTGTATTTTGACTTGGTGATTGCTAACACCAAATTTAGTTGCCTCAGTAGGTCTCCCCAGAAGCGGCTCCATAATTTCCTCTGCTTTTTCTAGAACACAAAGGCTGCTTTTCGAGAAGTAAGTGCACATAGCATCCTCCCACTCATACACAGTGAGGGTGAATTTCCTCAGAGCTGCCCCCACTCCGCCACCGTAACTTCACTGAACTGCAGCAGAAACCTGTTTATGCACATAAATGGGGTTTCCGCCACACTTTTGGTACCCTCCTCGCCTTTTCTTGATTTGGCCCTGAACTACTAATGCTGTCCTGTTCACACAGTCTATATTAATCTAACTCCATAAAGCTGCCTGTTTTAACATGTTACTAACTTGGCTGGAGTTAAATTTACAGATTACAATGCTGTATATAGGGCAATCTAAACATTCAGAACATTTACAATTTTACTGCCTTGTTTCGCTATGAAATGATCCTCCCAAATTCTCCCAGTTGACAATCAGCAACTGATTTGGATAATCTGAGTCAATGCACCAACCATCCATTGACAATTTTCTTCCTTAAAGAGCTTAGATAGGGCCAATTATGAAAGATGAATGCATTGTGATAACTTCCAGAGTATCTCACGATGATGAGCAGGATCCTTTACATGTTGTCACACATGATCTGGACATTGAGGAAAAGGAAGCCTCTTCTGTTGAAGAAGTTGAGGGGTTAATTGTAGGAGCAATTTGTGTGCCCCTCACTCCACAATCAAATACTAAGGATTCCTGCTTCTTTACCTTGCCTATTCTTCATCTGGTTGTCCACTCACTACCTCTGACTCTGGACAATCAATTTTTCTCACATCTTCTTACGAGCCAGGAGTAGCTGGTTTACTAACCATATGCTTTTGGTGTGGTGTCAATAAAATGCTAAATCATTGCTAGGAGTTGCTCCAAATATAGATTGAATTCGAGAGTTAATTATTTTAAATCAACTCAATTAATATTGGCAGACAATACAGAAATTGTACCATCCAGAATGATGAGTAAACAAAATAAGTAAAAGAAAAGAGGGCTGTTTTAATTAGACTTGTGATTGATCATTTAAAATTATATGAGTCAATATGTAAATAAAGTGAATGTGATAATTGAGTTTTCCAGGACATGCCTGTCTTGCTCAAAGTAAGATAAAGGGATTCATTCTCTTTGGTCTTGTACCTAGTCACATTAATTAAATTTTATATAGATAGAGCCTAATTTGAGAGATACAATTTATGGTACATTTGTTTAGTTCAATGAAAACAAACAAACAGGTTCATTCTCCTTGGTCTTATGGCCGGTAACATGGTGCAATAAAAGCTTTGAAAGAAAGCAAAATAATCATTAAAGTTACACTATATACTATGTATTTTGACATGCACAACTTTGAAGGGAAGTTTTCCTTAACTGAATCACCTCTTTCAAAATCACTGATGAAAATGGATTTATTTGCTCTGATTGGTCTGATTGCCTGCAGTGATGTGAAACTGTAGTAGCTTAAGGTACTTAAGGTCAAACATCATTCACCTACATTGGAGAAGGCTTTTGGGAGGATTTATCAGAAGTAGGTTTTAGAAGATTTTGAGAAGAGAAAGAAGATTGCCAACCAGGAACATGAAAAATGAACAGAAGAAACCCAAAACAGCACATTATCAACACAGACTGAATTATTCAACACTACAGCTAATCTCCTATTACCCTAAAAGAGATCATATCTTTTGTAATTAAAAAATTCAAAGTTAGAGATTTAACCTGAAAGCATATTAGTGCTACTTTGCACTTTGAACGCGACCAAGTATGGCTGTAACCTTGTAAACTGACTATTAACATTAATATTGGTTTAAACTGAGATAATACTGTGATATTACATGGTTCAGATTCTGTTATTTTTACTGTGATCATTGATACTGAACCTTATTATAGTGTTATAGATACAGTTAAAATAAAATAATTGTTAGTGGTATATCAGTTTTTTATCATGTTCTTGAAGTTTTCTAGTGTGGTAAGAGTTAATAGGAAATCATTGCAGTACTGCATTATGTTCAGGTTAGGCATTGGCGGTGATAGCCTCTTTAAGTGAGGCATCTTATGTAGGATGACACCCAAGCCAAACAGTGTTCCATATAAAACTCCAGACATAAATGGTATGTCCCAATGCAATTTATCTGTTAGGATTTTGAATTCAATTCTTCCAACATTAATCAGCCACATCCTTCTGACATTACATCAATAAATTTCTAAAATGACAATAATTTCCCCGAGTTCGGAATGAATAATTTATTTCACCTATTTCACGGTGATGCTATACTGAGGTAGCGTCGCCATTGCTGCATTTTCAGTATTTTGATGACAGCAAGCTGACTGGGAATGGGAACAGCAATAAAAGCAGAAAAAACTGGAAATACTCAGACCTTTCATCAGAAGGTCATCGACCTGAAGCATTAACTCTGTCTCTCTCTCTCAACAGATGCTGCCTGATCTGCTGAATATTTCCAGCAATTTCTGTTTTTATTTCAGATTTCCAGCACCCGCAGTATTTTGCTTTTTTAATGGGAACAGCAATGTAGGGAAAGATAAAAATGGTTACCGAGATTTGAAACTGACTTAGGATGAACAAGAAGGGGAAGAGAGTGGGCAAGGTGGAGACATGCTGGGAGAGGGCATAAATGCCAGCAGGATCTCAGAAAAACTGAGTAACAGGGACAAATCTTGGAGTTACGAAGAAACCTGATGACACAAATTGAGCAGGAGGGAATATCAGTAGCTGATGATTTTTCACACTTTTACCAAATGTGTGTTTCTGTGTGTGTGAGAAAGATGCTTTTTGGTCCGCAGGATGTCGACCATGCACAGAAACCCATCATTGTGCTTAAAGGTCGAAGACACAATTTAAGATAATCACAAAAAGAATTAAAAGGGGAGGTTGGAAAAAATTCTTTCCTTAGAGGATGGCTACTTTATAGAATTTTCTGTCTCAAATTGTTATTAAAGCAAAGGCCCAAAATACTTTTAGAAGGGATTTAGATAGCTGCTTGAAAAAGAGCAATATTAGAGAGATTGGACAGTGGCACAGGTGCAAAAAGGCTAGTGGTCACCTTATGTGCTGCAATTTCTATAATTCTGATTTCCACCTTCTCCTAATCTTGCAATATAAACACACAGCATGACTTAGTGACAAGTGTGGAGCTTCAGTAGCAACTGCTTACTTTTTGCATCCCAAACATGGTAAACACCAAGTAAAACTAGATATATGAGGGCATGTTCACCTACCTTGCTTCTAGATAATGGAGAAGACTAGCTATTGTCCCAAGTCTCAGAAATTCCACAGCAGCTGTTTAACATACATCTGCCTAAGCACAGTGAAATGACCTGTGCAGGACAGCTTGCAACATGTTAGTCACCTTGATGTTCAAAATGTTTAAATCTAATGCAAGCACCAGGCTTATACTTAATCCAGGTCCTCGTGTAAAGGGTTTTAGCAAAGAGCCGTGCCCACATCTGAGGTATTCTCCAGACTGCTGAGGGACGAGCTCTCCCTCCCTGCAAACGTTGCCACAGATACACATCATAGCTTGGTCATTAATATTATCTCATAGTTTGGAGCTCTTACATATGTGTATAAAAGAGGGGGAGAATGTGGAAAGACAGAGAGATGAGAGAGAAAGAGGCTGGAATAAAGAAAGACAGAGAGAGGGTAATAGAGATGCAATATACAATACTGCAGTCTGGACCAATTAGGGTCAGCTGTTTGCTGGTGAATTAGTTTGCTTCACGGATCACTTCAGAGCCAATAATTAAATAAATCTCCATTGTCACACCTTGACTTTGAGTCAATAAGTGATTAAATAAATCACTTTTCCTTATACCTAATTAGTGTCCCTCCATGTTGATTAAGACCTCATTCTTGCATCCACTATATGATTCTCTGTTATTGATGCTGCTGTTCACTCAGCCCTCAAATTTCAACTGTTTTGCCTTCCTCATCAGTAGATGTTGCTTCTAATTAACCTCATAATGGACCTTTTTCCATCCTATTATTTTCTTCACCCTCCTAACTTGCTACTCACTTTTTTCCATCCTCTACATAATGGCCCAGAAATTGATCTCGCTCTGTTCCCGCGGGGGTAAGGAGCAGGCGCGATCTCTCACTCCGCGTTGGCTTTTTCAGATCCAGCTCGCACGAACTTGATGTTCTAGACATCAGCTGGGCAGTGCTTGCGTATCCCACCGGCGTAATGAATTCGTGCGAGCTGTGGGATCACGTGACTCAGTTAGAGCCAATGGCAGCACACCATCTTCCATTCATAAGTTTCACATACGTGCTGTGAAAGCTATGAATCTTACACACCCCCAAAATAACAGCTAAACCTCAATTAAATTTAAAAAAAAACATCACATTAATAAAATAAGTATAGTTAAATAAATTAACCATTTTAAATAAAAAATTAAATTTTTGAAAAAATTTAAAATCTTTTAAAAAGTTATAAAAATAAACTTACCTGTCTTTAAAGTCTCTAAAAAAGATATACCTGTTAAAAAAAATTCAAAATAATACTTAATTCACTACTTACCTTGTTAAAAGTGGGTCTTACTCCTCCTTTTTTCATTTCTAAAATCTTCCGTCCTTACCTGCGCGTCCAAAGCACTAAGTGCACAGCGTGCGCGCAGCCTGTAGCGCGCACGCGGTGCACCGAGGAACCGCCCCCTTTTCCAAAGACCAAGTGCCGGTTTTCAGCGCATGCGCAGTGCATGCAGAAAACCGGCAATTGGAGAGAGAATACGCGAGAGTACGCAGTGCGTACTCTCGCATAGCGGCATCAATTTTTGGCCCATTATCCCTTGCAGGTCACTTGTCAGCTACCTTGCAAACCCTAACATATGAACAGGAGTAGTCCAGTCAGCCCCTCGAACTTGTTTCGCCATTCAATTTGATTATGGATGGCAGATTTGTACCTCAACTCCATTTATGGCTTTGATCCATATCCCTTGATACCCTTACCTAACAAAAATGTATCGATCTATTGACGCAGCATCGACAGCCTTTTGGGGGTGGGGGTGGGAAACAGTTCCAGATTTTCACTATTTCTTATTTGAAAAGGTGCTTCCTGATTTCACTCCTAAATGGCCTAGTTCTAATTATAAGATTACCTTTTTTATCCAGTGCTCCTTTGTTTTAACAGGAATATATGTCACCTGCTGTTATTTGTCATTCAATTATCTGTTTCTTCTTATTCCTCTTTCTTTTAACTCATTGTGGATACATACATACAAATTTTTAATCTTAACCCTGTCCTGGTCATCTATGACATAGCGCCTACCTATTTTACTACCATACGGCCCTTTCCCTGAGTTTTTTCCACAACCTTTCTCTTTACCAGTTTTCTCTTTAGGACCTATTTTGTGATCCTGAGGAAAATGGCCCCACGGTATTGCAGTCCATGTCATCTCTCTTGCGATTGTGTACTGAGATCTGACCTCATTAGATTCAGTGAGGTCAGCTAATTAACATAAATTTAATTTGCTCCCTATGTGTTTTCCACCTGTGCAGGGAGCACCATGGCTGCAAATGAGGAGGTACTAGTGACTGCAGCAGTTCTTAAAGGACTGATGCTCTTTTCAATTGCAGGAGACTGCTGTTGCTGACTGAAAGGAAGAAAAGGGAGTGTCACCAAGGACCAAGTGCCGGAACTGGCCCCTTTGATGAGGGGACGCTACATACTACTTGATGGAAGAGATGCAGCAAAGGAAGATCTTCATTTTGGGGGGAGAGGGAAATCAACTTCTCATAGCCAATTGTGTGCGCAAGCATAGTGGGAGGAAGCCCCACAAAGTCAATGCAGTCTCCCATGTCCATAGGGCATGGGATGAGATGAGGAAGGTTTTATGGCCCGAGGAAGAGTGCTCATGTGTGGTTGACTATAATAAAAACAGAAAATGCTGGGAATACTCAACAAGCCAGACAGCATCTGTGGAGAGAGAAACAGAGTTAACGTTTTGGGTCGATGACCCTTCGTCCACCACCAAACACATCTTCCCCTCCCCTCCCCTTTCAGCATTCTGAAGGGACCATTCCCTCCGCAACACCCTGGTCCACTCCTCAATCATCCCAACAACCCCTCCCCTTCCCACAGCACCTTTCCATGCAAGCACAGGAGATGCAACACCTGCCCTATTACCTCCTCCCTTCCCACCATCCAGGGCCCCAAACACTCCTTCCTGGTGAAACACCGATTTACTTGTACTTCTTGCAATTTAGTATACTGTATTCGCTGCTCACAATGCGGTCTCCTCTACATTGGGAGACCAAACGCAGATTGGGTGACCGCTTTGCGGAACACCTCCATTCAGTCCGTAAGGGTGACCCCGAGCTTCCGGTCGCCTGTCATTTTAATTCTCTGTCCCACTCCCACTCTGACCTCTCCGTCCTCGGCCTCTTACACTGTTCCACTGAAGCTCAACGTAAGCTCGAAAAACAGTACCTCATCTTTTGATTAGACACTTTACAGCCTTCAACATTGAGCTCAACATTTTCAGATGATAACCTATGCTCCCATTTTTTCAGATGGCAGCTGTTGATGATTCTGTCATTCCCTTTACACCTCTTTTAGACCCATTTTTTGTTTCTTTACTTGTCCCATTACCATCTCCTTTTCCTCTGTACAATCATCCCTATTGTCATTTAGTCTCTCCTGCCTTCCACCCTATCACAGACCTTCCCTTTTGTTCTTTCCTCCCCTCCCCCCTTTCCCTGTCTCTGCACTTGCTTAAAACCTGTTACATCTCTAACCTTTTCCAGTTCTGATGAAAGGGCATCGACCTGAAATGTTAACTCTGTTTCTCGCTCCACAGATGCTGCATAATTATAGGGGTGGAGGCTTTAGAGGAGAGCTCAGTATATTTATGCCATCACAACAATTAGTTGTAACTTCTTGCTTACTCTTCAAGATTACTCATTCAGTAGCATAGCCAGTAGCAGCCTGGCACTATAGCGGCCATATTATGTGTGCAGAACCTTTCTCCCCATACCCCCATGCTAACACATGTTCCTTTTATCTTTGTGTACATGCCTCCCAAGGCAATGTCTCTCCCAACAGATACACGTATGAAGCTGGCAACTCATGGCTGCCCATCAAGCACTCAAGATCCTGCAGACACCAGCTCACACCTCAGGAGAATCTGACAAGGACGGTCAGGAGGCAATACCTGGTGAGGCACGCAGCACAACTGAGGAGAGGCAAGTGGAATAGTAGCAAATGAGCAGCAACAAAGGAAAAGGAAGGACTAGGGCCAGACTTGCATCTGCTGCAAGAGTGATGAATTTATACATAGGGCTGAAGTAATTGATCAGCAGAATCGCTTCATGCAGTCCTTTGAAGATCTTCAGAGCTCCCTACATGTTATGACAGTGACAGACACAAGTGCAATTCTGATATGTGTGAAGAAATGTAACACGCTTGAGGAAACCATGGAACAAATTGTAGTTCCATGGCCCTCTGTAGGGGGTCCCTAATGACTTTATGAAGCATGAGCCCAACAAGCTCTTAATAGTCGCTCCTTAACTCTATAATATGAGGAGCGATATGGGAACTAAAGCATTTCTTTTTATTATCAATAACTGAAGACAATCTTATTTCACTTTTTAAAAACATTTTAAATGGGTATCCTGATGGTTCTGTGAGTTTATCTAATGAGAACCTGAGCGATATGGACCAGGAAGGTTCTGAATTTAATCCCTAGCTGTGCTGGATTAGATGGTCTAAATTGGGACAGTGACATTTGCTGCTATTTCTACTTCTATTTGCTATCTAATGATCTCAATGTAAGTGCACCTGTGTAAATGTAAGGTGGGAACAGGATGCGCTCAGCTGTAAAGCCCCATAATCTTGGTTGAATAGCCTGTTGGTACTTACTGTCAAGGAGCACACATGATTAATAATGATTTGTGCAAGGTACCCAAAGCTCACCCTTGGAACCATATCCCAATAAGGAGTCAAAATCTGCAGGAGGGCAGAGGAGGGGAGGGAAGAAGATTGGAAAAAAGATCTAAAGATAATCAGTAACTCCCATTTCAACAATATAGAAGTATATATCCAATCTCTATTTTCTCAACATTAGCCATCATGTCAAACTAAATGTACTCAATTTAACAGAAAATCGGGGTGAAATTGTGCGTGTGATATTTGTATTTGAATACCTTAACATGTTCATATGAAATTCCTCTGCCTGATATTTAACTGAAGGCATTAACTCGTGCATTAAAGTATTCGTATGCTAATGCTTATAGCACATTTTCATGCCACTTATACTTGACAAAAGAAAAGCTGAAATGTAGACTGGTTAAGTGTGAATGAAATTCTGGTGATAAAACACGACAAGACAATTAATTCCCAGCCAACTTTGACAATTATAATGATGATTGATATTGGACCTGAATTTGCGGTCGGCGGCTGACATTGCAAGTAAATCCGCACCTACCTCGTGCGATCCTCCCTGCGAGAACTTCCTTTAAAAGGCTGCAGAGTTCCGCACAGCATACTCCTCCACGGAGCCTAGGGGCGTATCGCTGTGCGTATGCCAACCTGTGATCATGTGGGGTGGTGCTCCTTTTACTTCCTGATTCTTAGCCTATAAGCTACAGCTGAGCCCTTAAGTGCGAAGTGACAAGAGGAGGAATTCACTCATATAAGCTAAGAATGGAAATGAAACCATGAGATAACTGGAAGATTATTAATATTGAAGGCAAGCTCCTTTTCTTTCTCAACTTTCATTTTTGCATGGAAATCCTTGCTTTATAAAATAACAGTAACAAAAGACAAAACGAATATTTTAAATTCCGTCCTAATTTCAAGAGTTCTAAATTTTCACATCTGAATTGCATTTAATTCCATTCATATTTAAGACAGTTTTGAGACTAATTTGAGCCCAGGGGGGAAAAATTCAGTTGGTTGCACCTCCCGTTAGCGCCTTAAGAGGGCGCTAATGGGGTACAAAGCAACTAGCGCCCGGGCGCGGCGATGTTTGCGCCGCTTGCGAAATTAACTAGACATTTTGCGGCTGCACTAAATAGTACCGTCACGATCTCCTGCGCCGGCAGTTCGTGACGTCAGTCGAGTGCGCAACGCCCCGGTAGCGCCCCGGAGCGGATATTGAGTTGTGCCCCCCGCCTTACCGCCTGCCGCTAGCAACGACAGGTTGAGGGGAGCGTTTTGCAGTCAGGAAGGGGCTGGGGGACCGCCTCCTGCCTTTTTTTGTTGGCGACATTTTTGAACCACGCATTCTGAGAGAGAGAGAGAGAGACTTCTGGAGAGATTCAATGCTCTGTGAAGGAGTTTGGGGTACTGAGCAGCACTTTGCAGGTTCATTTTGATTTGCCCTTCCTTGTATCGATTTAGAAGAGACTGTGGGGGCTGCACTCTGAGCTCTTTCCCTGGTGCTCTCCATTGTTCTTTCCAGCAGATTTGATGTACAGGTCTCTCCAGGCCGAGATTCAAGGCTGCAATGAGCAGGATGTGGATGGAAAGCAAGATCAACCCTCCCCTTTACGAACTGGCCGGGGCCATTGTGTCTGTGTTCCATTGCTGACTGACATCTCATGAGCTTCGCCAGCGCTCTGAGTTAGCGCCTCGCTCCTCGGCCTTTGCGCCTTAAGACAGATGTGTAGCGCTTGATTTAGCGCTCCAATCACCTCCAGGGGTAATAAAAGTAAAGTTTGCAGTCGGAGGCGATAATTAGCGCCAGGCGATAATCTTTGCGCCCAGCCGATAATTGCGCCCCAAACGGGGCGATACTGAATTTCTCCCCCCAGATCTTTAAAAGCTGACCCATTAAAAAAGGGTCCCTAAATGGACTGAGTGGTAATCTGTTTATTTGCATGATTGAGCTGAGGGAAACGGCCAAGCCCTTTCAGATAACAGTTGGCAAAAAAAAACCTGAGAAAGAGCTTCAGAGATTCAGAGACAACCTGAAAGCAATAAATGTTTCCAAAGTTCGGCTTGGCGGCGGTCCCTTTCCCTGCAAGATTCTGAAATTCCTCATTTCAATTTTTGGCATTTTACAAATTAAAACTAAATGGAACATATCCTGCTGCGCATTTCCAATATTTTCTATTTTTTAAGGCAAGATTTCCAGCACTCTGTTCTAAACAAGTCTGTTCCAGTCCCCTTATGCTGTGCAACAGGCTTCCTGCGCCTGCTTGCACAAGACTTAAACATTTTCAGCATAATTATTGCCCAACTTTTCGCCAGCACATTGATTTCTATCAGGAGGTGAAAGACGCAGCGAAGCCTCTGTGTAGTCGTAACTTGACAGATCGCAAGTTCGGGATTTATTGCATGTGCAAGTGCATGCGGAAATCTCGAGCTTGCAGTCAGTTTCAAAGGCGGTACGACAATGTACTCTGACAGTTCGGCATCATACCGACCGCAAATTCAGGGCCATTAATAATACTAACTTTTTGAATGAGAAAATAACTGTGGAATCACAGCACTGTGAATGGACACCAGAGGGTGCTGCAATTAATGACATTGTGGATCTCCAGCACCAACAAGTACAGGTACAGCAGTGCTAACAAATGTGAAAAGTGAAGACATGTATTGTATACAATAGATGCATTTTGGATATTGAGGGAATCAAGGGATATGGGGATAGTGTAGGAAAGTGGAGATGAGGTCGAAGATCAACCATGATCTTATTGAATGGCGGAGCAGGCTCGAGGGGCCAAATGGCCTACTCCTCCTATTTCTTATGTTCTTATGTTCTTAAAACTAAACTAATTATATGAATCTCATTTCCTGTTAAGTATATTATTTTCTCTAAACAAAGGTAAAATAAAAATCAATGATACTGTTTATCCCATAGGTCACTACTAAAGATTTCTACTTTGGCATGCAATGTTTTGAATAGTATCAAACACAAGGGGATTTGAAGTCTGTAGAATATAGTTAAAGCTTCATTCATCAATGTCAAACATGAGAGGCATTGTGTAAATCTACAAGATATTTGTAATTCCTATGAAGCTGTTGATGCACAGCTTTCCATTGCAATATCCTTTTAGTAATATCCCGCAACTCCATCTTTGAACCTCTACACTTAGCCTAGATTCCAACTAGGCTAGGAAAGGTTCAATCTCATCTTTACCACTCACCCATCAAACTAACACCTTACTTGGCCTCATAAAGGTGCTGTTACCTTCTACAGACTCAGCTGAATGGTATTGGACATGTTGGAGAGTTGAGAGTTAATAATCAAACTGAACTATAGCAACCATAATGAACTATAGTAACCAGAACTGGTTGATGGACCAGCAGTTTGCCCAGAAATACAAGAAGAGATGAAACATGGAACATGAACAAAGGGGTTCTATTCCACTCCAGATGTCCACTTAGCAACTGGAATACAAGGGTGTGCTGGCTAGAACGGACATCAACCGTGAGTGATTCATGTAGCACTATAGTCCATAGTATAGCCAGAATACAAGATGCTTTGAAATAAACACAGTGGCCTGGAGTTTCTGCTCGATTGCATTGGTTTTGTCGGCACAATTTGGCTGAAATCGGCATAACCAGAGCAAAAGATCGCAAAATTTTAAACGCAATTTGCGTTCAGCGCAACTCAAGTTTCCGCGATCTTTTCCGCTAGTTTTAAAAACATCGTGCTAGAAGCAGGCCCCACCCACAAAACTGGCCACACCCCCAGGGTGAATTAATCACCATTGGGAGTTTCCGCTAATTACTCTCATTTGCAGGTCTTCGAGGAGGCTCCAAAAATTAAGCTGGATCTTTTGGGCACAAGGACACTAATAGGCACCTTTTAAAAGCTTTTGAATGTAATTTTTATTTAATTTACTAAGAAATTGGCTAATGTACCCCAAAAAAACTAGAAGATAGTTTTATTTTTTTTTAAGTGAATTTCAGTAATTTAAAATCAGGTGACTCAGAGTGGTGGATTGACACTGATTAAAAATGCTTATTTAATGTGATCAACCCATTTTCAGCTGTTTTAATCTAATTCCACTCTTAAAGATAGGAAGGAAAATTATTTAAAGCAAAATTATTTTTTTTAATTACATTTTAAAACGCTGCCCGATTGCACTGGTTCATGATTTTGCATTCGGCGCTATGCAAATAAGTTTGAGCGGAAACTCGGGGGAGAAAAAACTCTTCAAAATGGGTGAAATTTTTGGTGCAATATGCACCGTAATCGGCGATTGCGCCAGAAGCGGAAACTCTACCCAGTGTCCTTGAAAAAGTCGGGTAGTACCTAATCATAAAGGAGTTAGAATGAGTTAGCAGTCCAAAGGTCTGTCTATGCATGAAATACCATGTTATAGTCAACAACCAGTGTATAAAAGAGGGTAGGAGCCCGAATTGCTACCCTTTGTACTGTATGGACTGGTCACCTATACTCATAGAATCATAGAAACTTTCAGCACAGAAGGAGGTCATTCAGCCCGTCGTGCCTGTGTTGGCTCTTTGAAAGAGCAGTCGTGCTTAGTCCCACACCCTCACTTTTTGTCCATAAACCTGTAAGTTCTTCGTCTTCAAGAACCTGTCCAACTCCCTTTTAAAAATATTTATGGCATCAGCTTCCACCACCTTTTCAGGTAGAGCGTTCCAGATCCCAACAAATCGCTGAGTGTAAACATTGCTCCTCATCTCCCCTCTAGAGCTTTTGCCAATGATTTTAAATCTACAGATTCTGGTTATTGATGCACTTGGCAGATGGAACAGCCTTTCTCTATGTACTCTATCAAAACCCCTCATCATCTTGAAAACCTCTATTAGGCCACTTCTTAACCTTCTCTGTTCCAAGGAGGACAGTCCTAACTTTTCCAACCTCTCCTCATAACTGAAGTCCCTCATCCCTGGTAATATCCTGGTAAACCTCCTCTGTACCCTTTCTAAGGCCTTGATATCTTTCCTGCAATGAGGTGCTCAGAATTGTCCACAGTACTCCAGCTGAGGCCTAAACAGTGATTTATAAATCTCTAGCTGTATATACTGTATAAATAAAGTCTGTTCCGTACACTCAACTGTCTCATGCTTACTCAAAGCATGTTCTGAGACAACAGTGGGAAGGAGGTTGACTAACAAATTAAAAAAAAGAAAGACTTACATTTCTATAGTGCCTTTCACGACCACAGGACGTCCCAAAGTGCTTTACAGCCAATGAAGCACTTTTTGAAGTGTAGTCACTGTTGTAATGTGGGAATAAATGGCAACTTAAAAATTTGGCTGTGTGCCAACTTATCCCCCATGTTTCTGCAATACAAATTAACTTCAAACACCTTCAATGTCTGAACCAAGGAAAACTAAACCTCTTGCTCAGCAGTAACTCAATAGTAACTTTCAAAAGGGAATTGGATATATAATTAAAAAGGAAAAAATTGTAGGCTAAATGGCCTCCTTTTGTGCTATACGATTCTATGAATCTCAGCTTAATCTAGCCAACTAAGAGGAAAGGCACAAGATGACTCCGTGTCACATCCATTCCTAATTGCAAACTTCTAGCTATGTGTATAAATCTCTAGTTTTTTTTTAACATATCAGACATGGATTGTGAAGTACTTACTTAATGTAACACTGTAGTTTACAGGTTCTCATAAAGTCAATTTAACTCAATGTCTTTCCAAATGGTATTCATTTATTGTCTTTGAACTTTGAGAACCTATTTAGATGAAAAACAAATTGGGACTTGGTGGCAGTATTGTAGCATACTGACCTTCCAATACTGGAACCTGAGTTTGAATTTAGTCCAAACTGATGGCACAAAATTCTCCTCTCTCTGACAGCTGTCCGAGCCCTAAGTAAAAGTGAGTTTGGAAATTCTCAAGCTCGTTCCCAGTGGGCATGGATTCACAGTACAAAACTACCCACTGCACACTGCAAATTCACACTAAATTACTATCCTCACTCAGCAAAGCCAAAGTGTGAAAAATGGAAAAATTTCATACTCCCAAGAGCAGTCTTAAAGGCACGTTCTTGGAGAAGAGTATTGAAAATTTTGCTCTGCATCTCACCTTACTATACCTGGCATTGGAGGACTAAGTGCTGACACTGGATGGCAAAGCTGGAAAAAGTGTCCCATTCCCATCATTGAAATTCAATGTTCCACTAGATTGTTGAGGTATAACAGGACTTTACATACATGACCATACTTGGCCATACTAAACATTCCCTGCTTCAGATAAAGGCGCCCAAGATAAATATATATTTTTTAAATACTTGCTGTTTGGCAAGTAGGGCTTGTTTGATTTTGCCAAGATTAATTTTTCACTTTTGTAAACTGTTATTTAGGAAATGTGATGGCTCCAGATGGCTGTAATGTGTGTGTCAGAATGTCATGGTGGGATTCATGGAATGCATCAATACTGCCTGCTGCCTAGAGCAGTATTTCTCCCATAACCACATTCACACTCACAAAACTTACTGCAAGATGTACCATCTGACAAATATTTATTACTTTAACCCACAGCTACCTCCAATCTCTGCTATTTTCTTTGGCTCAGATCCCAGCCAAGCGCTTCTGTTTCTAACCATTCTCGGTCTGTTTACATGACATTGCTCAATGGTGATTTCAATCACTTTTGAGTTTTTTTTGTCAAAAAACTAGCACAGCCTGTCAAAGAATCAAGAAAGTTTTAAAATGAGTGGGTTACCTCACTAAAATTTGGACAATCTTTAGTAAAACGTATCATTTCGAGAATCTTCTAGGCTAATGGCATATTTCTGAATATGGCAAAGTTTTAATAAGAAGAATACTAATACAAAAGCAAAATACTGCAGATGCTGGAAATCTGAAATAAAAAAGACAATGCTGGAAATACTCAGCAGGTCAGGCAGCATCTAAGGAGAGAGAAACAGAATTAACGTTTCAGGTCGATGACCTCAGATTGCTAGGAGTCTACAGTGTAATTATAGATTTATACAGCACAGAAGGAGGCCATTCATCCAATTGTGTCTGTGACGGCTCTTTGAAAGAGCTACCCAATTAGTCCCACTCACCTGGTCTTTCCCTATATCCCTGCAAACTTTTCCTTTTCAAGTATTTATCCAATTCTCTTTTGAAAGTTACTATTGAATCTGCTTCCACCACCCTTTCAGACAATGCATTCCAGATCATAACAACTCGCTACGTAAAAAAGTTCTCCTCGTCTCCCCTTTGGTTCTTTTGCCAATTATCTTTAAAAAGTCTAAAAATTATCTCTAAAAATTTTCAAGACCATATTTGCAAACCAGCATAGAAACAGATTTAATGATTTGCAACAAAAATAAATATTAAATATATCCACATATTTCAACAAATGTTTTGACACTTGGTAAAACAGAAGATCATCTTAAAATATTAAATACCAAATAAAATTGACATGACTTGACATGACTTTTAAGCAATCTCATTTAAAGTACCACATAATAGGCTTGCCAGCAAAGTTGAAGCCCATGGAATAAAAGGGACAGTGGCAGCATGGATTTGAAATTGGCTTAGTGACAGGAAACAGAGAGTAGTGGTGAACGGTTGTTTTTCAGATTGGAGGAAGGTATACAGTGGTGTTCCCCAGGGGTCGGTAGTAGGACCACTGCTTTTCTTGATATATATTAATGACTTGGACTTGGGTGTACAGGGCACAATTTCAAAATTTGTAGATGACACAAAACTTGGAAGTATAGTGAACAGTGAGGAGGACAATGATAGACTTCAAAATGGGCGGACACGTGGCAGATGAAATTTAATGCAGAAAAGTGTGAAGTGATACATTTTGGTAGGAAGAATGAGGAGAGGAAATAGAAACTAAAGGGTACAATTCTAAAGGGGGTGCATGAACAGAGAGACCTGGGGGTATATGTGCACAAATCGTTGAAGGTGGCAGGACAGGTTGAGAAAGCGGTTAAAAAAGCATACGGGCTCCTGGGCTTCATAAATAGAGTACAAAAGCAAGGAAGTTATGATGAACATTTATATAACATTGGTTCGGCCTCAACTGGAGTATTGTGTCCAATTCTGGGCACCGCACTTTAGGAAGGATGTGAAGTCCTTCGAGAGGGTGCAGAAAAGATTTACAAGAATGGTTCCAGGGATGAGGGACTTCAGTTACGTGGATAGACTGGAGAAGCTGGGATTGTTCTCCTTAGAGCAAAGAAGGTTGAGAGGAGATTTGATAGAGGTGTTCAAAATTATGAGGGGCCTAGTCAGAGTAGATAGAAAGAAACTGTTCCCATTGGCGGATGAGTCGAGAACCAGAGGACACAGATTTAAGGTGATTGGCAGAAGAAATAAAGGCGACATGAGGAAAAACTTTTTAAGTAGCGAGTGGTTATGATCTGGAATGCACTGACTGCGAGGATGGTGGAAGAAGATTCAATCATGGCATTCAAAAGGGAATTGGATAAGTACCTGAAGGAAAACAATTTGCAGGGCTACGGAGAGGGGGCGGGGGAGTGGGACTAGCTGAAGTGCTCTTGCAGAGAGTGGTGTGGGCTCGACGGGCCGAATGGCCTCCTGTGTTGTAACCATTCTATGATTCTAGGATTCTAAATAGGTTGGGATTGAATATCCATGGGGATTCTCCCGATTGTCCAGTGTAACTTAGGCGCAAGTCCTGAGGAAACCCCGAGAAATGGATCAACAGTTTGCATCGTTTCTCTGGGTTTCCACAGTCTTCCGCTGAAGTTCAACCACAATCCCAATCTCAACTGTTTTCATCTATCTGTGGAACGTAACAATACACCAATGTAGCCGGATGTGTATTATAGTTCTCAGCATTGATACGCTCATCAGCTTAATCAATTATTAATGTATCCATGCAAACTGTCTCGTTGCTTCCCACTATACCCAGCAACTCGTCTCAGTTTTCCAAAGTAGTTACTTGGCTTAGTCGCAGCACTCTTGCCCTGAGCCTGAAGGTTGTCGGTTCAAGCCCATTCCAGAACTTAAACACATAATTTAGGCTGACACGTCAGTGCAGTACTAAAGGAGAGCTGTGTTGTTGGAGATGCCGTCCTTCAGATGAAGTGTTAGGCCCCATCTGCCCTCTCAGGTAGATGCAAACGATTCCATGGCACTACTCAAAGAAGACAAGCAATTTCTCCCACTGTTCTGGCCAACATTTATCCCTCAACCAACACAAAAGTCACATTTGCTTACAAATCAACAGCAACGACACTTCAAAAGTAATTCAATGGCTATAAAGTGTTTTGGGACATCCTGAGGATATGAAGACAAAAGTAAAATACTGTGGATACTGGAAATCTGAAATAAAAACATAAAATGCTGGGAACACTCAGCAGTTCAGGCAGCATCTGTGGAGGGAGAAACAGAGTTAATGGCCAGAATTTTCCGATTGGAAAGCATGCGGGTTTGGGGGCGGGTCGGTGGTTAAAAGTGCGGAAATTGACAGCGCGTCAGGAATGCGCCGTCATCCCCCGCCTTCTGCATTTAACTCGGGTGTGTTTCGAGGCGTGCCACGGACCCGCTCGGGAGAGGCGGGCGACCTCATTGAGGTACTTAACTGCTCATTTACAGACCCTTAACTGCATTTTTAACCTCAGGTTTGGGCTTTAACTTGTTGTGCATGGGATTCACATACCTCGGGAACCTCGCCTGTGAAGGGGAGGTGGAAGATCAGTGACCATTGTGCAAGTCCATTAAGTGACAGCTGGAAAAAACACAAATACTCCCACATTACACCTGCTTCTTTGCCTCAGGGAAAGGCTCTTGCTGACATCATTTTATGCAGAGATTTAGCTTTCAGGAGTTTACAGGTCATTTCTGCAACCTCGGAAGCCACTCTCACCACATTGCTAGTCACTATCAGTACATTGGAGGATTGTGCCTCTAATCTCCACTTTACCTGCCATCTGTTTGATCAGCATGGGTGCCGCTTATGCTGTCTCACCTTGGACCTCAGAATCGGACCAAGATGAGCCCCAGCACCAACAACACCAGCCACACCAGCAGCAGCAGCCACACCAGCAGCAGCCTTCTCCTCAACAACCTGATGCTCCACAGGAGAGAGGGGGTCAGCACAGGGCTGCACAGTGCCGCAGGCGATACCCCAGCACAGGGTATACAGGCAGAGGATGAGCTTCCTGGACATGACTGAGCAGCAGTGCTTCAGGAGGCTCAGGCTATCGTGCCAGATCATCGCAGACATTTGTAGCTTGCTGGAACAAGACCTGCTGCCCAGAGGTCCTGATGGACACACCTTATCAGTGGCTGTCAAAGTCACCACTGCCCTCAACTCCTTCGCCTCAGGCTCCTTCCAGGGATCTGCACCAGACATCTGCGGGATCTCACAGTCGGCTGCCCACAGTTGCATTACCCAGGTGACCGATGCCATGTTTCACAAGTCAGCCAATTATTTAAACTTTGCCACTGCTGAAGCCAGTGTTACTGAGCGGGCGCTCGGCTTTGCGGCTCTGGCTGACTTCCCACAGGTGCAGGGCATCATCGAGTGCACACATGTGGCCATCAAGGCACCCCCACTTCACCCAGGAGTGTTTATAACTGCAAGGGCTTCCACTCTCTCAATGTGCAGCTCGTCTGCAAACATAAAAAGATCATCATGCATGTGTGCGCCAGATTCCCTGGCAGCTGTCATGAATCTTTCGTGCTGCGCCAGTCCACCCTCCCTCAGCTCTTCGCACCTCCAAACAGACTTACCGGCTGGCTGCTTGGAAACAAGGGTTATCCACTGAAGAAGTGGCTCATGACACCCTTAAGAAGGCCAAGCAATGAGGCCGAGGAGTGTTACAATGACAGCCACATGTCCACCAGTTTTATACAAAACTTCAATTTTATAGTTTCTCGGGTATCTGTGGTTTAGCGGAGATTGCTGGCATAAATTAACTGAAGGGTAAATAATAAATTTTTAATTAATTACATAGAATGGGAGAGCAGGTGATGTGTTACTGCTGCAATATGTGGGAGCTGTTGGACACCATTGATGTTCACGGTGAACACATTCGCAGTAAGTGTTGGCTGCTCGAGGAACTCCGGCTCCGTGTTGATGAGCTGGAGTCCGAGCTTCAAACACTGCGACACATCAGGGAGGGGGAGAGTTACCTGGACTCCGTGTTTCAGGAGGTAGTCACACCAATTAGAGTAACTAATTCAGAAGTAGCCCGTGGTCAGGGACAGGAAGGTGTGACTACGAGTGAGGCAGGTACAGGGATCCAGGAGGTAGTGTTGGAGGAGCCGCAGCCCTTGCTCTTGTCCAACAGGTTCGAGGCTCTTACTCCCTGTGTGGATAGGAGCGGGGACTGCAGGGAGGATGAGCAACCTGGCCACAGCACCGTGGTAAGGGGGGCCATTCAAGTGGGGGGAGTAAAAAGAAATGTTGTAGTGGTAGGGAATAGTATCATTAGGGGGATAGATAGGGTTCTTTGCAGCCAAGAGCGAGAGTCCCGAAGGCTGTGTTGCCTGCCCGGTGCCAGGGTTAAGGACATCTCCTCTGGGCTGGAGAGAAACTTGGAGTGGGAGGGGGAGGATCCAGTTGTCGTGGTCCATGTTGGTACCAATGACATAGATAGGACAAGGAAAGAGGTTCTGCTGAGGGAGTTTGAGCAGCTAGGGGCCAAATTAAAAAGCAGAACCTCGAGGGTAATAATCTCTGGATTACTACCTGAGCCACGAGCAAATTTGGCTAGGGTAAATAAAATCAGGGAGTTGAATGTGTGGCTCAAAGACTGGTGTGGGAAAAATGGGTTTTGCTTCTTGGGACACTGGCACCAGTACTGGGGCAGGAGAGAGCTGTTCCGTTGGGACGGACTTCACTTGGCCAGTGCTGGGACTAGTGTCCTGGCGAATCGAATAACTAGGGCTGTGGAGAGGGCTTTAAACTAATTAGTGGGGGGAGGTTTCAAGAGAGCAAAAAATAAAAATGACAACAGAGAGGGTCATAGACATAGGTAGCAGTAGGGGAATCACAAATCAGAGCGTGGCAGGAAGGGACAGAGTGTGTGGAGTAAAAGGTAAAGTGGTAAAAAGTGAAAAAGCAGGAACTAAGTGCCACAAAGCATATTTGAAAGTTCTCTATCTGAATGCACGTAGCATTCGTAACAAAATAGATGAGTTAATGGCACAAATAACTACATATGGTTATGATATTGTGGCCATTACAGAAACATGGCTGCAGGGTGACAATGCCTGGGAATTAAACATACCAGGTTATTTAACGATCAGGAAGGACAGGCAGGAAGGAAGGGGAGGTGGGATGGCTATGTTAATAAAGGAAGGAATCACTGTAATACAGAGTAATGATATTGGGTCAAAAAATCATGATAATGAAACAGTTTGGGTGGAGATAAGGAATAATAAGGGGAAAAAAACACTAGTGGGCGTAGTCTATAGGCCTCTGAACAGTTGCAACTCTGTTGGACGGAGTATCAATCAGGAAATAGTTGAGGCATGTAATAAGGGAACATCTATAATTATGGGGGATTTTAACTATCATATTAATTGGACAAATCAAATGGGGCAGGGCTGCCTTGAGGATGAGTTCATTGAGTGTATTAGGGATGGGTTTCTTGAGCAGTATGTAACTGAACCGACCAGGGGCAAGCAACCTTAGATCTGGTCCTGTGTAACGAGACAGGATTAATTAAAAATGTCCTAGTAAAGGATCCCCTTGGAATGAGTGACCATAACATGGTTGAATTCCATATTCAATTAGAGGGTGAGAAGGTTGGATCTCAAACAAGCGTGCTAAGCTTGAATAAAGGAGACTATGAAGGTATGTGAACGGAATTGAGTAGAGTGGATTGGGAAAATAGATTAAAGGGTAAGACGACACATGATCAGTGGTGTACATTCAAGGAGTTATTTTACAACTTCCAAAAAATATATATTCCACTGAAAAGAAAAGGGTGTAAAAGAAAGGACAGTCATCCGTGGCTAAGTAAAGAAATTAAGGATAGTATTCGACTAAAAACAAGGGCATATAAGGTAGCGAAATCTAGTGGGAGGACAGAGGATTGGGAAAACTTTAAAAGGCAGCAAAAAATAACAAAAAGATTGATTAAGAAAGGGAAGATAGATTATGAAAGTAAATTAGCAAAAAATATAAAAACAGATAGTAAGAGTTTTTATAGTTATATAAAAAGAAAAAGGGTGGCTAAAGTAAATGTTGGTCCCTCAGAGGATGAGACCGGGAAATTAATGGTGGGAAATATGGAGATGGCAAAAACACTGAATGAATATTTTGTATCAGTCTTTACAGTAGAGGACACTAAGAATATCCCAACACTGGACAAACAGGGGGCTATAGGGGGAGAGGAGCTAAACACGATCAAAATCACTAAGGAAGTGGTACTCGGTAAAATAATGGGACTCAAGGCGGATAAATCACCTGGACCTGATGGCTTACATCCTAGAGTCTTGAAGGAAGTGGCGGTAGGGATTGTAGATGCATTGGTAATAATTTTTCAAAACTCACTGGATTCCGCTAAGGTCCCGGCAGACTGGAAAACTGCTAATGTAACACCCTTATTTAAAAAGGGCAGTAGACAGAAGGCTGGTAACTATAGACCGGTTAGCCTAACATCTGTGGTAGGTAAAATTTTGGAGTCCATTATTAAGGAAACAGTAACAGGACATTTGGATAATCATAATTTAATAGGACAAAGTCAGCATGGTTTTACGAAGGGGAAGTCATGTTTGACAAATTTGCTGGAGTTCTTTGAGGAAGTAACATATAGAGTGGATAAAGGGGAACCAGTGGACGTAGTGTATTTAGACTTCCAAAAGGCATTTGACAAGGTGCCACACAAAAGATTATTGCTTAAGGTAAAAAATCACGGGATTGGGGGTAATATTCTGGCATGGATAGAGGATTAGCTATCTAACAGAAAGCAAAGAGTTGGGATAAATGGTTCATTCTCAGACTGGCAATCAGTAACTAGTGGTGTTCCACAGGGGTCAGTGCTGGGTCCCCAACTCTTTACAATCTATATTAATGATTTGGAGGAAGGGACCAAGTGTAACATATCAAAATTTGCAGATGATACAAAGATGGGAGGGAAAGTAGTGAGTGAGGAGGACATAAAAAACCTGCAAGGGGACATAGACAGGCTAAGTAAGTGGGCAGAGATTTGGCAGATGGAATACAACACGTGAAAGTGTGAGGTGATGCACTTTGGCAGGAAAAATCCTAGAGCAATTTATTATCTTAATGGCAAGAAACTGGAGAGTACTGAAGTGCAAAGGGATCTGGGGGTCCTGGTGCACGAAACTCAATAGGTTAGTATGCAGGTGCAGCAAGTGATTAAGAAGGCAAATGGAATGTTGGCTTTCATTGCTAGGGGGATAAAATATAAAAATAGGGAGGTATTGCTTCAGTTGTACAAGGTATTGGTGAGACCGCACCTGGAATACTGCATACAGTTTTGGTGTCCTTACTTAAGGAAAGACATCCTTGCTCTCGAGGCAGTGCAAAAAAGGTTCACTCGGTTAATCCCAGGGATGAGGGGGTGGTCATATGAGGAGAGGTTGGGTAGATTGGGACTCTACTCATTGGAGTTCAGAAGAATGAGAGGCGATCTTATTGAAACATATAAGATTGTGAAGGGGTTGGATCGGGTGGATGCGGGGAGGATGTTCCCGATGACGGGTGAGACTAGAACTAGGGGACATAGTCTTAGAATAAGGGGCTGCTCTTTCAAAACTGAGATGAGGAGGAACTACTTCACTCAGAGGGTGGTAGGTCCATGGAATATGCTGCCACAAAAAGCTGTAGAAGCTACATCATTAAATAAATTTAAAACAGAAATAGACAGTTTCCTAGAAGTAAAGGGCATTAAGGGTTACGGGGAGTGGGCAGGAATTTGGACATGAGTCTAGGTTCGGATCGGTCATGGCCCTGAGATGTGCCATAGAGCAAGCAATTGGCATGATGAAGATGCACTTCAGATGCCTTGACAGATCTGGAGGAGCCCTTCAGTATGCACCAGCCAGGGTCTCCAGAATCATTGTCGTATGCTGCACGCTGCACAATACAGCACAGCAGCAAGGATTAGAGCTGCAGGAGGAGCAAGGCGCAGAGCGCACAGCCCCTTTGGAGGAGGAGGAGGAGGAACAGGTGGAACCTGAGGTGGAGATGGCACTAGCAGCGGCGCACATTGCTGCCTGGGAGGCCCGGGATGGCCTCATAACTTGCACCATTGCACCCATATGGCTCCCTGATGATGTACCAACTTCCCCCCACCCCCAACAACAACACCACAAAGCAGTCCTACAATGACCAAGCCATTTCTCTCAACCAAACCCCTATTGCTCCAGGTTAAGTAATGTCTGATCATTCACTCCAAGAGACAAAGTCACTTCCCAGGAAGCAGCAAAAATGGACAAGACCAGAAAGTTATGCAAAGAAATAAATTTATGTGCGTCATAAATATAACTGAAACTCAACATTGACATTTTGGCAAACACACATGTGCATACCCTTGTGCATCTATGATTCTGTCTTTTTTCGTTTCTGAGTGCTTCTACAAGGCACAAACCCTGTGGCTCAACAGAGGCGGAGGCAGGCTGCTCACTTCCTTGCTACAACTGTTTTGACACTTTTGGCAGACGTCCTCTGGGTTTTGGAGCCTGTGAGGGCCCCGCCAAAGACAGCTCCTCCTGCACCTGTGCAGGGGCAGACTCGGCCATCGGGATCCGAGCCAGCATGTGGGGCTCTGACTGAGGGGGAGGCAACAGGGGAGAAGTGAGCACACTTTGAGAAGAGCCCCCACTTCCTTGTCCCCTCTCACCATCATCCCTCTCATGGGCCACCCACACTTCCCTGTTAGCAAGGAGCTGGAGAGCACCTTGCTGCACATCAGTAGGGCGACGAATGCCCAAGTCTATGTTAATATCCCTCCTCGAGATGAGGTCATTAAGTGTCTGCAATCTGTTGTTCACAGCAAGCATGTTCTCGTTGGACTGGCGCATTTGCTGCTCCATCCAGGTGGCCATCCATTCCATGGAACAGCACATCGTCACCATCGCCTGCGACATGGTGCTGCTCATGTTGGAGATGGACTCCTCCATTCTCTGTACAGTCGCACACATCGCAGCTGCAAAAGCTGCCACTGCCTCGCGCATTTGTTGCTGCTCCTCCAAGATTACCCTCTTTCTCAATGGCTCTCAAGGTTCAGCATCTGCATGCAGCTCAGCAGAGCTTGGAGCATTCTGCACCCTCCGGCGAGGACTCTCCACTGCTGTCCCTGTCTCCACAATCTGTTCTTGCTCACTTGTGAATTGTGAGACACACCAAGTGACAACACTGCTTTCTCTCACAGGACCCACCGAGGTGTGCGTATCTGCACTGGTGCTGGGTGCGCTTGGGTCTGCTGACGGTGCCCCCTCTAGGCTGGAGCTTCCTCTGAGGAGTCGTCTTCCTCCCCGGCTGGGAGGGGGGCACTTGATGGACCTGTGGGAGAGTAAAGAGATGAATTAGAAGTGTTATGATAAGAATGGTTAACGTTACCATTATGCACATGATGACATTTCACTGGCTGCTGACATCAGTCACCATGAGTGACTGTTGTATGCCATGTGGCTGTAGGAGATGTAATTCTGTAATTCTGTCACCAGGTTGCTGGGAGGTCCCCCTCTCTCCGTCTCCCACCACCAGCAGCTCCGCAACTCCAGAGATTTCTAGGGCCTCCTCCTCTGCTGGAGTCAAATTTATGAATATTGGAGGGCCACCTCTGGTTCTCTGCCTCTCTCTGTTATTGTGGGCTCTCTTCTCCTGCAAGGAGGGAATGAAGAGAAGTTTCAGTGAGAGTGATGGAATGAGTGTAAGGAATGGATGGGCTACATCTGTAGAGGGTGATATTGCCAAATGGCCTCCTTCTGTGGTGTTACTTGCTATAATTGCATTAGGATGAGGGTGAGTGTCAGTGGTGGTTAGTCAGATGGGAATGTGAGTAGGTACGTAGACAGAGAGGGATGGGTGCATCTGCAAGGTAGGTTGGTGTGAGGAGTGATGTGCAGGAGTAGGCTTGGGAAGGCAGAGTGATGGGTTTGGGGTGACAGGCACATCAGGATGTAGATGAGTGTGGCATTGCCCTCACCTTTCCTGACCTCATGAGATCATTGAATCTTTTGCAGCACTGGATCCACGTCCTCCTCACCACATTCCTGCTGCTGACCTCCTCTGCGATGTCTAGCCATGCCCTCTTAGTGTCTCTGGCTGGTCTTTTTCAGCCATCTGCAGGGAAGAGGACCTCCCTGTGTGCTCTGACTCCCTGGACCAGCACTTCCAGAGAGGCATCAGGAATCTTGGCACAGTCTTCTGTCTGTGTGACTCCATGACCCACACAAATCTCAGTGATATGTAGCAATTTCTAGCTCTCCCAAACTCCTTGATCTCTCCTTCAACAACCTTCAACTGGGATGTGTGCAAGGCTGCTTTAAATATCCGCGCTGAAAATGAGTCATCGGTGACGTCAGCAGACCCGCTCCATTTAATTGGGCCGGGAAACCCGTATGACTGTTTCAATTGATGTAATTGAGTTAAACACGCAGTGCAGAACGTGCTGCTGAAAAGTTCGGGATGGCGAACCGCACGCACCCGCCCCGACGCCCAGGTAAAGATTCCGGCCAATGTTTCCGGTTGATGACCTTTCATCAGGTTCTGTTTTTATCTGAGGATGTGAAACATGCTTTATAAATGCAAGTTCTTTGCTGGGCTATGGGGAAAGAGAAGGGGAGTGAGATTAATTGGATAGCTCTTTCAAAGAGTCGGCACAGGCATAATGGGCCAAATGACCTCCTTGTATGCTGTATCATTCTATGATTCTTTCTTTACACCACAATAGAAAAACACACATTCAAGTTCAAAATATAGATTATGAAAAAAAATTAAATCCATGCAATGGAGTTATTTAGGGGAATATATTTGCTTCATGTTTTACTCTGGAATGTCTGAATTCTGTTAGCCAAACACTTAATCCAAGCATAATTCCAATCCAGTCCCAGGAAATCATGCATTAAACCATTTCCTATTGACGTACATTACCCCTTTGAAGATAGCAGTCACATTTCAGAATAAAAGCCGAAACAAAATGATAACTTTGTTATGTTCAAAGAAGAGTTTAAATTGAAGAATTGTCTGTGATTACATAGATTTCTTTAACTCTGTTCTATAATAACAAGTATTAAACACTGACAGGAAATCAATTCTGTAGATGGTTATCTGACAGAAAATGCCGCATATCCTGAAAGCTGCAAAGAGCATTCCACATTCGAAGGGTTATCCTTTCTGATACAGACATAAAACGTAAATGTATTTAATCCTAATAGAGATAAAACATCATTCCCAGCTATTCGTACGTCTGTTGTTCAATATACTAAAAATTGCCAATATTTTGCCAAATTACACCACTTGAAAAACAATTGTACGTTAACAGTGCAGTATTGTGCAAAACAAACTCTGATGCTTACAAGTATTTTTGACATTCTGGTCTTAAGACTAAATCACAGATTCTTGACTATATGCTCCATTACATTTAAATTTCATTCTTATCCCCACTGAGGGACTTTTAAAATAGCAGCTATACATATCTAGAGAAAGATGACAAGCTATAATACAAAATACAGTTCATGTTTGTAACATTCTCAGTAACTATTTATAAAAAGTTAAAAAGTATATATATTTTTCTGTTGTATGAACGGAATATTCTTTCAAAAAGATTATTTTAACATTACCAAAACACAATTTTTTGCAACAATCAATAAAAATCTACAAATGTATGAAGGAAACATCATTGTATACAACGTGGATTAAATTTGCCAAACATGAAATGTGAAATTTATTGCATGCAAATGAGATAGCAGGATGACCAGTGTTCCTTCGATCTCAACAGGGTTTCTCTGCTGTCTCAGGTGCCATCTTAAAAATCTCTTTAGTCAGGGTGAATTTAACAGAGACATCTTGGCTCAGAGTTAAAGCTGAGTCACCACTGAATCATAGAACCAGGATGAGACTGAAGCTCCACTGACTCAATACAAAGGTAAACAACTGGCCGATACTATTTTTACCAATTAAAGTTCAACTTCTAAATTGTATTGAAGCAGTAATGGTGCATTTCAGTTTTGCAAAACAAACTCTGATGCTTACAAGTATTTTTGACATTCTGGTCTTTAGACTAAATCACAGATTCTTGCCTATATGCTCCATTACATTTAAATATCATTCTTATCCCCACTGAGGGACTTTTAAAATAGCAGCTATACATATCTAGAGAAAGATGACAAGCTATAGTACAAAATACAGTTCATGTTTGTAACATTCTCAGTAACTATTTATAAAAAGTTAAAATATATATTTATTTTTCTGTTGTATGAACGGAATATTCAATGTAAAACTGTGAATAAAAATGTATGCATACTTTGATACCACACATTGCTTTGTTACTCATGCATGGTCATATCTTCCTGACTCACGGAATAAGTATTGGGCCGTAATTTGCGGCCCCTACGGGCGCGTCTGAGGTGCGTACGTGCCCGTAAGGGCTGCGCAAGTTCCGGGTTTACGCTCAATAAGTGCACGCGCGAACACCCGGAGCTCGCGATCTGTCAAGAATATCCAATGCATCCCCGGGAAAAGGACATCCGCGGGCAGACAGTTGGGCTATTTGCACAACTTCAGCCCAGCGAATGCCCGTTAAATTCTTACACCTGGTAAAAGCAGGCGTAAGGCCTGCTTTTAGCAGCATAAGAGTTTTAATAAATATAAAAATAAAATTTTATCAATCATTTATACATTAAAAACCCTGTGCAATAAGGTAAGTTTATTTTTAGACCCGTTAAAACATGTAAATTTATTTTTTCAAAAAATAAAATTTTTGTTTTAACTATTTAATTAAATGCCACTTCAATTAATTTTAAATATGTCTTTTTTTTTATTTATTTGATGTCTAGGTATATTTTTGGGGGTATTCCCATTCATACTTATGGGGTTTCCGTACATACGGACTTGCAAACCGTGTGCGCCCGAGATACGCGGGCCTCTACCCGCAGGTTCCTGGAGAGGTCCAGGACCGTACCTCCCGGACCACCAGGTACGCGGGCATTTTATTTGCGGATTGAGGCATTTCCCCGTTGGAAGCCTTCAACCACAAATTCAGGGCCATTATTGTATTCCTCTATGAATAATGTTCAATCTCTCATTATCTATGGGATGATGTCTGCAGTGAAAACCTACCTCTTTGACTAAGCTTTTGGTCATCTGTCCTAATTTCTCCTTATGTGGCTCGGTGTCAAATTTGCTGTCTTATAATACTCCTGTGCAGCGCCTTGGGGCGTTTTACTACATTAAAGGCGCTATATAAATACACGTTGCTGTTGCTGTTGTTGTTGTTGTTGCTGAAAAGCATGGCAGGTTTTTTTTAAATAATGAATTCCTGTTAACAAACAGGGCTATTAGTTCAAAGTAAAGAATCTGATGGGAGATTTGGAACAGTCAGCTCGATGCACCATATCTGTGACTAACCCTGATTCTCCTACATTAATGCTAGAAGTCTGTGTTTCCAATGTTGCTATGGGTTCATTGTATCAGGGGTGACATCAACCTCACCAGCAATGCCTCAGCTGGCATGAGGAGCAGGCTCTGCAAGTAATTAGCAGGGTGACATTAAAGGAATTGACATGGGAAAGCTTGGTGGCTTTGTGCCAGCCTGACAAGGTAAGATTTCACTTCAATCACTTCCGGCTTGTATTTTACACTTACTGCGAGACTAAGAGGTTGTCACATCTTCACCTCTGCTGCAAGGAACAGCTTGGCCAGGACAGGAACCCCATAGCCAACCATCCGTTCTGCCTACTCCCTCAAATAATGGTGGTACCATGCATTGTCTTGAGATGAAAGTATTATGGCTGCTGCTGGGGTATCTTGTAGGCAGCTGCATTACTCTGTTGTAGACCACCTAGATATTAATTAAATGAAATCCTTTGCAATTCATATATGCTGCAGGATGGTTGTTTGGCACTCTAATAACTGCCTGATTGCTATTGGTGACTCATTGTCATAACTGAGCTGATATAGTGATCTTGTCTACCGATTAATTTGCTTTACTCTTATATAATCATACCTTCGTCTCCCTCCTCCAGGGCAGCAATGATACACAAAGCCAGAGAGCTCGGGCTTTAATATGTTCAGCTGGTACACCCAATGTTTATGTGGTTGATTGAGTATCTCAATGATAAACTGCTACACTATGCCTTTCCACCACTGTATATGGACCTGCCCAGTGAGCCTGTCATTTTCTTCACTAAGAGCAGTACCGACACATTATTGCTATCCTGATACTCCTGGTGCCTAGCATTGCATTCATATCAGATTTTCTGGCAGCCATGCATACATTTTAGAATCGCTTGTGTAGGTTCTGCCATAATATGTACTGTTTCCCTCATTGACTCCTGTTAGGCATAGGGCCAATGGTATCTATGCCCACTCTTTTGAAAGGTTTGTTAATAATGGGCATGGGTTGCAATGGAACTTTGTTGCAGTCCCCAGTTTATGTCAACATTGGTCGCAGGTCTTGCATATTTCAACCATGTCTTTAGAGATACTAGGCCAATGAAGGTACCGCAGCAGCCGGTCTTCTCAATGTTTTTTTTAAATTCATTCACGGGATGTGGGCATCGCATGTAAGACCAGCATTTACTGCCCATTCCTAGTTGCCCTTGAGAAGGTGGTGGTGAGCCGCCTTCTTGAACTGCTGCAGTTCGTGTGGTGAAGGTACTCACTCCCACAGTGCTGTTAGGGAGGGAGTTCCAGGATTTTGACTCAGCGACGATGAAGGAACAGCGATATATTGCAAGTCAGGATGGTGTGTAACTTGGAGGGGAACTTGGAGGTGGTGGTGTTCCTATGCGCCTGCTGCCCTTGTCCTTCTAGGTGGAAGAGGCCGCGGGTTTGGGAGGTGCTGCCGAAGAAGCCTTGGCGAGTTGCTGTAGTGCATCTTGTAGATGGTACACACTGCAGCCACGGTTCACTGGTAATGGAGGGAGTGAATGTTTAAGGTGGTGGATGGGGTGCAGATTAAGCAGGCTGCTTTGCCCTGTATAGTATCGAGTTTCTTGAGTGTTGGTGGAGCTGCACTCATCCAGGCAAGTGGAGAGTATTCCATCACACTCCTGACTTGTGCCTTGTCGCCAAATACCCAGCCTCTGACCAGCTCTTATAACTACATTATTTACGTGGCTGGTCCAGTTAAGTTTCTGGTCAATGGTGACCCCGTTGAATGTCAAGGGGAGGTGGTTAAACTCTCTCTTGTTGGAGATAGTCATTGCCTGGCACTTGTGTTGTGTGAATGTTGCTTACCACTTATCAGCCCAAGCCTGAATGTTGTCCAGTTCTTGCTGCACACGGGCAGGGACTACTTCATTACCTGAAGAGTTGTGAATGGAACAGAACACTGTGCAATCATCAGCGAACATCCCCACTTCTGACCTTATGATGGAGGGATGGTCATTGATGAAGCAGCTGAAGATGGTTGGGCCAAGGACACTGCCCACTGATGTTCTGCATCTTGGCCACATTTAGTAAATCTTTTCAATTTTCCTGCGGCATCACTATCTGCCAGAACTCTTCCTGTTCCCGTATCTCGACAGGTTTGGATTGGTAATGTCTGACCAAAAGTCCATTGTCATAACTATATCTTCCTATTTGTTCAGTCTGTGTGTCCCCAGGTTGCTTAAACCACACACCCACTAATATAGGATTAGTCTACTGAGCCTCTGCATGGCATAAAAGCCTCCAGCAGCCTGTGTACTGAGCATGAACTGTCATCCATTATCTGCACAGTCACTATGTCACAACAAATATTTTAAAAATGGAGATAATTCTGGTAATTAGAGTTGAGATCCAGATTTTTTTCCTTTGAAAGTTGAATATTGTGAGATTGACTTCAATGTTGCTTTCTAAACTTCAATTCTTCAAGATGCTGTCTATTAAAATCTAGCTTCCAGAAATAGCCCGAAAACAATCTTTATGTCTTGTTTCATGAACAACAGATACTAGCTCCTGTAAATAACTAACAGGAAGAGAGAAAATAGAGACAGACATAAATGCCTAGAGATTCACTTGAACCTGAAAATGGGCATGTGGATCACGATGCCCGAACAACTGGCGCCTGCTCAAAGGACTGCAGGCAGCACGCAAACTTAATGCTGCCTGTTTATTTCCATGATTGTGGTGTGCAGCCCAGCGCTGAACGCGCTGCTAAGTAGCTGAACGCTCAGCAGGGGCCCAAGTTTGTGCAAGGCTAGCACCACTTAAAGTTAGCTTGCACGACTTAAAGGCAGTCTGCACCTCTCAAAGGGGAGGTGCATTCTGCCTGCAGCAGATCATTGAACTGGCTGAGGAATACAGTGGAAAGGAACTATTAATGATGGCACAACAGGGGAGAGAGCATGCACCAAGGTTCTCCAATGCACTAGAAGCCTTGGTGCAGGAGGTCAATAGGAGGAGAGATGTCCCCTTTCCACAGGGGGCCAGGAGGCCCTCCAGGCAACAGTGCAAAGTGCAGTGTGAGCAGATATCCACTGTGATAAATGCCAGCAGTGTAACCCTGAGGACCTGGACCCAGTGCAGGAAGAAGTTTAATGACTGCCCACGAGTGGTCAAAATCAGTGAATTCATCTTCCAATGCCATATCCCACCAATTGCACCACTAGTGTCACACAATGCTCAATTCACCACATTCCCATCACTCACCTACCAACAATCTCCATCAATCACGACTCACATCTCACTTTCACAGGCTCCATCTTACCCTCACACACTTACCACTGCTGCAAGCTTCAAATGCACATCTCACATCTTGCAGAAACTGTCAGCTTTTCAACCATGACAGGTACATCATCCAAACACATTGCACCACACTCATTGACACACTTCCCTTTCTATTGCAGGAAAAGATGGCGCATTACCAGCACCAGCAGCACCTAACCAGTGGGGGACAGGCTTGCTTGCATCACTTCACCCCCATGGAGGAGACAGTGCTGGTCCGTGGCCAGCAGCTGGGCTGAAAGAGTAGAAGATGTTGGTATCCTCATAAGTTATCCTGCTTCTCACATCCCACTTCTCCCTCATCCCACAATCTCTTCTGATTTACAAGCCAGGGCAGGGGGAAAGGGTAGCGCAGGTGAAAGCTCCCTGGAGGGCGAGATCGCGTACGAGTTCTGCTGCAGAGGACTCAGATGAGGACTTTGATGGGGCGGCCTACAGAAGAACGCTGATGGGCATGCACAACAAAATACTTGGTTCATTGGCAGGCCTGCCAGAAAACCTGAATGTAATGTTGAGCATGGAGGAGTCCAGCACCAACCTTACACAGGGCTTTGCGCAGAGCTTGGAGTCCATGATTTCCAGCATGGAAGGGGTGGACAGATCCATTAGTGCACTTGTGGACCCAACCATCATGCAGCATCTGATGGCTGATGCCTCAGCTTCCATTGCAGCACAAGCGAAAGCCACCCAACGTCTGAGTGCTGCAGTGAAAGCTGAGACTGAAGTCATGCAAGGTCAGCTTGCTGCCACACAAGCTCAGACTGCAGCCATCATGGCTGCATTTACCAGTTTGGAAAGGGGCTTGCAGGGTGTCACAGCCATCCAGCAATCTGTGCTCCAACAGATGGCTAGGAATGCTGAGGTGCCGCCCCAGGGGAGTGGCAGTGGCTCCATGGAGCAGGAACCTGCTGTCCTCTCTCAGGATGACAGCATTCGTACTCCCACCACTGTCACTCCCCTTGCTGCTGCCTGTCAGCCAGCCAGTCCAGACTGCAGCTGCCAATGCCGAGTTGGTGCAGTCCGCAGCCAGGCCTATAGGCCCAGAGGTGCTCGAGGTCATCCTGCAAGGCCATCTGAAAGTCAGCAGCCTTTCACCAGCCATGCTGCTGCCACTGGAGTAGCACTAGAACAGGTAAAGGCACATTGAAGACAGGCACTAAGGGAATGCACCAGGGTGATTAGTTGACTTTACTATGTTATATTGGATGTATTGATGGATAAAGGTGGATTGGAATGCTTCTTTCGTGGTTGTTTTTATTTCAACATTGTAGCCAAGAGGATGCCTTGAGGGTCAGTAACAGAGAGAAGGGAAGGTGTGGGATTAATGTTGAATGGGCAATTGGGGTTGCGTTCACTTGTACCACGTTCGGATGAGTCAATCACGGACAGCGGGTGGGAAGGGGCTGATTGGGTTGCCTCCTCCCTTCCGCTTCCTCCTCTTCCTCTTCCTCCTCCTCCTCCTCTGGTCGTCAAACGCCTGTTGGCAAGGGCTGGGCCCTCATGATGGCGAGGTTGTGCAACATGCAGCAGACCATGACAAATCTTGAGACACGTTCTGGTGAGTACTGCAGGGTTTCTCCAGAGCAGTCCAGGCAGCGGAAGTGTTGCCAATGGTCTGCACTATCAGATTCCATGTGGCAGCCCATCCACCACCTTAAACATTCACTCCCTCCACCACCGGCATACCGTGCCTGCAGTGTTTACCATCTACAAGATGCACTGCAGCAACTCACCAAGGCTTCTTTGGCAGCATCTCCAAAACCGCGACCTCTTCCACCTAGAAGGACAAAGGCAGCAGGCCCATGGGAACACCACCACCTCCAAGTTTGACTCCAAGTCACACACCATCCTGACTTGGAAGTATATCATCGTCGCTCGGTCAAAATTCTGGAACTCCCTCCCTAACAGCACTGTGGGAGTACCTTCACCACACGGACTGCAGCGGTTCAAGAAGGCAGCTCACCACCACCTTCTCAAGGCCAATTAGGGATGGGCAATAAATGCTGGTCTTGCCAGCAACGCCCACATCCCATGAACGAATATTTAAAAAAAGCATGACACTCATTGTACGCATACTGCCCACGTGTGGTTGGATTGCAGAGCAGAGTCATGAGTCAGGTGGTCAAGGAATAGCCCTTGTCTCCCAGTAGCCACCCTTTGTCTTGGTGGCTCAAAGACTGAGGGAACAGCAGACTGGTGCAGAATGAAAGCATCATGACTGCTGCCAGGATACTGTGCATTCACCATCATGATATTCTGAGCATGGTCGCACACCAATTGCTCATTCAGCGAGTGATAACCTTTGTGGTTGTGATACATCTCAGCATTTAGATGCGGTGCCTACAAAGCCACGTGTGTGCAGTCGATGGCACCCTGCACCATGGGGAAGTCCGCTATCCTGACAAAGCCACCTGCACGCTCCACCTGCTTCTCTCTGGTGAGAGAGAAAACAATGAAGTCCCGTCTCCTGGCATTAAAAGCATCTACCACCTCCCTTATGCAGCAGTGGACAGGGAACTGAGAGGTGTTAAAGATGTCACCAGCTCCAGCCTGGAAGGATCCCAATGCGAAGAAATTCAGGGCCTCGGGCACCTTCACAGCCATTGGCAGTACTGTCCTTGCCCTGGTGTGAGGCTGTAGGTCTGGTTGCAAGAGATGGCAGAGTTCTGGCAGCACCACCATCATAAAGTGCAGACGCCTCACACACTGCTCCTGGCTCAGGTTGAGGTAAGAAAATTGCTCTCGAAAGACCCTAGGTAGGTAAGGCCTCCTGCTGCGAGCCCTTCTCCCCCTTCTCCTCCTCCTCCCTCTGCGAGCAGCTTGTCCTCTTCTTCGCTGCCTCTGCTCCATCTCCCTTTCATGCTGCAGGACAAGGGGGATGACAACTGGAGCACCCATGACTGGGAGCAAATGATCTGACCAGAACCCCTGAAGTCAGGACCAAGGCTTTCTCCACTTGCAGCACCACTCCCTGTCACCTCATCAACTTCAAACAACTCTAGAAAGCTCCAAACACTTCCATGAATTTACACAGAGCCAGTAGAAATTAATAATCAACTCACCTGAGAGTGGTTGATGATCCATTTAAATATCGCTGGTAGGGGGTCCTTGTAGCTGCTGAAAACATGTTCAGCAGTGCGAGATTAACAACAGGGTACTTCCAGCATTGAGGACAGACTTCACAATATGGCTACTCTACATACTTCTGCTGCACGCTCCCAGTGCCGACGCTAATGCCCTCACCAAGATGGCGTCCTGCGCGGCCCACACCAGAAGTGTGCGCGCGCGGTTCAGACGCCATTTTCGACCCAAAACAGCACCTGTAGCGACCAAACAACGGGTGCTACACAATTGAGCATTTAGCCCAAAGGTTTCACTAGAAAAGCTGCAAAGCTGGAAAAATAGTCTTGCGCTCAGTAATAATTTTAATATAGAACATTATCTGGCAGAATGGCTGATTGAATGCAGCAAATTAATTCAAATTATGCCAAAAGAAAAACTAATTTACGTCCATTTGTAATAGCTTTAATATATAAATATTTATCTGTAGACAACACACTAGAAGCATATGACCACATTTTTCTGCCAACTCAGTAATTTATTCACAGTCTCATTCTCCTTAATCAAAGAATAAAAAACAAATGATCTTCGGAGAGTATTAAAGTAATTAGCACAGAGATAGTTAGTTCAAACACTTCATATACAGCAACAATAAGTACTTATCAGAAAAATATAAAACCAATTGGAATAAATACCAAACAATATACAAGAGTATATTTACTCTGTAAGGAGAAAACAGTATAATCGCATGAGAGCAACAAATCCCAAATTAATTTTGGGTCTGCAAACACCACATCAGCTCAACAAATACAACTCTTTATTTTAGCAGCATGTCAATTATAAAAACAGATTTAATACAAATTAGTTTTAAGTACCATTCAATATTGAATACAGAACTAGGTAAAAAGGTTAAATGATCATAGCATTTGGTATCCAGGCCTAAAACCTGGGTTTATTATCTTCTAATCTGTTGCAGATGTTCTGTTGCTAGGTGGCATAAGGTCAAGTGAAGGAACTTACAGTATTGGAAAAAAAAACATAGGCCAGAATTTTCCCATTGCCTCACGTGTGGGTTTGGGGACGGTTCGGCAGTAAAAATGCCAAAAATAGCGAGCACGTCAGGAACCCGCCGTCATCCCACCGCCTCGAACATTTAACTCGGGCAGCTTTGAAGATGCGACACCGATCCGATCCGCAGAGGAGGGCAGCATCATTGAAATCATTAAGTGTTTGTTTACAGACCCTTAAGAGTGATTTTAACACCAGCTTCAGAGTTTTGCTGCAGGAGCACGGGATTCATGGAGGTCGGGTGCCTCGCCTGTGAAGGGGAGGCGGAAGCTCAGTGGCCATTGCGGAGTTCATTCATTGACAGCTGGGAAAAGCACATAAATACTGCAACATTACACCTCATTACTTGCCTCATGGAAAGGCTCTTGCTGACTCCATTTTGTCCACAGATTTAGGTGTCAGCAGTTTGCAGGTCATTTTTGAAACCTCGGAAGCCACTCTCACCACATTGCTTGTCACTATCACAATATTGAGGGATTGGCCCTCTCATCTCCACTTTACCTGCCAACTACTAAATCAACATGGGTGCTGCTTATACTGTCTCACCTTGGTCCTCAGAATCGGCCCAAGATGAGCCCCACCACCACCAACAACACCAGCAACCACAACAGCAGCCATCTCCTCAATGACCTGATGCTCCACAAGAGAGAAGGGGTCAGCACAGGGCAGCCGGAGGCGATACTCCCAACCCAGGGTATACAGGCAGAGGATGAGCTTCCTCAACATGACTGAGCAGCAGTGCTTCAGGAGGCTCAGGCTATTGCACCAGGTCATCGCAGATATTTGTAGCTTGCTGGAACAAGACCTACTGCCAAGTGGACCTGGTGGACTCGCCTTACCAGTGGCTGTCAAAGTCACCACCGCACTCAACTTCTTCACCTCAGGCTCCTTCCAGGGATCTGCAGCAGATATTTGCAGCATCTCCCAGTCAGCTGCCCACAGATGCATCACACAGGTGACCGATGCCATGTTTCACAAGTCAGCCAATTATATCAACTTTGGCACTGATGAAGCCAGTGTTACTGAGTGGGCGCTTGGCTTTGCGACTCTGGCTGGCTTCCCACATGTGCAGGGCGTCATCGACTGCACACATGTAGCCATCAAGGCAGCCCCACATCACCCAGGAGTGTTTGTGAACCACAAAAGCTTCCACTCCCTCAATGTGCAGCTCGTCTGCAACCATAAAAAGATTATCATGCATGTGTGCGCCAGATTCCCTGCCAGCTGTCATGACTCTTTCGTCCTGCACCAGTCCACCCTCCCTCAGCTCTTCGCACCGGCTGGCTGCTTGGAAACAAGGGCTATTTACTGAAGACATGGCCATGACATCCCTGAGGAGGCAAAGTACTGAGGCCGAGGAACACTACAATGAGAGCCACATCTCCACCAGATGTGTCACAGAACAAGCAATAGGCATGCTGAAGATGTGCTTCAGCTGCATGACAGATCTGGAGGAGCCCTTCAGTACACACCAGCCAGGGTCTCCAGAATCATTGTCGTATGCTGCACGCTGCACAACATAGCGCAGCAGCGAGGATTGGAGCTGCAGGAGGAGCATGGAGCTCAGCACACAGCCTCTTCAGAGGAGGAGGAGGAGGACGACGAGCAGGAGGAGGAGGAGGAACCTGAGATGTAGATGGCACCAGCAGTGGCCCACATTGCTGCCCAGGAAGCCCGGGATGGCCTCATCATGTCCAGATTTACTTAACTTGCTCCAATGCAGCCATATCGGTGTCACATGCTGTACTAACTTCCCCACCCACCCCCCCAACAACATCATAAAGCATCCCTACAATGACCAAGCCATTCCTCTCAACCAAAGCCCCAATGCTCAAGGTTAAGTACTGTCTCACCATTCACTCCAAGTGACAAAGACACTTCCAAGTTTTGGGGCAAAAAAGGACAAGATCCAAAAGTGGTGCAAACAAAAACATTTATGTGTGTCATAAAAATAACTGAAACTTAACACTAACATTTTCTGATACCCCCATGTGCATACCCTTGTGCATCTACTTTTGTGTCATTTTTCTTTTACGTGTGCTTCTACGAGGTGCAACCTCTGTGGCTTCAGCAGAGGTAGTTGCAGGCTGCACACTTCCCTGCTGCAACTCGTCAGACACTTTTGGCAGACGTCCTCTGGGTTTTGGAGCCTGTGAGGGCCCCGCCAAAGTCTGCTCCTCCTGCAACTGTGCAAGGCCAATCTTGGCCATCGGGATCTGAGGAAGCACGTGAGACTCTGACTGAAGGGGAGGCAACAGGGGAGAAGTGTGAGTGCTTTGAGAAGAGCCCCCACTTCCATGTCCCCTCTCACCATCATCCCTCTCACGGGCCACCCGTACTTCCCTGCTAGCAAGGAACTGGCGAGCACTTTGCTGCACAGCAATGGGGCAATGAAGGCCCAAGACTACATTTACATCCCTCCTCGAGATGAGGTCTATGAGTGTCTACAATTTGTTGTCCACAGCAAGCATGTGCTCATATGAGTGGCGCATTTGCTGCTCCATGCAGGTGGCCAGCCTTTCCATGGAAAAGCACATCGTCGCCATCGCCTGTGACATGGTGGTGCTCATGTTGGAGATGGACCCCTCATTCTCTGAACATTTGCAGACATCGTGCTGCAAAAGATGCCAGAGCCTCATGCAATTGTTGCTGCCCCTCCAAGATCACCCTCTTTCTCGATGGCCCCCGAGGCTCAGTGTCTGGATGCAGTTGAGCAGAGCTTGGAGCGTCCTGCGCCCTCCGACGAGGACTCTCCACTGCTGTCCCTGTCAACACCACCTGCTCTTGCTCACTTGTGAATTGTGAGACACCAGGTGACAACCTTATTCTATGGCGCAAAGGACCCACCGAGGTGTGCGTATCTGCGCTAGTGCTGGGTGCGCTTGGGTCTGCTGACGCTGCACCCTCAGAGGCTAGAGCTTCCTCTGAGGAGTCGTCTTCCTCCTCCGGCTGGACAGTGGGGGGGGGGGGGCGGGGGCGGGGGGGGTGGGGGCAGTTGATGGACCTGTGGGAGAGTAAAGTGATGAATTAAAAGTGTTATAATAAGAATGGGTAACATTACCATTATGCATATGATGACATTTCACTGGCTGCTGACATCAGTCACCATATGAGTGACTGTTGTATGCCATGTGGCTGTATGAGTTGTGATTCTGTCACTAGGTTACTGGGATGTCCCCCTCTCTCTGTCTCCCACCACCAGCGTCTCTCAAGCTTCCAAAATCTCCAAAGCCCCTGCCTCTGCTTCTGTTAAGTGTGCGAAGACTGGAGGGACACCTCTAGTTCTCTGCCTCTCCCTATTGTTGTGGGCTCTCTTCTCCTGCAAGTAGGGTAAGAAGAGAACTTTGAGTGAGAGTGATGGACTGAGTGTAAGGAATGGAAGGGCTACATCTGTAGAGGGTGACTATGAGGGAGTGGGATGCCAATGCCAAATGGCCTCCTTCTGTGGTGTTACTTGCTATGATTATATTAGGATGAGGGTGAGTGTGAGGGACGGTTAGTCAGATGGGGATGTGAGTATGTACATAGAGAGAGAGGGATGGGTGGACCTGGAAAGTATGTTGGTGTGAGGAATGATGTGCAGGAGTAGGCTCAGGAAGGCAGAGTGATGGGGATGTGGTGATAGACACATCAGGATGAAGGTGAGTGTGGCATTGCACTCACCTTTCCTGACCTCATCAGATTATTAAATCTCTTCCTGAATTGGTTCCAGGTCCTCCTCATGACCTCCCTGCTGCTGACCTCCTATGCTATTTCCAGCCAGGCCCTTTTGATCTCTTGGGGAGGTCTCCTGCATCCTTCTGCTGGGAAGAGGACGTCCCTGCTTGCTCTTACTGACTCGACCAGAATATGCAGCGAGGCATCTGTAAAGCAGGGTGAAGCCATCTGCCTTTGGGTATTCATAGTTCTCATTTTCCACAATAACTGCAACCTTTCCAATGCTCCTTTCACACTCCTTTACCAACCTTCAAATGAGTTGTGTGCAAGTCCACTTTAAATATGGGCGCTGGAAATGAGTCATCGATGACGTCATCAGACCTGCACCATTTAATAGGGCTGGGAAACGCTCATGCCTGCTTTAATAGGGGCCATTACGCTAAAGTCGCTCTGAAGAGTGGGCTGATCAAGACATTGCGGTACCGCCCGCTAAGCGGCCCGCACGCACCACACCCAACTCAGAAGGGAAAATTCCGGCCATAATTATTTTACAACAGAAAGATAACCCACTATGTTGAATAAAAGCTCCAATTAATAATTATTATATCAATGAAGGCTGACTTAATGAACGTTTATGAAAAGCTCTTTAAAGATTTAGCTAATGCTTCCCCTTTTCAACTAGCCCTATAAAAATAAAGCATTTTTAATAGGGGATAAATGTATTCATAGAGTCATAACGGCACAAAAGGAGGCCATTCAGCCCATCGAGTCCACGCAGGCTCACTGTAGACTAATCCAGTCAGTCCCATTCCCCCGCTCTATCCCCGTAGCCCTGCAAGTTTATTTCCCTCAAGTGCCTATCCAGTCTCCCGTTGAAAACATTGAGGGCTAAAAATTGAGTAGTGCCCCATTTGGGGCGCTAGCTTTGCCGGGGCGCTATTTTTAGCGCCCTGGAAAAATTAGCGCCCCCTGCGCCGGAAATTGAGTGGTTGCACCCCAAGAGGGAAGTGGGGCGCTACTGGAAGTGCCCCGCATCCCTCTTGGGGCGCTGCAAGTCAATGTCGTGTCGCACGTCACACTGCAGTATTGCAGGCCTTCTTCCCCTTCTTAAAGGGGAGGGGCCTTGCGCAGCATGACCCAGGGCTCAGCTGGGCCCCCGGGGATTGGGAGTGCCGGCAAAAGAGCCCGGCACTCAAGAGAAGTGCCGGGCTCTTGGAGCGCAGGCAGCACTCCACGGGGGGTGCGGTTCAGGAGGCCTGGTTGGGAGCGCAGGCAGGTGCTGGAAGGCGGCCAGCAAAAAAAACGGCCGCACCGCACCTCGCCTTTAAATAGTGCCTTCCCTGGCTGTCGGTAGGCCCCCCTGACCCCGTCGGACATAGTGTCCGGCGGTAAGTCAGGGGCGCTCCCGAAGATTGCGGCCAGGGCGCTGCGCACGGCAATGATGTCATCGCCGGCGGCGCAGCGCCGTGGGGCGCTACCAGTTAGCGCCACCGCTAGTCTCCCGCTCCCACTTAGGGCGCTAACGGGAGGTGCACAGCAACCCAATTTTTCCGCGAGTGTCTCCGCTTCCACCACTTCCGTATGCAGCGAGTTCCAGGTCCTCACCACTCGCTGCATAAAAAAGTTTTTCCTCACATCCCCCCTGTAGCTCTTGCCCATAACCTTAAATCTGTGTCCCCTAGTCCTTGTACCATCAACTAGTGGGAACAGCCTTTCCCCGTCTAGCCTAACCAAACCCGTCATAATCTTGTACACCTCTATCAAATCACCCCTCAACCTCCTTTGCTCTAATGAAAACAAATCCAGCTTCTCCAACCTGTCCTTGTAGCTAAGAACCCTCATCCCCAGAACCATTCTGGTAAATCTCCTCTGCACCCTCTCAAGGGCCTTCACATCCTTCCTAAAGGTTGGTGACCAGAACTGGACGCAATACTCCAGTTGTGGCCTAACCAGCGCTCTATAAAGGTTCAGCATAACTTCTCTACTTTTGTACCCAATACCTCTATTTATGAAGCCTAAGTTCGCATATGCTTTGCTAACCACTCTCTCAATATGTCCTGCCACCTTCAGTGACCTATGCACATTAACTCCCAGGTCCCTCTGTCCCTGCACACTCTTTAAAACTGTGCCATTAAGTGTATATTGCCTCTCTCTGTTCCTTCTGCCAAAATGCATCACCTCATAATTCTCCGTATTAAATTCCATCTGCCATTTGTCTGCCCATTCTGCTAGCCTATCCATGTCCTGTTGCAGTCGATCAGTATCATCCTCACTGTTTGCCACACCCCCAAGTTTGGTGTCATCGGCAAATTTAGAAATTCTACTCTGTATTCCAATATCCAAGTCATTTATATATATCAAAAAAAGCAGTGGCCCCAGCACTGACCCTTGGGGAACACCACTGTTCCAGTCTGAAAAACAGCCATTTACCACAACTCGCTGTTTTCTGGCCTTAAGCCAATTCCTTATCCAAGCTGCCACTGACCCACCTAATCCATGAGCCTCAATTTTGTTAACCAGTCTTCTATGTGGAACTTTATCAAACGTGTTCCTAAAATCCATGTAGACAACATCCATTGCATTCCCTTCATCAATCCTCCCTGTTACTTCATCAAAAAATTCAATTAGATCAGTCAAACACGATCTGCCTTTTACAAATCCCTGTCGGCTCTCCTTAATTAGCTTAAACCTCTCCAAGTGCCCGTTAATTTTTTCCTTGATTATTGTTTCTAAAACTTTACCCACCACTGATGTTAAACTGACTGGCCTGTAGTTACCAGGATCGTCCTTACTCCCTTTCTTCAACAACGGTGTCACATTTGCCACTTTCCAATCCTCAGGCACCTCCCCTGCATCTAGGGAAGATTGGAAAATTATGGCAAGCCCTTCCGCTATCTCCTCCCCACTTCCCTTAGCAACCTGGGATGCAAGCCATCTGGACCAGGCGACTTATCCCCAGCACCAGATCCAGCAATGCCTCCTTCCTAGTTGGGCCAAGAACATACTGGTCAAGGAAATTCTCCTGAACACATTTCAGAAGTTCCTCCCCCTCATTTCCCTTTACCCTAGCATTATCTCAATCGATATTTGGGTAATTAAAGTCCCACAATATCACCACTCTATAGCTCTTGCATATTTCTGCGATTTCCCTGCAGATTTGCTCCTCTACCTCCCTCTCATTATTTGGAAGCCCCTTTTTGCTCCTCAACTCTAACCGAATGGATTCTGTCCTTGCCCCCTTAATTAATTAATTGTATTCACTTTCTTTGTGATGATTTATACATGACACTCCAGCAAGCAATGTTGTATCAATGGAATGTTATATCTATGTCATGATGGATTTTAAATGTCCTGTTCCCGCATTAGTACACTTTCCCTCAAAGTTCTTTTGGATTTAAATGGACTGTAAATTACATTATAATTTATATTAATTAGCCACATGCAGCTATGAGCTGGTTGCTTTGAGGCTGAAGATTACAGAATATGAATGATGTTGTCTAACTACAGGCACTGGTCTCAAACCACTACCTGTGGAATGCAATGCAGGGCTTGTAGTTCCAGTTATGCTGCTGGCTGCACCATGTACAATGGAGCTCTACGCAAGAGCACATGCACAGAGCTCCACTTACTGGCTACTTCAATTCTAGTGTTAGGAAAGAGCTTACAGGAGTGTGGTGGCCCTGTCAACATTAAAAACATGCAAATTGAATTTAAGCACTCACAGATGGGATGGAACCAGTGTCGGGAGCGGAGAGAGCAGCAGCACAGTGAGTATTTAAGCTCACTTTTGCGGGCTTTTTTTTTCAAAGGCTTACCAATCTCGCAGACCGGCGGCGGCGTTCTCGAGCCACGTCACAATTCAAAAAGTGATGCGGACAAGAGGAAGCAGCTGATTGGGTGAGTAGGGCCAGGTGAGTATTTATACTACTCTGTGGTTTGATAGTTAAGGTTAATACTTTATACAGTTTAGAAGATCCTAATTTTTGTGGTTATAGTTTCTAAGGTCTCTGTTGTGTAGCAGGGAGGGCTAGTATACAAGGGCCCTTGTGTATATCATTTAATTGTAGTGTAATTTGTGGTATTGATTTGAGTTAATTTAAATTAATTAAAGGGTAAGTCATGGCAGCACAGCTCAGCCCCGTGGCATGCTCCTCCTGCATTATGTGGGAAATCAGGGACACTTCCTGTGTCCCTGTTGACCATGTGTGCGGGAAGTGTATCCAGCTGCAGCTACTGGCAGACCGCATTGCGGCGCTGGAGCTGCGAATGGATGCACACTGGAGCATTCGCGATGCTGAGGACATCGTGGATAGCACATTTAGGGAGTTGGCCCTAAAGTAAGGTAAAGGCTGCACAGGCAGGAAGGGAATGGGTGACCACCAGGCAGAGTAATAGGCGCAGGCAGGCAGTGCAGGGGTCCCCTGTGGACATCCCCCTCTCAAACAGATATACCACTTTGGATATTGTTGAGGGAAATGGCTCATCGGGGGAAGGCAGCAGCAGCCAACTTCCTGACACCATGGGTGGTTCTGCTGCACAGGACGAGAGGAAAAAGAGCGGGAGAGCTATAGTGATAGGGGTTTCTATTGGAAGGGGAATAGATAGACGTTTCTGCGGCCGCAAACGAGACTCCAGGCTGGTATGTTGCCTCCCTGGTGCAAGGGTCAAGGATGTCTCGGAGCAGCTGCAGGGCATTCTGGAGGGGGAGGGTGAACAGCCAGTTGTCGTGATGCATATCGGTACCAACGATATAGGTAAAACACGGGATGAGGTCCTAAAAGCTGAATATAGGGAGTTAGGAGGTAAATTAAAAAATAGGACCTCAAAGGTAGTAATCTCAGGATTGCTACCGGTGCCACGTGCTCGTCAGAGTAGAAATAGAAGGATATTACAGATGAATACTGTAAAATTCGCAAATTATCGCGATTTCGAAATAATGAGAAAGAGGAATACAGATTCGTTAAAACAGTTTTATTTCAGCAAAATGCTGTCAGGTTTCAAAACGGACACAAGAAGCCTGTAAAATGGCCGCCGCGCCTCGTGGCAGAAGTTTCTAGACTTTTCAGTAGGCAGACAAGATGGCGTTTCAATAAACATTTCAGCAAGATTGGACAATGCTCAGCATATATTGATATAAGACAAGACGCGATCGTTTTGCATTTTGACACCTAAGCAAGAAATATACGTGCTGGAATCGGTTTTCCATGCACAAACGAGGGCTATTGTGCTGAGCAATCAAGGGCCCATCCAAAGACATTGATACGCAAATTCCCCGCGGCTCTACGATGAGAGAGCCGTTCGCGGGTACTCACAGCAAGAATTCAGAGGCCCCCAAAACCCCTCCAGGGAGACTCCTAGCCGGTTCCACAATGGGAGAAATATTAACGGGTACTTAGACAGTTACAAGTATCACCGAAACCCATTAACGACAAGAACCACCCCATACAAGAAGTTTGAGCGCCAAAACATGACAAAAGATGAACATTAAGATTGGGCGGGAGATAAGGAATTACAGTACTATAACTGTAGTGTCCAAACGTCCATCCCTCTCTTATCCTTTCATTCGCTTGGAATCGACTCTTGGCTCTTATCCTGGATGACCGTTATTCTCTCTTGTTCCGCTGATCCCTTTTGGGGTCGACCTCGTGGCGCGCTGCAAAATCGGGTGCACCATCCCGAAGGTCGGTAAACGGTGTCTGGACCCGAAGGCCCGAGGAGATGAGATGAGATGAGAAGAGAAGAAGAAGAATCCACGTGCCGCCGCGGTCAGTAAACCCCGACCGCGCCCGAAATAAGTGAACATTGTTAAGCTATATAGGTTTTGATCGGGAATCCGAGGTCAACACAGATCTTCATAACAGCAGACGATTTAGCCTGCTAGCCGGAGCAGAGCAAATAAACAAGTGGGGTACAGAGACCCCTGGTCAACACGTGAACGGTCAGGTGTTGCAGCGAAAACAGCCGAGCGCCGTTTTAGAATTCTCCGAGGTATTACGAGTGGTGAGCATGTTTCTCGATCCTACAGATCTAGATTAGAGCAGGCATTGATAGGGGAGGGGGGTTTTATTAAGGATAATTATAATGTGTGTCCCCTTTTTCGATGTGTCGTGCGCTCCTCGTTTCCCTAAACCTAGTTTAATAAATGTATGTAAGCTTGTACTGTCATTAATCTGTGCTTATGACATGTATTTCGTAATTCTGAACAATATGCAATAAAGATTTCCATTTCATACTATTCAACCGGGTCTACCTGAGTTTTCTCTGCATTACTGCTCTCGCACCTAAGTCCAGTGTCAGAACCGTAAGGGCGAGTGGGTCGAACCACTCACAGGTGTTTAGTGCTACAGGGCTGGCTGGAGACCAGAGTAAGCAATAAGGCCTAACCCAGTACAAGCACTCTGAACCGTAACCCCTTACAATACGTGGCTAGAGGAATGGTGCAAGGGGGAGGGATTCAAATTCCTGGGACATTGGAACTGGTTCTGGGGAAGGTGGGACCAGTACAAACTGGATGGTTTACACCTGGGCAGGACCGGGACCGATGTCCTAGGGGGAGTGTTTGCTAGTGCTGTTGGGGAGGGTTTAAACTAAAATGGCAAGGGGTTGGGAACCTGTGCAGGGAAGCAGAGGAAAGGGAAGCAAGGATAGAAGCAAAAGACAGGAAGGAGAAAAGCAAAAGTGGAAGTCAGAGAAATCAAGGGTGTAAATCAAACAGGGCTACAGTAAATAATAATTCTAAAAGGAATAAGAGTGTTAAAAAAACAAGCCTGAAGGCTTTGTGTCTTAATCCGAGGAGCATTCATAATAAGGTGGATGAATTAGCTGTGCAAATAGATGTAAACGGATATGATATAATTGGGATTATGGAGACATGGCTCCAGGGTGACCAAGGCTGGCAATTCAACATCCAGGGGTATTCAATATTCAGGAAGGACAGACAAAAAGGAAAAGGAGCTGGGGTAGCATTGCTGGTTAAAGAGGAGATTAACACAATAGTAAGGAAGGATATTAGCTCTGATGATGTGGAATCTGTATGGGTAGAGCTGAGAAATACCAAGGGGCAGAAAACGTTAGTGGGAGTTGTATACAGACCCCCAAACAGTAATGCTGAGGTTGGGGATGGCATTAAACGGGAAATTAGAGCCACGTGCAATAAGGGCACAGCAGTTATCATGGGTGACTTTAATCTACATATAGATTGGGCTAACCAAATTAGTAATAATACTGTGGAGGAGGAATTCCTAGAGTGTATACGGGATGGTTTCCTGGACCAATATGTCGAGGAACCAACTAGAGATCAGGCCATCTTAGACTGGGTATTATGTAATGAGAAAGGATTAATTAGCAATCTTGTTGTGCGAGGCCCCTTGGGGAGGAGCGATTATAATATGTTGAATTCTTCATTAAGATGGAGAGTGAAGTAGTTGACTCAGAGACTAGGGTCCTGAATTTAAATAAAGGAAACTACGATGGTATGAGGCGCGAGTTGGCTAGGATGGATTGGGGAGCGTTACTTAAAGTGTTGACGGTGGATAGGCAATGGCAAACATTTAAAGATCGCATGGATGAACTACAGAATTTGTTCATCCCTGTTTGGCATAAAAATAAAACAAAAAAGGTGACTCAACCGTGGCTAACAAGGGAAATTAGGGATAGCATAAGATCCAAGGAGAGGACATATAAATTGGCCAGAAAAAGCAGCAAACCTGAGGATTGGGAACAGTTTAGGATTCAGCAAAGGAGGACACAGGGATTAATTAAGAGGGGGGAAATAGAATATGAGAGTAAGTTTGCAGGGAACATAAAAACTGACTGTAAAAGCTTCTATAGATATGTGAAGAGAAAAAGATTGGTGAAGTCAAGCATAGGTCCCTTGCAGTCAGAATCAGGGGAATTTATAATGGGGAACAAAGAAATGGCAAACCAATTAAATACATACTTTGGTTCTGTCTTCACAAAGGAGGACACAAATAAACTCCCAGAGATGTTGGGGAACATAGGGTCTAATGAGAGGGAGTAATTGAATGAAATCAGTATTTGTAGGGAAATGGTGTTCGGGAAATTGACGGGATTGAAGGCCGATAAATCCCCAGGGCCTGATAATCTACATCCTAGGGTACTTAAGGAAGTGGCCCTAGAAATAGTAGATGCATTGCTGGTCATCTTTCAAAATTCTATCGACTCTGGAACAGTTCCCATGGATTGGAGGGTAGCTAATGTAACCCCACTATTTAAAAAAGGTGGTAGAGAAAAAACGGGGAATTATAGACCGGTAAGCCTGACATCGGTCGTGGGCTAAATGCTAGAGTCCATTATAAAAGATTTAATAGCAGAGCACTTGGAAAACAGTGACAGGATCGGACAAAGTCAACATGGATTTACAAAAGGTAAATCATGCCTGACTAATCTACTGGAATTTTTTGAGGATGTAACTGGTAGAATAGATAAGGGAGAACCAGTGGATGTGGTGTATTTGGACTTTCAGAAGGCTTTCGATAAGGTCCCGCATAAGAGATTAGCGTGCAAAGTTAAAGCACATGGGATTGGGGGTAAGGTACTGATTTGGATAGAGAACTGGTTGGCAGACAGGAAGCAAAGAGTTGGAATAAACGGGTCTTTTTCCGAGTGGCAGGCAGTGACTAGTGGGTTACCGCAGGGATCGGTGCTAGGACCCCAGCTATTCACAATATATATTAATGATCTAGACGAGGGAACTAGATGTAATATCTCTAAGTTTGCAGATGACACAAAGCTGGGTGGGCGTGTGTGCTGTGAGGAGGATGCAGAGAAACTCCAGTATGATTTGGACAGGTTGGGTGTTTGGGCAGATGCATGGCAGATGCAGTATAATGTGGATAAATGCGAGGTTATCCACTTTGGTGGCAAAAACAGGAAGACAGATTATTATCTGAATGGCAATAGATTGGGAAAAGGGGAAGTGCAACGAGATCTGGGAGTCCTTGTGCACCAGTCGCTGAAGGTAAGCATGCAGGTGCAGCAGGCGGTTAAGAAGGCAAATGGTATGTTGGCCTTCATAGCGAGAGGATTCGAGTACAGGAGCAAGGATGTCTTGCTGCAGTTGTACAAGGCCTTGGTGAGACCACACCTTGAGTATTGTGTGCAGTTTTGGTCACCTTATCTGAGGAAGGATGTTCTTGCCATGGAGGGAGTGCAGCGAAGATTTACCATACTGATACCTGGGATGGCAGGAATGACGTATGAAGAGAGATTGGGTCGATTAGGATTATATTCACTAGTGTTTAGAAGAATGAGAGGGGATCTCATTGAAACTTATAAAATTCGAACAGGACTAGACAGACTAGATGCAGGAAGGATGTTCCCGATGGCGGGGGAGTCCAGAACCAGAGGTCACAGTCTAAGGATAAGGGGTAAGCCATTTAGGACTGAGATGAGGAGGAATTTCTTCACCCAGAGAGTGGTGAACCTGTGGAATTCTCTACCACAGAAGGCAGTTGAGGCCAATTCATTAAATATATTCAAGAAGGAGATAGATATATTTCTTAAGGCTAAAGGGATCAAGGGATATGGGGAGAAAGCAGGGACAGGGTACTGAATTTTGATGATCAGCCATGATCTCATTAAATGGCGGAGCAGGCTCGAGGGGCCGAATGGCCTACTCCTGCTCCTATCTTCTATGCTCTATGGAACATTTTAAACATGGCTTCACATTGAGCAGTCAGATAAGTGGTGTAAAACTACCTCTTGGATTTAGTACACTCAAGCATCAGATTGCCTACCTGAGTTATAAGCCAATTTCACATCCAAAACTGTTGTGCATGAACATTGAAGTGAGAAGTCGCACAACACCAGGTTATAGTCCAACAGTTTTATTTGAAATCACAAGCTTTCGGAGCTGCTGCCCCTTCGTCAGGTGAAGTCCTTCACCTGACGAAGGAGCAGCAGCTCCGAAAGCTTGTGATTTCAAATAAAACTGTTGGACTATAACCTGGTGTTGTGTGACTTCTCACTTTTGTCCACCCCAGTCCAACACCGGCATCTCCGCATCATGAACATTGAAAGCAGTCCTTTACCTGCATAATAAATAGTGGACAAGCGCAAAGCAGCAATTTGAAGGAAAGCTAAGAAAGCAAGCCATCCATGTCAATCCTATCTTATTCTCCACCAGCATGTGGTCTTACAAAGACCTTACATACTTCCATAGCTCATACTACAAAGCCCCTCTCAAACTAAGAGATCAAAGAAAGAAAGAACTTGAATTTACATAGCACCTTGCCATGTCTTCAGAGCATCCCAAAACTACTTTACAAGCAATGGATTACTTTTGAAGTGCAGTTCACTGTTATTACATAAGTAAATATGGCAGTCAATTTGCACATAGCAAGGTCCTACAAACAGCAAATGAATGACCAGTTAATCTGCTTTTGGTGGTGTTGGTTGAGAGAATAATTTTGGCCAGGAGATTGAGACGACTCTCTGCTCTTCTTAAAATATTGCATGGATCTTGTACATCCCACTGAACAAGCTTCAGCTTAACAACTTAGGACATCTTTCTGCAGTAAAGGTGCTTTATAAATGCAAGTTAATGTTATTATTGAAAAACAGCATCTCCAACAATGTAGTACTCCCTCAGTACTACACTGAAGTGTCAGCCTAAATTATGTGCACAGGTCCTGAAATGGGATTGGAACTCACCAGCCTTAAGACTCAGATGCAAAAATGTTACTAACTGAATCAAGCTACCACAAGCGGAACAGGAGACTGAAATATTGTTAGAGAACACCAAAATGTTGTTCTATGATGGATCACGTCACTTTGTGAGCCTGGTTGTATCATTGTCTTTCTGGTATCTGTGAGTTGTAATAAAGTGATGAGCCATTATTTCAGATGAAAGCAGTGATCCCTAAAAGGCAGCCTTGCAACCAATTAAGTTTTAGCTTTGCTCAGTTTGTAGTCCTCTTGCCTCTGCATCAGAAACTTATGGGTTAAACTCAAGGACTTGAACACATAATCCAAGTTGACACTTCAGTACCATACTGCATCGTTGGAAATGCTGTCTTTTGGATGCGATGTTAAATCAAGGCCATGTCTTCCTGTTCAAGTAGATGTAAAGGATCACATGGTACTATTTATAGAAGAGCAGAGCGTTCTCTTGATGTCCTCTTCAACTAAAAAAAATTAATTGATCATTCATCTCATTTACTGTTTCTGGGACCTTGTGCACAAACTGATAGCTGTGTCTGTCTATATAACAAGGACAGTGACTATTGCAAAATAAATGTATTGGTTGTGAAGTTGAGCATTTAATAAGATACTACATCAATGCAAGTTCTTTCATGTACAAACAAATCAGACAAATGTGATTGACTAAGAAAGATACAGTGATGTGTTAGTCATGGATATGTCACATTTACTGTGGGTAGTTTTATTTTAGTATTGCAACCACCTGTATAATGAGGCAATATTCAGGGTTAATAAATGCCATTGGATTGCCCACTGGTGGCTATATTTTCATATACAACATCCTAGACTCTAAGGGAGTCCGCAATGGCATAAAGGTTTTGCTATTTTTCCAATTGTCTCTCTGTACGCTTGTGAAAATGGATGAACCTGTCAGCCTCTCAGAACAGTGCATTAGTTAGCTCTTGAATGCATGTAGTCGTGGTACCTTGTCTAATGTCACAGAAATCAACTCCTGGTGACCAGATCAGAAACTATTAATTTTCTCTCACTTTCATAGCCACAGGCAGAGCAGTGTCCAGTACTACACCTCCTTCCAACCAACTTCTCTGGAAAGCCTGAACCTCTGTATGCAATGCTTCACTTGTAGGTCTAAATTTAACAAGTGGAGCCTATCCAAACTCCACTTAGCGTAAATATTAATTACTTTACAGCAGGACGTAGTTGGTTTCACAACCCACACCTCAATAATTAGTGCATTTGTTGTTTATCAGTTTATCAGTTTGTTGTTTGCAGTTTATCAGTGCAAAAGATTTACTGCTATGTTAAATCTATGTTAATACTGCCCAAACTAGCCTAGTGGCCTGGATCCTCCTCTGAATCACCACTCATTTTGAGGCAGATTTGTTGCAGTCAGCTTTTTTGCCTACGGCTCCCTCCAGGCTTCCACAAATGATATCAGCAACACTAGTTAGTCTGCAATTAATGTTGCATAAAGCAGATGACCGATGCCAAAGCAAACATGTTCATGACGGTCGCATGGACAACCAGAATCAGCAGAATAGAGCTCCGGGGTTCACACAAGTTATAGGCTTCTCCCAAGTCCAGGGCATCATTGACTGAACACACATCACAATGTGAGCCCCTGCAAATGAGCACACTGCCTTCATGAACCTCAAGGGCTTCTATTGCATTATTGTACAGCAGGTGTGGGATCACCACCATGCATCATGTAAGTCTGTTCCCCTTTTCCTGGCAGCTGTCATGATAACTTCATACTGTGTCAGTCTTCCATGCCCCCAGTCTTTGACCCTGCACAGAAAGTCAGAAGCTGCCTGCTTGGGGACAAGGGCTATCCCCTGCACACCTGGTTCATGACACCTCTCAGAAACCCAAGCTCGCCAGCCGAACTACATAACAACCAGATGCATAGGTCAACTAGAACCTCAGATAATAAACCATTGGAGTGCTCCAGCAATGTTTCCGCTGCCTGGACAGATCTGGTGGCTTCCTGCAATACAGCCTAGAGAGAGTGTGCCATCTCATTGTGGTTTGCTGCATGTTGCACAACTTTGCTCTGCAACAAGGACAACACATGGCGCTACCCTTGGATCAGGACCTTCAACCAGATGACAAAAACGACGCCGATGGTGTTGAGGATTGCAATGAAGTGGGAGGGCACCAACCCCAGCTTGCAGCCAGAGTTCTTTGGCAGCAACTCAATGAGCAGAGCTCCAGCTGACCAATCCCTGTACCCACCATCCCCCACATTAAAAATCATGTTCAACATCTCTCCCTGCCCTTTCTCCCTCCAATAAGTTACTTCTGTCCAAAGATGCCAACATTGATGACAGTGCAGGGTCAACAGCTACTACAGGTATACTCTACACACAAAGATTTCAAAATGGTTTATCATTTTAATGACTTACATAAATAACATTAACCTAATTATCAGCTGTCTTTGTTAAGTGATATCTTTCCTACTCTAGTACTTGATGTGCTCCCCCAGTGCTCCCCCAGTGGCGTCAGCATAGAAGGCGGAAGGCTGTCTGGATCAGGAATGGTTGGCAATGCTGAATAGGATATCAAGCGTAAATTCCAAAAATATAACAGCATCTGAAAAGAGAAAAGACAGGTGAGCATTTGAGGTAGAGGACAGTTCATCAAAATCTTTATCTTTCAGATGCTGATGGCGCTGCTATTTATTTCCAGCATTTCTTTTTTTATTTCACCCAGTGTTACGTCTCTTTATGATAGGAAGCAAAGCAAAGAAAATCAAAGCCAGCTTATCGTAAGTGTGTGAGATCGACAGCATCATTATCTCTCAGTGTAGTCAAGTCACGGATCTGCTCCTACATTCTTCCAGCCACTGATTTAAATAATGAGACACCTTTTTTTAATTTCTAGCAATACCTCAAATATCCCTCAGCCTTACAAATAAAAAGCTATCAAAGAGTGTTTGAGGAGATTGATATTTTAAGTGTCATAATAATTATATGCTCTTGTTACTGTGTTCTGTGGTTTTTAGTTAATTGATGTTTGGGTATCTGCATAATGTTTCACTGGGCAAAGTGACTGGTATTTAGGCAATGCATTATGCAATTAATAAAATTACAGAAATACAAATACAAACCTGCACTTATAGTGCTAACATTGGTAAAAAATGCGAAGAAAATTTTGGTATATCTAATATAAATTAAACATGATGATGTAGATGCAATGATATTGTAAATTTAAAATGAAGCTAAAGCAGTTAGCGAAGGAAGGGCCTCACTGTACAGAAGGATGTTTGAACGTGCAGATGTAAGTATAGCCTAAAATTACTGTGTGCAATATCAGCAGATGAACACCTAATGCATTTGTATGACAATCCTCTGTCATCCTTAGTGGAAGCATTAACCCAACTGCAGTAAACAGGTTAACAACTCCCCTAAGATACTAGAGCAACGTCATATTGATACAAGGGCTAATTTTCCAGAATGTGCACTCTAAACATGGCGACTCATGCAACAGGAGTCCACATTAGGAAATCATGGAACCAGCTCCCCAAGATTTTCCATCCATTACTTTTAACGGATGAAAAAAGAGACATTGACAGATTAAGTGAACAGGCGACAAATGGATTTCAATGCAAGTAAGTGTGAGGTCATCCATTTTGGACCAAAAAGGATATATCCGAGTATTATTTAAATGGTGAAAAGCTAGGAACAGTGGAAAAAGATTTAGGGGTCCATGTAGACAGATCACTAAAATGCAGTAGTCAGATACAAAAAATAATTTTAAAAGGCTAATGGAATATTAGCCTTTATAACTAGGGGGCTAGAATATAAAGGGGAGGAAGTTTTGCTACAGCTATACAAAGCCCTGGTTAGACCACATCTGAAGTACTGTATACAGTTCTGGGCACCTTAGAAAAGATATATTAGCCTTGGAAGGAGTGCAGCTCAGATTTACCAGAATATTACCAGGGCTCCAAGGGTTAGATTATGAGGAGAGATGACATAAACTAGGCTTGTACTCCCTGGAACATAAAGGATTTGGGGCTAGAAATTCCTGGGGCGCTAACTTTTGAAAAGTAGAAAAATTAGCGCCAGGCGCTAATGATTCTCTCCTGCCGGGAAAATCAGATTTAGCGCTCCAAAAGGGAAGTGGCGCGCTAAATCAAGCGCTAACCACTTCTCTTAGGGCGCTAAAGTCGGAGAGCGGGGCGGTAGCGGCAGAGCGCTGAACACTTTGGAGCACATTGCTAACGGCATCAGAGGCTGCTTCCCTCGCTTAAAGGGAAGGGTCAATGATGGTGCACAACCTAATTGTCGGCAGTTCTGCATTGCAAGGTGACCTGGGCGACTGCCATTACAGCCCCGAACACTCTCACAAAGTGAAGGGTTTGGACACCTTGCAGCAATGAAACATCAAAAGCTTTGAGCAGGCACCAGACTAGTGCAAATAATAAAGGTTGACCTACCTGAAAACCATTCCCTTTAATTAGCGCTCCCCAAGCAGCCAGCCAAGTTGACAACGCCTCCTCTTCCTGCCGTTGTTCGCGCCCGACGACACAGCAGGGGGCGAGAGGTAATATCACATCCGGGGCGATAACAGGGCGCTGGGCACTTTAGGACATCACGATCTGTGAGGTGCTAGAGGCCTAGGCGGTAAGAAAAAGTTTGTGGGCGTCGCTGCATTTGCCGCGCCTGGTCGCTAACCTCTAGCGCCCCGTTAGCAGAATGGCCAGGCAAGTGGCAGATGGAATTTAATACAGAGAAGCGTGAGGTGATGCATTTCGGCTGAAGGAACAGGGAGAGGCAATATACACTTAATGGCACAGTTTTAAAGAGTGTGCAGGGACAGAGGGACCTGGGAGTTAATGTGCATAGGTCCTTGAAGGTGGCAGGACATACTGAGAGAGTGGTTAGCAAAGCATATGGGATCTTGGGCTTCATAAATAGAGGTATTGAGTACAAAAGTAGAGAAGTTATGCTGAACCTTTATAAAGTGCTGGTTAGGCCACAACTGGAGTATTGCATCCAGTTCTGGTCACCACACTTTAGGAAGGATGTGAAGGCCCTTGAGAGGGTGTAGAGGAGATTTACCAGAATGGTTCCGGGGATGGGGAGATTTTAGCTACAAGGACAGGTTGGAGAAGCTGGATTTGTTTTTATTAGAGCAAAGGAGGTTGAGGGGTGATTTGATAGAGGTGTACAAGATTATGACAGGTTTGGATAGGCTAGACAGGGAAAGGCTGTTCCCACTGGTTGATGGTACAAGGACTGGGGGACACAGATTTAAGAATAGAAAAACAGAATATTTTTTAAATGGTGAGAAACTATGAAATGTTGGTGTTCAGAGACATTTCAATGGTAACTCTGTTTCTCTCTCCACAGATGCTGCCTGACCAGCTGAGTATTTCCAGCATTTTCTGTTTCTGTCTCAGAATTCCAGCATCCGCAGTATTTTGCTTTTGTATTAGATGCTGAGACGTCGTTTCCCCTGGCTGGAGAGCTAAAACTATGGGGCATAGTCTCAGGATAAGGGGTCAGCCATTTAAGACTGAGATGAGGAGGCTGCTTCCCTCGCTTAAAGGGAAGGGTCAATGATGGTGCACAACCTACTTGTCAGCAGTCCTGCATTGCAAGGCAACCTGGGCGACTGCCATTACAGCCCCAAACACTCTCACAAAGTGGAGGGCTTGGACATCTTGCAGCAATGAAACATCAAAAACTTTGAGCAGGCACCAGACTAGTGCAAATAATAAAGGTTGACCTACCTGAAAACCATTCCATTTAATTAGCGCTCCCCAAAATTTGTGATGTTCTTTTGGGGGCCAGACTACTTGCCTGATCTAGTCCCCACTAGAGCTATGGGGAAAGGGCAGGGGAATGGGCCTAATTGGATCGCTCTTTCAAAGAGCCAGCCCAGGCACGATGGGCCGAATGGCCTCCTTCCGTGCTGTATCATTCTATGATTCTAGTGGGGTCCACATGTGGTCTTGTGGAGGCTGATACAATTCCACTCACTTGGAACACTGGCCACCACACTAGCGTTGGGTCCCGAGTCTGGATTAGGAGGGGGCTCTCCCAGTTTACCTAAGAAGCCTCCTGTCGGAAATTACGGGCCAAAATATTCCACTTTTAAAGCTTACCACAAACTGCTCGCTGAAAATTTGTATTTTCTGTAGAAGCTAGGCTGAGATTCTAAACCTCATGCTTTACTTACAAAAGTGTACTGAGAACCCCTGAAGTAGGATCCAGTGGTACAAAGCAGAAGACAATGAAGCTGAAATTGCAGGTGTGATGTTAGCAACAAATGCTTTAACACAATCACGGAAAATTTATTTGTCCACTATTTTAACAAAGGCGTTAATTTGTATATTTTGAATGGGTTAACGCATTAGTCATAACCTCAGCAGAATTTCAGCTGCAACATGATTTGTAGAACAAAATGGTTCAAGATCTCAAATATCACTGCAAAAAGATTACAATTTTCCAAAATAAACAGCATTCAAAATGCTTTTAAAAAAAATATTTTTTGTATTAATAAAATACTTTAAATGGATCATTCTACAAAAGGAATTGCACAAGGATACCAAGCACCCTCAATTCATAAATACATTGGCAAGGAGAGTCCACAGAATATCTCCTCTCAGGCTGGCTCTGATCAGCAATGTGAGGGAACAAAACAGGAACAAAGACTGAGGTGCATTTTTTTAAACCAGCATGTTTAGTAGGTTGAAATAGTCCTTCTGTCACTGGTGGCTTCTAGAATAGAATCATAGAAATTACAGCACAGAAGGAGGCCATTTGGCCCATGGTACCTGTGCTGGTACTAGCTGCATAAATGTAGCTGGCTCCTATAACCCCTTTCCATATATCCATTTATATTCTTCCTTTTCAAATACTTATACTATTTCCTTTTTAAAATGTGTAGTCTCCATCTCAGTAGTCACTGATGGAAATGCAATTCATGTTCCAATAACTCAGTAAATGAAAAAAAATATCTACTTTCCCTCTCATTCCTCTGGTGATAATCTTGAATTTATACACATTTGTTATCTATTGGTCAACTAGTGGAAAAAGACTCACTGGAATCCTAGGAGGAGCTGAACCTAGCTGCTGAGGATACTGATGAACCTGGAACTCAGCCTCATGAGGATCAGAACTCGAAGAACTATCCTGTCTCTGCTGCCTGTATCAGCTTGTGTTGAGATCATTGGTAGAACGTTAGAACATTCACCTCAGATTAAAATAGTACCCTAAGTTACATTCTGTCACAACATCTCCTACGCCTTCCTACCAATTCCAATCACTCTATAGCTAAACATCTGTTTTTCTGTCTCTCAATAACAAAAATGATATGTCTCCCCTACCAGATCCTGTAAGGGCTCATTAAATAAAGACAAGTTATATTGATTGAACTAAGTAAGTCCAATCATAACTGTGAGACAAAACAGTTTAATGACTCTACTTTCAATCCTATTAACCTTTATAATACATGTTCCCTTTGAATATTTATCTCCATTAGTGGCTCTTCCATACTCCTATTTTTACCTTCCTTTATAAAAAGTGAGATATAATTTTTCATAAATATTCTGACATTCCCTCATTTTCAATTAAAAGATGGTTCCCTTCATCTCTAAGTGCTTACAAAATCTCTTACTGTTTTCCTTTCTGTTGTCTGCCAGTCTTCTTTCATACTCCCTCCAATTTTTCCTAATCTCCCTTACCATTCCACTTCTATTTTTATTTTCATAGGGGGCGATTTTGCCAGCCCTGGGGAGGTGGGTATGGAGGCAGGTCTGCCGGGAAAATGGCAGAATTTGGGGGCGGGTTCCCAACCGTCCCGCGCCGGGTCCCGTCTCCTTGGAGGCGGGAAGGGATTAAAGCCTATTAACTGCCTGTTAACAGGTAGTTAACAAGCAGAAAATAGGATTATCCCCTTTTTGCCCTCACAAGTGCGGGCTTCCCGAAGGCTCCGAAACCCGCCAGCTCAACGAGGCGAGTAGGGGGTCTGCGGGGGTCGGGGGGGTGCAAAAGTGTGCTGTGAAGGTAAGTGATGGGTGCAAGAGTGTAGAGGTGAGTATCTGAGGTAAGTGCAACGTGCTATTAAAAGTGTACTTACCTTTTTTTCTTCCTGCAGGCTTCAGTCGGTGTGTATGCGGAGAGTCTCGGACCTCCGTGTTGCAGATGAGAGATGGCCATTGCATTCACAGATGCAACAACCATCTCAATTCTGTAAAAGAAAGAAGTTTGATGGGGTCTTGTATTCAAGACCTCATCAAACTGCAGAGAATGTCACTGTTTGACAGCTTCACAGAGCTGTCAAACGATGACAATTCAACTGTCAAAAATTTTTGACAGATGAAACGTCATACGTTGACGTGCTCTGCAATCAACTTTCCCTTAATTGGCCTGCTAAGCCCACTGGGCGGGCTTAACAAGGTCAATCAAGGGAAAATAGCGTGGGTTGGCCAGAAGTTGTTGGAGGCAGGACTAAAACCCAACAAGTGGGAGTCCCGCCTCCAAAAGCTCCCTATTGGCAAAATCACCCCCATAGTTATCTGTATTCACCCCCTTTTTGTTGATGCTGTATTACATCCTATCCAAGTTACTCACTTAAGCTGAAATTATTTTTTTAATTCTTTCCCATGCTCATCTGTCCAATTCACATGTGTGCAGGCAGTTTCAATGAGTGTGCTATCTGACTATTGTTGTAAGCCCAGCCTCACAAGTGCATTTTGTACTCCAGATTAGTGGTACTTTTTTTGTCCCACTTAAAATAGCACAGACAAGCAGTATAGCCTGATAATTCTTCTCTAGCTTTGAAAAGGCAAGGCACACAGACAATTTAGATTTAACTACTTTACATATGGGATGTTGAACATTTTGGAATAGACACGGAGGCAGGCAGTATGGACAAACTTAAAGGCAAATGTGTTAAATATTTGGGGGAGTGGGCCTCATGATTTTTTGACCATTGATCCATGGAAAGGATTTGGAAAAAAAGAGTTACCTTTAAATATTGGAGAGTAAAAATTCATCTTGACCGGTAGCACAAAATTGTGGTATCTAATCGGCCTCCCACTTTGCATCACCTGCGATATTCAGTGCCATTGACTTCAACACAACTAAATATCGAGTGGGGCATATAACAGGCGGCCCATGCGATACTGCCCACTGTACTCACACACAATTTTAAAAAGGCACTGAGTTGATAGGTGGTCAAAATGCTAATGAGGTGAACTTTAATGTTGTTTCGCCATAAACTAAATAATAATCAATTCATTAGCTTATCTCAATAATTGATAAACAGGCATTGTGTTGGGAAGTCTCTGGTCCCTTTTGGCTGTGAACACAGGGTGATAAAAAAAAACAGAAACAGAGACACAAGCATGCAGTAAGGTCTTCAAAAGAGAAAGCTGTGAGGTCAAGCTTTGACCAGGCTCAGAAGGCGAAATGCAGGAGGGTAATTGTGCATTATTTTGTTTAAACCAAGCAAGACGATCCACTGATGTAAGGAAGTGTAGCATTTTCATTATTTTTGTATTATTAAACGAAGACAACTAAATAAGTAAGTCTAATCATAACTCTTAATGCTGTATGTTCACTTACCGTGAAATAAAGCAGCTTAAGTATTCATATCTGGTCTTGCCTTACCAAGTGATTTTATGGCTCGCCTACAAACAGACTGAAGAAGCGCACATGAGGGCACACATGAAAGACAGACCCTGAAAAGTTTTGAGTATAATCCTAGCAGTTACATCGGCATTACACTCTCCGGTATCCTCTGGTGCTGACCCTGCTGGAATTTGGAGAGTCAGTGGGACAGCACCTAATTTGCAAGAGGCAAGCAGAGGCCATGCAGCTGGAAAATCTGTTAATTGCCTGTCATTGGGCAGGGCTTTGCCCAGGCCCCCACCCAGACCCCAGCTGTGACCCCCCTCATCCCCACTGTGTAAGGGGACCAATCAAGATTTTATTCTTTAAAATAAATGTAACCTGTCTTTAGGGGTCCAGGCCGCTTGCCTGGCCTGAAGTGGAGCCCACTTACACTCTTCTGGAGGCCGGCATGCTTCACCTCACTGGGTGTTACTGACCTGTACTGCCTGAGGGTCCTTAATGAGCCAGGGAGGCAGGAACACCGGGTGTAGGAAATCCCTGCCCCGAGCACTGCTCTTGACTGACATTTGCCTTGCAAGGGTAGGTAGAGGTTCTGCCTCTTACTAGGTAGGCCAGAAAAATCCCAGAAATGGTGCAACTGGCTCCCTGCCAATTTCCAGTGAATTCTGGCAGTCTCCTGCTGGAGTTCTGGCATGAGACCAGCAGAACCACCTTGGATTTTCAGGGCTACAATATCTAGTTTTTATATCAAGAGGGTTACATCACTACATCCCCTGGTTTATGCTATAATATAAATAATATAATATAAATAGATATTGGGCATTCTGAGTCAACTGCAAAATACAAGAGGCATGCAATCTGCTTACTGGAGTGACTGACGCCACTGAACCCAAGAAGGTATCTAAGGTAAGAGCCTAAACTTGTAACAGGGTTAACAAAGAGGTATTCCTATCTGGGACTAACCAGATGGACTGCAGGGTCTTTTCTGGTCCTGTTCTTGACTGCCACCAGTGTGAGGTAATTTCAGAGTATTTTAATGAGTCGCTCCCACTTACAAAGATTTCACAATGCTTCCCATAAATGGACTTCATGTCCCCGACACACTGGAAGCTCATCTGTGGAGAGGGACTTGAACCTACGACCTTCTGACTCTGAGGTGCGACCACTGATCCAAGATTGACACCACATTGGGCCAAAAATTCGGCCCTTCCCGGGTGAGTACTCAGTCCATACTCACCCGTAATGCGTCCCGAAGTGCCGGTTTCCTGCATGCACTGCGCATGTGCGGGAAACCGGAACTTCCGGTATGGTGAAGGGGGCGGTTCCTAGGTGAACCGCGTGTGCGGTAGAGGCTGCGCACACGCAGCAAACTTAGATTTTTTTTCAGGTTTCTACGCGAGGGTAAGTATTGAAGAAACTACGCTATTAAAAAGGAGGCGCAAGACCCGTTTTCAATAAGGTAAGTGGTTAATTAAGTATAATTTTAAAAAAATTTCAACAGGTTTATCTTTTTTAGATACTTTAAAGAAAGGTAAGATTATTTTTATCACTTTTAAAAAGTATTTTAATTTTTTCAAAAATTAAAATTTTTGTTTAAAGTGGTTAATTTATTTAACTATAGTTATTTTATAAATGTGATGGTTTTTAAAAAAAAATTATTTTAAGTTTAGCTGTTCTTTTGGGGCCGATTTCAATTCACAGATTTGACAGGTCTCCTGTCAAATCTATGAATGAAAGATGGTCTGCTGCCATTGGCTCTCCATGGCCCACGTGATCCCAGGGGACGCATCGCACTAACTACACCCCTGAGACACGCAAGCACTGTGCGCCGGCTCTTGGAGCAGGACCAGGAGCTGAAGTTCCCGTGGGCCCAAAACACAACAGCAGGCGCGGTAGGTAAGAGCGCGCGCGATCCTTACCCCCGCGGCAAGCCGGAGAGGCAAATTTCTGGGCCTATATCAACAAATCACACTCGAATTGGGCTTACATTTCGAATGAACCAACTAGATTTATTTACAAACAGTAAAGATTTAGCAAGGTTACGTTTCCAATCTATATTAAACATATCACTGGTTGTTTCTAGTGTTAAAGCTGTCCCTTGGTCACATCAATATAACTTAAGTATAAAATCATACAACCTTTCTCCTTGAATAATAGGTTATCTGTGGCATTGGGCAGTTTGGCTATGCTCTGAGATGCTTTGGTTTCACTTCTGAAGTGAATCATCATTCGTAGTTGTTGTTTTCATTCTTCAGTTGACTTCTACTATTCCTGATTTTAGCGAAATTTTCACATAGTGTATTTTCTCTGTAGGCTGTTATACTGTACTTTCTACCCTGTAATCTGAAGGTTACAGTATTGAATTAACTGTTGTGCTGCATTTTGCTGTCTCTACTATATTTTGATCTAAATGCTTAACCTTTCTTAATCCTCTTACTTTACATTTTTAAATCCACTCTCAAATTTTGAAGACCTTGATCTTCTGACCATCTAGCCTCCTCCATAAAGTCTTTCAAACTTTGCAAAACTTTCCATTTGAGATGAACAATGTCTGGCCTAAACAACCTAAATTAGCACAAAGAAAGCCCTACTTGAAGTGAAATGATTAATCAAATTGATCAATTCAACTGCATGAATCACTTAACAGACATGTCACAGAATTATAATTGTCAGATTTGACTTTGGTTTTTTTTAAATCACAATTCCAATTATTTCTTTCCTCCTTTTATCTTCTAAATCTTTAAATCACTGAGAGGAGATACCATACTGATAACAGGTCTCAAGGCCTTATTAAGCCATTTTCTGTCCAAGAGCCATGACACAGGAATCTGGCTTTGTTCTTCAATTTTAACAGGCCCCTAGTCTGAGTTGGCACAAGAGCGCCAATTAGCTATACCTGGCTACATCAAAATGTGTGTATGTGTCATACAAGGGTTATCCTTTAATTTGAGCATCTCTTAAAGTTCTTTAGTTTAATATTTTAAAGTGACACCATCCATGAAAAAAACTGTTGCTGCAAAATTCAGCACTTTGGCACTGGCAGGTAAGGCCGGTTTCAGGAAAAAATGGCGGCCGCCACGCTTCCGCCCACTTCCAGCACAGCCCGTGCTGGTCGCCATCTTGGTAAGGGCAATAGTGCGGACGGGACGTGTGTGCGCTGGCAGTATGCAGTGTAGGCAGATCATGACGTCAGTCAGCGTGCAACGCTGATTTGATGCACAACCTGCCATTTTGGAGGTCACCGTTCCAAATAACACCCTCACCTAAACACGCACAGCTGATCGTGCGTTCAGCTGCATGAGGGACCCTCCCCCACCAGCGCTATTTTAAGGGATACATCCAACTTGCATAAGTTGATTATTTCTCTTGTACTTGATCTTCCAGAGTTTATACCAATACTGGCTTGCTGGAAGATATTTATAACATTGTTAAAATGTGCAGGGAGTGCTGCTAGACAATTGTTAGTCATTGGCTGCTATGGAAGGCCTCTGACTACACCACTTTCTCCCAGTCATGGGGGCTCTATTTGCAGTCCCCCTCGTGCTGCAGCATGGCAGGGAGATGGAGCAGAGGCAGCAAATAAGACAAGCTGCTCGCAGAGGGAGGAGGAAGAGGGGGAGGAGGGCTCTCAGCAGGAGGTCTTACCCACCTAGAGTCTTCAGGGAGCACTTCTCCTACCTGCACCTAAGCCAGGAGCAGTATGTTCGCAGCTCCGCTTCACCAAGGAGGTGGTCACAGAACTCTGCCACTTCTTGGAACCAGACCTGCAGCCTCAGAGCAGGGCGATGACAGCACTGCCAGTGGCCCTCAAGGTTACCGTGGCCCTGAATTTTTTGGCTAGCGTATCCGTCCAGGCTGGAACAGGCAACATCGCAAACATCTCGCAGTGCGCCATCCATCGCTGCAGCAAGGAAGTCACAGAGGCTCTCTACTCCAAGAGAAGGGACTACATTGTCTTCTCTCTGAACAGAGAGAAGCAGGAGGAGCGCGCATGTGGCTTTGCCAGGATAACGGGCTTCCCCATGATGCAGGGCACCATTGACTGCACACACATGGCTTTGCGGGCACCGCATATCAATGCTGAGATGTACCATAACAGCAAAGGCTACCACTCACTTAATGTGCAGTTGTTGTGCAACCACAACCAGCACATCATGATGGTGAATGCCCGGTATACTGGCAGCAGTCATGATGCCTTCACCCTACGCCAGTCCACTGTGCCAGCAATCTTCCAGCCACCACTTCAAACCTGAGGGTGGCTGCTTGGAGATGAGAACTATCTGCTCTACACCAGGCTGATGACTCCCTTCTACAATCCCACCACTTATGGCCAGCAATCATATAATGAGAGCCAGGCTGCCACGAGGAACGTCATCGAGCAGGCCATCAGGGTGCTCAAGCAATGATTCCATTGCCTTGACTGCTCAGGAGGAGCTCTCCAGTACTCACCAGAGCAGGTGTTCCAATTCATGGTGGTCTGCTGCATCCACCACAACTTGGCCATCATGAGGACGCAACCCTTGCCACCAGGGGTTCCGCTACCACCTCAGGAGGAGGAGGAGGAAGAGGAGGAGGAGGAGGAAGGGAGGAGGAGGAGGAAGGGAGGAGGCAGCCTGCAAATCCCCGTTCCGGATGGGCTGTCCGTGAGCGCATCATCAAACTCTGATTCCACTGAATGAAACCCCAGATCTCCGTTGCGCAACACTTCCCCAACTTGCCGTCCCTCTGTCACGAAACATCACAACGTCCACTCGGGCACAATGCTGAAATGAAAATCACCACAAAACAAACATTCCAAACATAATTTATAAATGATTAATTCCAATATTACATAACAAAGTCAACTAATCACTCTTGTGCATTCCCTTAGTGTCTGTCTTTCGTGTGCCTTTGCCTATCATAGTGCTCCTACGAAGTGCTACCCCAGTGGCTATGGTATGGCAGGTGGAAGGCTGCTGACTTTCCATGGGGGACACTGCAGATGGCCTTGCTGGATGACCTCGAGCAGCTCTGGGCCTCGGCACAGGCGGCAGTAGTCTGGGCAGCAGTCTGGACTGGCTGGCTGACAGGCAACTGAAATGACACTGGTGGAGTGGCAGTGGTGAAAGTACGAATGCTGTCATCCTGACAAAGGACAGCAGGTTCTTGCTCCACAGAGCCACTGCCACTCCCCCAGAGGGCAGATTGCTGGACTGCTGTGAGACCCTGCAAGCCCCTTTCCACACTCGTAAACCCAGCCATGATGGCAGCAGTCTGATCTTGCGTGGCAGCAATCTGAGCCTGCATGACAGAAGTCTGAGCTTCCACTGCAGCATTCAGATGTTGGGTCGCTTTTGCTGGTGCTGCAATGGAAGCTGCAATATCGCTCATCACATCCAGTATCATGGTTGGGTCTGCAAGTACTCTAATGGAGTTGCCCCTCACTTCCATCCTGGAAATCATGGGCTCCAAGCTGCGCAAAGCCCCATGCAATGTTGGAGCCGGACTCCTCCATGTTCCTTGACAGTGACAAGAGGCTCATTGGCAGGCCTGCCATTGCACCAAGCATTTCTGTGTGCATGCCCATCACCCTTCCTCTGTAGGCCGCCCCATTAAAGTCCTCATCTGAGTCCTCTGCAGCAGAACCCATGCGTGACTTCACCCTCTGGGGAGCTGGCACCTGCGCTACCCTTTCCCCCTGGCCTGGCTGACGCCCATTCGTGCCCGGTGACTCACCATATGCAGCTCCCGTCTCTACACTACCTTCTAAAGTTCGTGCAGTGCCATTTTCTGAGCTGGTGTCTGGGAGTGTCAGATCGAGTGATGTTGCCTCTTCTTCTCCATCACTCTCCTCCTCTACTTCTTCCTGCACAGGCTGGGCTGGTGGCTGTTCTTGGGCATCTGAAAGGAGAAAGGCACAAGGGTCGGGTTATTGTGGGAGGAGGGGGGAAAGCAAGATGTGCGTCTTGTAAATGAGAAGAGATTGTGTGATGAGGGGGAAGTGGGATGTGAGAAGAAAGATTAGGTATGAGCATACCATCATCATCAATGCTTTCAGCCATGGCCTCAGTGACGGCCCCTCCAATTATCTCCAGAACTGTCTCCTCCAGCTGGGTCAGGTTTTGTAGCTGTGCCTGCAACCAACCCCCCCTCCCCTCCACCTGTTTGCTCCTGATCGTGCTGGTTGTGAGCCACTTTAGCCTGCAAGAGAAAGGGAAGTGTGACAGTGTGTGCGGTGCAATGTGTTTGGGTGATGTGCCTGCCATAGTTGAATAGCTGTCAGTGTGTGCAAGCTGTGAGATGTGGGTGTGAAGCTTGCAGCAGTGGTAAGTGTGTGAGGGTGAGGTGAAGCTATGATTGTGAGGTATGAGTGGTGATTGCTAGAGATTGTCGGTAGGTGAATGATGGGGGTATGGTGCATTGAGCAGTGTGTGAGGCTAGTGGTGCAGTTGGTGGGATATGATATTTGAAGATGCATTCACTGACCTTGACTACTCGTGTGAGGTTATTAAACTTCTTTCGGCACTGGATCCATGTCCTGGGGGAAAGACTGGTGGCACTGACGGCTTCAGCGATCTCCTCCCACTGCCTTTGAACAGTGTGTCTGGATGGTCTCCTGGCCCCCTGCGGGTAGAGGACCTGTCTCCTCCCATAGACCCTTGGCACTCAGGCCTCCAGTGCTGCACTAGAGAACTGGGGTGCCCTTTCTCTCCCCTGTTGAGACATTGCTAAGTTCCAGCTCCAGTCACACAAAGCACCTCCCCTTTAAGAAATGCAGACAGCCTTTCACTCTGCAGGCAACCTTTAAATAGAGAGCAGACTCCACACGATATTGGCGCCCCTGTTGAGCGCTGAGCCAACCAGCGGCGCGTTTAGCGCTGGGCTCAGCGCTGCAATCATGTTAATGAGCAGGCAGCACAAGTTTTGTGTGCTGCCTGCACCACTTTCAACGGGCGCAGGCAGGTCATGCATGGCGATCCATGCGCCCGTTTTCAGGCCTCATCCAATTTAGCCCCCAGTAACCTTAAAAAAAATTGTTTCCAAACACAAAACATAAATAATATTGATGACTTCGACATAGCACCAATTGACAAAATGATACATGACTTTTTCCCTGATCAAGTGAAAAAAGCTTTTTTCAAACATTTCTTCTTAAATTCAGGGCTCCTTCCGATATAATTAGAATAAACTGACAGCTGTCAAGCATCAGAATTGACTGTTGGGAGTTTTAATCCCATTGAATAAAAACAAAATAAAGATGCATCTGGGTGTGCAAATTTATGTCAATGTTTCTTAGTTTGAAAGTGTTAAGAACAGAAACCCTAACAATAAAGTGGAAAGCTTGCTTTACAAGTTTAATGTAGCACCATGTCAACTCATTATGGACATACATTTCACGACTTTTATATTTTAAATTGAAGCATGTTTCAAATTGGCAGTAAAAAACTACTCATGCATAAGTATAACTTATATGCCACAATATAAAACACAACATAGTGATATATTTTATAACTACTACAGGAACTTAGCATTTCTCAATATTTTGGTTCGAGTTTTGTGCAGCACCATCTAGTTTGAGGTTCCGGAATGGAACACCGCCAACTAGTGGAGTATAGTTGTAGCACAGCTTATTGTTACTGTTAAATAAAGTTGGATACTCAAAAGAGGAGTGCAGGACAAAGCTACTGCGATTGAGGTAACCTAAATCAAAGAACACAAATTTTGTCCTACCTCTTTCTAAATTTATATTTTGGGGATTTAGTCCTTTTGTTTATCAAGGTTAAAGATGTTAATCTTGGGCCGTGGAACAATTCTACACGTGATGATGGGCAAGGAGCTGCTGCCTGCAGCTATGATGCTTCTTTTTTTAATCGTTTTTTATTATTTATTTTCCATCATCATTGATTAACTTGTGCATAATTTAACCTGGACTCCCTGCTGTGTGATTCTATTTTGTGATGATAAGCATGAGGGATCAGTTTAAGGATGCGCTGTCTTCATGAAAAAATGTTTGTCAAACTTTTTATAAGTTAATCTCAAACACAAACAAAACTTCAAATCATATCAAAGTGCATCCCCCTGCTACTTACATAAACAGGTAAGTAACCCATCGAGCTCTCCTTTGTCAACAAATAAGAAGATTTGCCATACACTTTTTCATTAAGGCAACAACAACAACTTGCATTTATATAGCGCCTTTCACATAGTAAAACATCCCAAGACGATTCAGAGGAGGTTATCAAACAAAATTTGGCACTGAGCCACATAAGGAGATATTAGGGCTGATGACTAAAAGCTTGGTCAAAGAGCTAGATTTTAAGGAGTGTCTTAAAGGAGGATAGAGAGGCAGAGAGGTTTAGGGAGGGAATTTCAGAGCTTAGGCCCTTGGCAGCTGAAGGCACAGCCACCAATGGTGGAGTGATTGAAATCAGCAACACTCAAGAGGCCAGAATTAGAGGAGCACAGATATCTTGGAGGGTTGTGGGGCTGGAGGAGATTACAGAGATAGAGAGTGGCGAGGGATTTGAAAACAAGGATGAGAATTTTTAAATTGAGGTGTTGCTTAACCGGGAACCAATGTAGGACAGAAATTATGGGGTGATCGGTGAACGGGACTTGGTGCGATTTAGGACACGGGCAGCAGAGTTTTGGATGACCTCAAATTTACGGAGGGCTGAACGTGGGATATTGCCCCTTTAATTTGCCAACATTTTGTGTTTATTTAATTGAGTAAAGGTTTCCAGTCCCTTTATTACATAACTAAGTAGAGCCCACTTACTGATTTAAAAACAACAAATCTTATGTCAGACATACTGAATTATGGCTGCGATACAAAAACAGATGAACTTTTTCAGCTCAACAATGCACATTCTAAGTTTTAATACCATTCTAATATCATACAGTCCTTCCCATTGGTTAAAACAAATGACTTTTGAAATAGGACACTGTTAAGTGATATACTGGTAAGAACTGAGAACAGTTGAATTGCGCATACCTTCTCTTCTGGAATGCTCAATCGCAAGCTTGTACTATCCTCTGGCATGAATTCACCCACTCACTCAAATATCACAAAAATATAAATACTTCCTTTATTATTAGAGATTAAATTTAATTAGAAGTCACTGTTTGATATATGTGTAAACATCCAGGAATACTAAGTGATCTAACAGAAGCGCAGTTCCTCACGTCCCAGCCTATTTATAGAACATTCTGTTGTAATAAAGGCAGCTTCACACTTAAGCTTGGTATTAAATGTAAGCTTGCAGCTTTCATTAAGCGAAAAGAACAAAATATTTTTATTCATCCCCTTTCAGAAAAAAAGTTGATCACTTTGAAAAATATTTTATTATTTTAATGCATACAAGGTCGATCACGATAAAGACATCTGTTAGAAATTCTTTTGCAAGATACGACCATCAGTCTTTATGCTTTTAGCGTCCTTGTCATGTAATTTCCCTCAGGCTACAGAAATTGTAACATGGCATAGGGGGAGAGTGTAACACCATGGGTTTGGTACTGAATCTGTGCATGAATTTTGAATCAAATTCATTGAATGACAACATTGAATGCAAAATTAATACTTAAGTCCAATTCCAGCAAGACCTACATAAACACTGGAGTGTCACTGTCTGGCTCCAATATAGTAACTGGAGCCTGACAGTCCTCCTAAAACTGACTCATGTAATTTATTCTTTGGAATTCTCTACCCCAGAGGGCTGTGGATGTTCAGTCATCGAGCATATTCAAGACAGAGATCGATAGATTTTTGGATACTAAGGGAACCCAGGGATAAGGGGATAGTGTGGGAGGGTGGAGTTGAGGTAGAAGATCAGCCATGATGGTGGAGTTGAGGTAGAAGATCAGCCATGATCTTATTGAACGGTAGAGCAGGCTCGAAGGGCCGAATGGCCTACTCCTGCTCCTGTTTCTTATGTTCTTACGTTCTTATGACATAATTTAAACAAGAAAATAATTGAAATCTACTTATCAGTAGATATTTAAACTTCCTTAAGCCAGTAGACTCTACAATGCACATCCTCCATAAATAAATGTCAGTATGTGTGTGAAGTGGGCAGCACAACTGGACATTCCACTTTCCTCTGAAATCCAGACTGCCACCATGCATATGTATGAGCAGGCAGACCAAGAGTCAGTGCAAACTGTAGTGCTGCCTCCATGGACAGAAATAACCCTGCTGGGTAAGCAAAGCACCATTATTTCACCTGGTTTACTCACACCAGCATCCTCAATATCCTAGCATAGGGTTTAAAAATAAATTCTTTTGACATTTAGTCCTATTCCATCCTGTTGACTAGCAAAATCCATAAAGCCTTTAAGGATCCACAAATTAACCTTTTGAAAATGGCTCCACAGGGACCATTTGTGAAACAAATGCATTTTTGAAAATAACTCTTGAGTCACAAGTTTTTAAAAGTGGTTCATTGTCCAGAACAGGTGGAAAGGATTAATCATTTTCAACAGTGCAAAAATACAATAATTAGACATGATTACAGACTTAGAGAGAAATGTCAGCCAGTCAGAGTCACAAAGGGGTGTAAAAAGTTGAAAATGGCCTTCCAATTTAAAGTAATAGCAGAGCCCAGAGCTCACAAGAGATACAACATTGAATTTTAATGTATTTCTCAGTCCTCTGCTGCAAAAAGGTCATATTAAGGGAGAGGTTGCTGGAGGAAAAGAAGCACTCAACATACAGGTGGTATTCACCCCCTGTTGTCTTATGTCTCTTAGTGTTGCCCAGTACTTCCTTTATGTAGACATGAACTTTCTGGTGATGGGTTGTCATACAGCTATTGGGAGCAGACATTTTGAATATATTCACTTGACAGATATTCTTGGTGAACATCTCCACCAGCTAGCATGGAGATTGACTTAAGTTTTACTCGAGGATACCAATACAATGATCTGTTTCCTATCATAGTATTGTACAAGCTGAGGCTTCCTGTATTTACAGGTAACAAATAGTAAAAGCCAGTGCAACTTTCTCAACTGAATCCTGGTTACCAATCTGCCTTCAGGAGAGGAAGCTATTGTCAATCTCCTTTCAGCTTCTTCGACATCCACACAAACAATTCTTAATCTTTTCATCATGTAGCTTCGCTGTTCCTTCTCTGCAACTCATTTACTATTTTCTGCAGTTTCTACATGGACTATGGTATGTTATCAGTATTTTTGTGCACTTCCGTTGTGATCATGGAAATCAGTCATGTTTCCATAAAATTCCAACCCATCTATTCCAGATTTTTGAAATTTCTTTACAGGAGTAGAAACACACAGAGCTGAATTTCCTGCCTTTGTAAGTTTCAGTACAAAAAAGTAGACATGAGCACAAAGTGGTAGAATTGAGGTAGAAAGCATTAATGGGCTAGGCATCCACATTTAGCATTGCTCTGACTTCTTCCCATCCAAAAATGAATTAATGGACATTCATGAAAAAGTACTTTAAAATGTTTTTTTTAACTTATGAACACCTCATTAAAAAAGACTAATAAAGAATCTGTGCAGCATTTTGCAGCTATAGATTCAAATCAATAACCTAGAGTTAGTGAGCTTTAACAATTGGAAAAACTTCAAAATATCATTACAGCATTACAGACATAAATAGTAGAGGAGCTTTTTTGTCAGAAAATATATTGATAGACACATAGCTGTGGAGCAGGAAGAGGAGGAGTGGGTCATCCAGCAGTGCAAAAGGAAAAAGAGTTGCCGTGGATACTATTCCAGGGAATGGGTTTACCACAGAAAAATCATCCAAGGCATACAAGGTCAGCAAAACTTCACCGTGAACTTCTTCTGGATTATGTGTATAAATACAAATGTGGATGGTGATACACTGGTGAGTAGTGGTCTTTGGTTTTGGCTACAGGACAACTGTGTTTCCCTACTGTTCAAAAAGAACAGATAATTATACATAATGGTGCTGCATCATCAATGCTTGATCTGTTATGTGCATGGTGACAATAAATGTGTGGTCACTTTCAGAGAAAATATTGTGTAAAATATCTGAATAACATGGGAGATACCACCTTCTGCAATCTCCTGCAAGGTCCACAGACCCAACACCTCCCAAGATCTTCTTGTACAGATTGGTCAATAGCTATCTCATTTATGGCCAGTTGTTTTTGGACTAACTGTTCACCACATGTTCTTGCCTCGTGCTTCTATTCAAGTGCCAGTTTTGCTTGAAACATTAAAAAAAAGTAAAGATTAAAACATACACATTTGTTTGAATATGATCCATGGAAATTGCTTCCTGTAGTGCATTCTGCCTCCATTTGTGGCATATATAATATATATTTGATAACCCTGCTCTTTTCACTTCTAATATCTTACTTGCTACATTCTTGTCAATAACTCTCTGTATCAATATAGTAGCCCTGAAATTCCACAGGGATCGTCGTGGTCTCCTGCCACAACTCCAGCGGGAGATCAGCGGAACCCAGAAGCCCCAGAGCGATGGTGTAAACAGCCATTTACTCCAATGTTCTGGGGATTTTGTCGGTCTCCTGCCACAGTTTCAGGGCCAGTATGTTTTGCATGGATCCTTTACAACCATATATGCCCCATGCCCCCACTTTATAGTAATATTTATGCTTTAACTTTGTGCTCTTCCTTATGTTGGTGATCTTTTTCTCGCTTCCCTTGGGGTCTTTATAGTCATTGACACCACATCCACCATCTCAGTAACTTACAGCCACGCTTGGCTCCTCCTCTGCAATTTTGGGGGTCTGCCTCCATAACCAAAAATATTCTTGTGATGCTCTGGTACAGAATCAACAAGAACCACTTCCCTCCAGCACTGGCGATGGAAGCAGGCTTTGATGGTTTGTGATGTAGTACTAATTTTGTAGGTGCTACTTTTACTGGTTTGTTACAATGTCAATGGAAGTTCATTATCAGAGGTCATTGACTGACCATGCAGTCCATTAACATGAACAGTATGTTGCAAACAAAATTGTGTCAGGGAGCTAAAATTTCTTTCAGCTGGCCTAGTTCTCTAATAAACACATATGTCAAAATGGTTACTTTTATTTCTATACCACTGGAACATGACTTGAATGGTCTGCATTATTTTATTTTTTTAATTAATGTACACTGAACTGAGTCAATTTTTCTTATTAAAGATGTGAAACAAAATAAAGTCAGGTTTTATTCATTTGTACAATGCAGTATCCAAAAACCCAGAGCTCCAGTTAAAGTCTTCAGTACGAAAAATGAGACTGTTCAAACAATTATGTCATGTGCAATGTATATTTGTAGCGACTAGAGTTTATGGAGGATTCAGCTGGCTGCTTGGTAATGCAGCAATAGACCTTGTATTGCTTATGTTTGAGTGGGGAGGGGGAAGGGAAATACCTTACTTGTATTTTCCGCCTTCTTCTTTTTCATATTCTCTCACACAATGAACTATTCCCAGAACACAGGCGGAAGCAGTCAACCTAATCTCGGGCCTCTGTTACTGCTGTTGTGTAACCATTGTCCAGGTGCAGTTTAGAGTGATTCTCCTTTCATTACTCCCTTTGTAAATACTTCTGGTCTCTGCTCAGTACCTCCCTTCAAAGACACAGAGATTAAGGCATTTAGCACGTGAGAAATCGCAGAAGCAAACCTGCACCTACATGCTGTAACATGTTGGATCTTCCTGTACCACTCAAGTACTGCTCATTTGTCTCACAGTCAGTACTGAAACATTGTTAAAAGCTTTCTTTTCCAATCAATACTGTACCATTTTCTTCTTTGTGGAGAAGATCAGATAAAAACAACACAAAGGGTCACAAGAACAATGAGGGAGAGATTCGACTTGCACCCAAACGGGCAGCAAATCAGCGGGATGATTGCATTGCTCGCCGGTCTGTACTGCCCTGAGCCCTGAGGCAACTTCAACACTGAGCCGGCCTGCAGGTAGGTCCTGGGGTGGGGGAGGGAGTGTTGCTAACCCTCTAGGATTGTCCTGGAGTCTCCAGGAATTGAAGGTTAATCTCCAGGGCACTGCTGCAGGCAACCCAGGAGACAAAATCACAGGAGCTTTAGAAACATTGTGTGCTTTGTTTTCATTTTCTTTAAGCACTTTTGTTTATTAGTTATAAATATATTGAACTATGTTAAAAAGGCTGTTTGATGGTCTAGAATCATCCAATTAAGTCATAAAGAGTCTGTTTGCTTTCCAATTGGCGTGGAAGGCGGTGACTCTTGAGGATGGACATGTCAGGCAACCCATGGTGGGAGCTTGGGGGGTGGGGGGTCAGTGGGGAAGCAGGACATACACCTCCAGGAATAGATCCAACCAGAGTTGGCAAACCTAGCGTGAGGGAGGTTAAGCTGCGTGGATGGGAGCAAGCCTGAGCAGCCAGTGGCCCGCAGTATTTTTGTGGTGCCAGAAGAGGCTCTCTTGCTCCTTCGAGCTCCACATAAATCTTACTTTGAAAAGGTTTTGTGGCTGCTTTTTGAGTGGCCTTCAGCAATCCCTTTACGGTCTTCTGGTTAAGTTGCTGAGGACCTGGTACAACAAGGCGGAGCCTATTTACAGGCCTGCCTGAATATGGCATCAGATGGTCCTTCCGCGTCAATGGAGTGGCCGAGCTTTGCTGCGCCCCCACCCCAACCCCCGATTTTCTGGCCACCCGTTTTTCAGGTGCAAAACGGATAGCTATTAGTTGAATTTCACCTCCATTGTGTACAAAACTAACTACTATGCATTCCAAATATAGCTTTATCTACCAATGTTTTGCCCCAAATAACTTTTTATTTTACTGATTAAGTTATGACATTGATAAAGTCCTGAAATATACATTTACATATTTTTAAACGTCAGGGCAGTGAAATATATCCTGTGTGTCTATGCTCTCTATGTAACAGACAAGAATCAGTATGCTTGTGCAATTTATTGTCTTATAACACTCCTGTGAAGCGCCTTGGGATGTTTTACTACGTTAAAGGTGCTATATAAATACAAGTTGTTGTTGTTATGAACATATATGAACAAATTATCCTTTCTTTATCATTTATGACATCCTTTTATGGAACAACAAGTGCCTTTAACATTTGGTGAACTTGCAGGTGGGATGCTTGTTATGGGCATAATATGAATATCTACAGAGCAAGTGGTGAAGCTATGTACTGCTGTGGACTATTTAAATAGTCGGTTTCTCAGTTTATGTGTACAGGTTGCTCATTATTACTGAGTATTTAACAGCACCTGCTTCACAAACGAACTCATTAAATGTTGAACATTGACAAGCTGTTATTTGCAGTAATGTGAAATCAGTAAACATTTGAACCCTGAATATTCATCTGCCACGATCCCGGTGGTTACATCAGGATTGCACTTGCCAGTGCTTTCTGGCACCAACCCTGCTGGGCCCTTAAAGCTCACCTCTGACCAAGCTATTGGTCACCCTTCCTAATATCTTTTACTTTGGCTTGGCATTGATTTGTGTCTGATTGCATCTCTGTGAAGTACTACAGGATGTTTATCTACGTTAAGGGTGCTATAGAAGAGCAAGGTTTTGTAGTTGTTGTTGTAGTGTTTGTTGGGTCAGTGGGAGGGATGGCAACTCATTTATTTGGAGTCAGTGGGCATCCACGCCACAATGAGCACTATGTGCCCACCTGCTTCAGGCAGCCAGAAAATCCACCAACTGCCACCATCGAGCAGAGAGGTAGCCAGGGACCTCCCCCAGCCCACCAAGATTCCAACCTTCTCTCTTTTGGTCCTGCCCCCACCACCGATGTAAGTGGGCTGGCACAAATTGTTTATTGTTAAAAAAAAATGTTACCTTTCTTTTGGAGTCAAGAGTCCAGACCATTCCCCTTGCCTGGAGACCCTCCACCTCGGCTGGTGAGGCTCACGTGTGCCCATCAGGAGACTGGTGCACCTCATCTCTCTTGGCTTACTGACCTCTAGTAATACAGTGGCTCTCTTCTGAGTTGGGGAAGTGGGAAGTCCTGGCATAGGGAGTCCCTGCCTCCAGCTCCTCTTCATTGGCATCATTGGCCCTGTAAGGGGCATGTGGAGGTTCCACTCCTGACAAGGCCAACCAGGAACTTCTAGAGTCAACGGGAATCTGATGTAACTAGGTAGCTCTCCTTTTACAATGGGTTGCGCTGGCCTCCTGCCGAAGTTACAGTTGGGAATCTGATGGTGTCCTTCAAAAGATTTGGGGCTTTGGTTTGTTTGCGGCATCTGCTTAAGGCAATAAAATGATCAGCTAATTGAGTGCCTTTACAGAATATTTATACTATACTTGCATTGACAAAACAGCTGAAGTTTAGATATGGCACCTTGACTTCTGCACCATCTTTTGTTAGCTGACCTGTTCCTTACTGCAGAAATACGATAGCAAAATACTGCGGATGCTGGAAATCCGAAATAACAACAGAAAACGCTGGAAAAACTCAGCAGGCCAGGCAGCATCCGTGGAGAGAGAAAGAGAGTTAACGTTTCAGGTCGATGACCTTTCATCAGAACTGGGAAGAGCCGGAAATCAAATAGATTTAAGACCAGGGTAAAGCTGGGAAAAGGGGGAGGGGATAAAGGAACAAAGGGGGAGATGAAGAGACATTAAGAGACATTAAGAGATATGCAAGGCTAGAGGTGGTGTTAATGTGACAGATTAAGGCTGAATGAAGTGTGAAATCCACTGGCAGAATGAAGGACAGCTGCCAGCTTCTAGGAGGAAAAAAATTCCTTACTGCAGAAAATTGGGTTTGAACTGTTTCATTACATATATTCTGAATGCAAAGCTAGCAAAATAAAACTCAAAGGAAATAGCCCATCAGCACACACTGCTTTGTACCGCAACACCTTTGATATAACATGTTTTTATGGTCCCCTTATTAATAGAGCGAATAATTAATGCAGCATGTCTGCACACCTCACTACAACATGATTTTTTTTATATAGCTCCTGAAGACAAATCGAGAAGGTCTGCTGTAAATGGAGCAGATTAAAAGCTGTCTATCCAGTCTGCATGAATCAAATTAAAAACAAGAATAATTATCAGGATTCTCAAAGGAGCAGGCTTAGTGTTAAGTATAAAAGCTGATTTTTCAGTTGGTATATGCAGCTGATTTCAGCAATCATTTTATCTGTGTTATGCCAGTGAATTAATTCTATTGGAACCAAAGGACCACAGAGCTTCTGACATTGAAACATAAAGAACATACAATGGCAAATTAGCCTACATTTCAAGTATATTTGTGTGTATGTGTTTGCGCGAGTGTGTGTGTGTGTGTGTGTGTGTGAGTGAGTGTGTTTGTGTGTGTTTTTGTGAGTGTGTCTGCTGGTGTGAATGAGTGTGTGTGTGTTTGTACAAGTGTGTTTGTCAGTGTGTGTGTTTGTGTTTGTGAATGTGTTTGTACAAGTGTGCTTGTGAGTGAGTGTGTTTGTGTGAGTGTTTGTCAGCGTGTTTGTACAAGTGCGTGTGTGTTTGTAAGTGTGTGTGAGTATGTGTGTTTGTGAGTCTGTGAGTGTGATTGTGCGAGTGTGTGTTTCTGGGTGAGGGTGTGTGTGAGTGTGTGTGTTTGTGAGTCTGTTTGTGAGTGTGATTGTGCGAGTGTGTGTGTGTTTCTGGGAGAGGGTGTGTGTGAGTATGTGTGTTTGTGAGTCTGTGAGTGTGATTGTGCGAGTGTGTGTGTTTCTGGGTGAGGGAGTGTGTGTGTTTGTGAGTCTGTTTGTGAGTGTGATTGTGCACGTGTGTGTGTGTTTCTGGGTGAGGGTGTGTGTGTTTGTGAGTCTGTTTGTGAGTGTGATTGTGCGAGTGTGTGTGTGTTTCTGGGAGAGGGTGTGTGTGAGTGTGTGTGTTTGTGAGTCTGTTTGTGAGTGTGATTGTGCGAGTGTGTGTGTGTTTCTGGGAGAGGGTGTGTGTGAGGGTGTGGCTATGAGCTAGATTTTCCACTCAGGCATAAAACTGCTGTTGCACATCATCCGTCCTTTATAGAAACAGCTCAATTTTCATTTCCATTGAAATTATTCTTTTCCAATTATTTATCCACTTCCCTTTTAATAGATATTGGCCTGGAAAATTGGATTTGCTACAGTTCATGCTGCACACGCCTAATGAGACAGGCAACAGTACTGGCCAGCTGTAGATGCCAGTTGCGGCCCCAGAGGCAGCTTGATGGTCACTGGGGTGAGCTGAATCGGCCGGCTGGGACGTTGGCCAAGGACCTCAAGTGAGTCTTCAGGGGCGGGATTGTGGAATCGGAAGAGGAGTGAGCAGTGGCCGGCAGCGGCCCGCAGTTTTAATGTGGACTTGGGAGGAGTACCTGCTTATTAGCTTATTCAATGGCATAACTCCTGTTTTAGTCAAGTGCCAAGGACACCTCCAGAGTACCCGAACCTATTTACATTGGATGTGTTTCCAGCACTGTTCGGGTTTTGGGAGTTTGGCCCCTAAATTGGACTTTTTTGCACCTGTTTTCCCCTGGGAAATGAACGTAACGAAGTCCAATTTCACCCTCATTATGTATTTTTGGTGTGTATGTGTCTTTTTATTACAATAGACGATCTCTGTGTTTTACAGGTAAATAAATATTCATTCAGAATTATATTAATCCTGCGTGCTACATTATGCCAATGAATTAATTGTTTTGGAACCAAGCGCCACTCAGGCTGTTTGTATATTGCAGCTCAGGTCTTGGCATTCTGAGCTAAATGTGCCACTCTCTCATATTTCCCTGAATAACATGTCACCCGTCTTCCTGTAAACAAGCTTCACTGTACCCGACATGCACAGGTACAGAATAAGAATATCATGACATCGCCACAGAATGAATAATGTATGTGTGATGATGTCATGGTGTTGCGCTATGATATCACCAGCAGCGCGCACTGCTGTTGCCACGGTAGAGCATTTACTGGCCCCAGGGAGTCCAGTGGCAATCAGGAAGAATCATTAAAAAACATGGATCTTCTTGGCTGCCAGTCTAAATAAAATCAGTTCGACATTCATCTGGTCGGCAGCTGCAGGGAGCATGCAGCCGGCGATCAATATAAAAGCAGCTTAAAATGAAACCTTTACCTTGGAAACAGATGAATTAATTCAGGGCATGAGGTCATTTGTCGTTCCACAAATACAATGAATCTGGTCATATCTCTGCATAGATTTCAAAGATGTAGGGTTTCTTGGCTTTGCCAACAAGTATCTTCTTCTTAGGCAGTCCCTCGGAACCGAGGATGACTTGCTTCCACATTAAAAATAAGTTCTCAGGTGACTGATGACTCCAATGCAGGACCTACAGTCTCTGTCACAGGTGGGGCAGACGGTGGTTGAAGGGGCGGGTGGGTGGGGTGCTTGGGTTGACGTGCGCTCCTTACGCTGCTTGCGCTTGGCTTCCGCTTGCTCCCAGCGAAGAGACTCGAGATGTTTGGCGCCTTCCGGATGCTTCTCCTCCACTTTGAGCAGTCTTGGGCCAGGGATTCCCAGGTGTCAGTGGGGCTGTTGCACTTTTTCAAGGAGGCTTTGAGGGTGTCCTTGAAGCGTTTCTTCTGCCCACCTGGGGCTCTCTTGCCGTGTCGGATCTCCGAGTAGAGTGCTTGTTTTGGGAGTCTCGTATTGGGCATGCGGACGATATGGCCCATCCATCGGGGCTGATCGAGCGTGGTCAAAGCTTCGATGCTGGGGATGTTGACCTGAACGAGAACACTGACGTTGGTGCACCTATCCTGCCAATGGATTTGCAGGATCTTGTGGAGGCAGCGTTGGTGGTACTTCTCCAGTGCTTTGAGGTGCCTGCTGTACATGGTCCATGTCTCTGAAGGCGGGTATCACTACTGCTCTGTAGACCATGAGCTTGGTGCCGGGTTTGAGGTCCTAGTCTTCAAACACTCTCTTCCTCAGGCGACCGAAGGATGCACTGGCACACTGAAGGCGGTGTTGGACTTCGTCATCGACGTCTTCCCTTGTGACAGTAGGCTCCCGAGGTATGGAAAGTGGTCCATGTTGTCCAAGACCTCATCGTGGATTTTGATAATAGGGGGGCAGTACTGTGTGGCGGGGGCAGGTTGGTAGAAGACCTTTGTCTTACGGATGTTTAGTGTAAGGCCCGTGCTCTCGTAAGCTTCGGTGAAGGTGTTGACGATGGTTTGGCGTTCAACCTCCGAGTGTGCGCAGATGCAAGCGTCGTCTGCATACTGTAATTCGATGACAGAGGTTGGGACGACCTTGGATCTGGACTGGAGGTGACGGAGGTTGAACAGTTTCCTGTTTGTTCTGTAGATTAGCTCCACTCCAGCGGGGAGCTTACTGAGGGTGAGATGGAGCATTGCAACTACTGCGATGTGGGTCGCCACTGGATAATATTGGAGTTCATATGCTAAGCTCCGTAAACAGGCTAATCCAAATATGATCTGGTTTCTAGATTCTAGTTTTATAAAATTCATAATACCTTTTCTGTTTTTATTTGAGGTTTGCAGCATTGACGGCTTTTCTTTTTAACTCTAACCTTGAATATTAATTAATACACGTTGTTTGATGCTTCCTGACTTCTGCCAACAGGGCTTGTCAACCTCATGCTGTTGATGGCAAGTTGGAAGAATGGTTGAATAAATTCTCAGATTAGATTCTTTTATTTGATATTAGACCTGTGTGACCAGCCCCAGAGTCTCCAGTTACTGATAATCACAGCACTGAAATACAAATTGCCACATTCTTATTCGGCGTTCCCAAAATTTCAGTTAGGACCAGTACAGCCCTGTTTAAATGCACTGATACCACTAAAACTAAGGAGGGGAAAAATACTGTTAATGATCTAACATTCAAAACCCTAAGAATGCTTCTTCTTCAAAGGAAAAAGAATCTAAGATGGTATGTGAGAGATCAGTGAATGCCTGTGGCAGAAAATATGCAGTAAAGTTAAGTTTCTATTCTGCTTCTGTCCTTTGCCGACAGAAATGCCCAGTAATGAACCAAAAGTAACTGTTAGAACGCCTTCAGCAAAGATACCGCTGACCCCTAAATTTCGAACAAAAGTCTGTCAGAACTCAACATCTAAAGACGACTCTCCCATCAGCCAAGAATGATGGCCAAATCAGGGAGATGTATACTACTAAAGAATAGATATCACAAACTCTGGGCTTTAAATTTTATACAGATTGTTACATTCAACAACGTGCTGAGTTCACATTCAGAAGTTTCATTTTAGATAAGGAAGCATTTAAAGCGTAAGTGAACAGAAAGTATTAATGAATGTAACACCAACTGTTCACAATCGACAATAGGCGCTCCAATCAGAGGACAGCAAAGCACCTTTTTCTGAACTTCCTCCACAGTCAAGGGGGCCAGTGGGGAGTTGCAAAGCATCAGGAGTCAGATACACAGGTGGGGAGAGGCAGATTATTGGATTTCAAACAGAGAAGCAGGACATCAAGGGGGAAAAATTCAGTTGGTTGCGCCTCCCGTTAGCGCCTTAAGAGGGCGCTAATGGGGCGCAAAGCATCTAGCGCCCGGGCGCGGCGATGTGTGCGCCGCTCGCAAAATTAACAAGACATTTTGCGGTGGCGCTAAACACTTCCGCCACGATCTCCTGCGCCGGCAGATCGTGACGTCAGTCGAGTACGCAACGCCACGGTATCGCCCCGGAGTGGATATTGAGTGGCGCCCCCTGCCTTACCGCCTGGTGCTAGCAACGACAGGTTGAGGGGAGCGTTTTGCAGTCAGGAAGGGACTGGGGGAGCGCTATTTAAAGGCGACCGCTTCCTGCCTTTTATTGTTGGTGACATTTTTGAACCACGCATTCTGAGAGAGAGAGAGAGAGAGAGACTTCTGGAGAGATTCAACGCTGTGTGAAGGAGTTTTGGGTACTGAGCAGCACTTTGCAGGTTCACTGTGATTTGCCCTTCCTTGTATCAATTTAGAAGAGACTGTGGGGGCTGCACTCTGAGCTCTTTCCCTGGTACTCTCCATTGTTCTTTCCGGCAGATTTGATGTGCAGGTCTCTCCAGGCCGAGATTCAAGGCTGCAATGAGCAGGATGTGGATGGAAAGCAAGATCAACCCTCCCCTTTAAGAACTGGCCGGCGCCATTGTGTGTGTGTTCCATTGCTGACTGACATCATATGAGCTTCGCCAGCGCTCTGAGGTAGCGCCTCGCTCCTCGGCCTTTGCGCCTTAAGACAGTTGTGAAGCACCTGATTTAGCGCTCCAATCACCTCCAGGGTCGATAAAAGTCAAGTTTGCAGTCGGTGGCGATAATTAGCGCCAGGCGCAAATCTTTGCGCCTGGCCGATAATTGCGCCCCAAATGGGGCGATACTGAATTTCTCCCCCCAAGACTCTAGTGAGAGGATCGGAGAAGCAGAGCTTCAGGACTCTGGTGGTCAGGTAGAAAGAACATAAGAATATAAGAATTAGGAGCAGGAGTAGGCCATTTGGTCCTTCAAGCCTGCTCCGCCATTCAATAAGATCATGGCTGATCTTCTACCTCATCTCCACTTTCCTGCACTATCCCCATATCCCTTGATTCCCTTAATATTCAAAAATCTATCAATCTCTGTCTTGAATATACTCAACGACTGAGCCTCCACAGCCCTCTAGGGTAGAGAATTCCAAAGACACACCACCCTCTGAGTGAAGAAATTTCTCCTCATCTCAGTCCTAAAGGGCTGATCCCTTATTCTGAGACTGTGAACCCTGGTTCTAGACTCCCCAGCCAGGGGAAACATCCTCCCTGCATCTACCCTGTCAAGCCCTGTAAGAATTTTGTATGTTTCAATGAGATCACCTCCCATTCTTCTAAACTCTAGAGAATATAGGCCTAGTCTACTCAATCTCTCCTCATAGGACAATCCCCCCATCCCAGGAATCGGTCTGATGAACCTTCGTTGCACTCCATCTATGGCAAGTATATCCTTCCTTAGGTAAGGAGACCAAAACTGTACACAATACTCCAGGTGTGGTCTCACCAGGGCCCTATATAATTGCAGTAAGATGTCTTTACTCTTATACTCAAATCCTCCTGTAATAAAGGCCAACATATCATTTGCTTTCCTAATTGCTTGCTGTACCTGCATGTTAACTTTCAGTGATTCGTGTACAAGGACACCCAGGTCCCTCTGAACACCAATATTTCCCAATCTCTCACCATTTAAAAAATACACTGCTGTTCTATTTTTCCTAACAAAGTGGATAACTTCACATTTCTCCACATTATATTCCATTTGCCATGTTCTTGCCCATTCACTTAGCCTGTCTATATCCCCTTGAAGCCTCATTACATCCTCCTCACAACTTACATTCCCACCCAGCTTTGTATCATCAGCAAATTTGGATATATTACTTTTGGTCCCCTCATCCAAATCATTGATGTAGATTGTGAATAGCTGAGGCCCAAGTACTGATCCTTGCAGTACCCCACTAGTTACAGCCTGCCAACCTGAAAATGACCTGTTTATTCCTGCTCTCTGTTTTCTGTCTGTTAACCAATCTTCAATCCATGCTAGTATATTACCCCCAGTATATGAGCCCTAATTTTGTTTAATAACCTCTTGTGTGGCACCTTATCGAATGCCTTCTGAAAATCCAAATACACCACATCCACTGGTTCCCCCTTATCTAACCTCAAAAATTTTTTAACAGATTTGTCAAACACGATTTCCCTTTCATAAATCCGTGCTGACTCTGCCCAATCCTATTATTATTTTCTAAGTGCTCTGTTACCACGTCATTAATAATCGATTCTAGCATTTTCCCTACTACTGATGTCAGGCTAACTGGTCTGTAGTTCCCCGTTTTCTCTCTCCCTCCTTTCTTTAATAGTGGGGTTACATTTGCTATCTTCCAATCCACGGAAACCATTCTAGAATCTATGGAATTTTGGAAAATGACAAACAATGCATCCACTATCTCTATAGCCACCTCTTTCAAAACCCTAGGATGTAGGCCATCAGGTCCAGGGGATTTATCAACATTCAGTCCCATTAATTTCTCCAGTACTATTTTTGAACTAATACTAATTTCTTTCAGTTCCTCATTCTCGCTGGAGCCTTGGTTCTCCATTAGTTCCGGTAAGATTTTTGCGTCTTCTTCCGTGAAGACAGACACAAAATATTTGTTTAATTTCTCTGCCATTTCCTTATTCCCCATTATAATTTCTCCTGTCTCAGCCTGTATGGGACCCACATGTACTTTCGCTAATCTTTTCCTTTTTACATACCTATAGAAGCTTTTACAGTCTGTTTTTATGTCTCTCGCTAGTTCACTCTCATATTCTATTTTCCCTTTCTTTATCAATTTCTTGGTCCTCCTTTGCTAAATTCTAAAATCCTCCCAATCCTCAGGCTCACTACTCTTTTTGGTAACATTATAAGCCTTTTCCTTTGATCTAATACTATCTTTAACTTCTCTTGTTAGCCACGGTTGGAGCACTTTTCCTGTGGGGTTTTTGTGCCTTAAAGGAATATATATTTGTTGTAAATTATGTATTAATTCTTTAAATGCTAGCCATTGCTTGTCTACCATCATACCTTTTAATGTAGTTTCCCAATCTACCTTAGCCAACTTGCCCCTCATACCTACATAGTTTGCTTTGTTTAGATTTAAGACCCTTGTTTCGGATTTAACTAAATCACTTTCAAACTCAATATAAAATGTTATCATATTATGGTCACTCTTCCCTAAAGGCCCCTTTACTACAAGGTTATTAATTAACCCTTTCTCATTGCACAATACTAGATCTAAAATAGCCCGTTCCCTAGTTGGTTCCTCAACATACTGATCTAAAAAACTATCTTGCATACATTCCATGAATTCGTTCTCCACACTAATACTGCAAATTTGGTTTGCCCAGTCTATATGTAGATTAAAGTCCCCCATGATTACTGCATTACCCTTGTTATATGCACCTCCATTTTCCTGATTTATACGCTGCCCTACATTACAACTACTGTTTGGGGGCCTATAAACAAATCCCACCAATGTTTTCTGTCCCTTGCTGTTGCTTAGCTCCACCCAAACTGATTCTACTTTTTGATTTTTGAAGTTAAGATCCTTTCTCTCTACTGTCTTTATCCCATCCTTTATTATCAGGGCTATCCCTCCTCCTTTTCCATTTTGCCTATCTCTTCTAAAAGTTAAGTATCCTGGAATATTTAGTTCCCAACCTTGGCCACTTTGCAACCACGTCTCCGTAATGGCTATTAGATCAAAACTGTTAATTTCTATCTGTGCTATTAATTCATCTATTTTGTTGCGAATGCTTCACACATTCAGATATAATGCCTTAAGCTTTGATTTATTTCTATTTTTCCCTGGTGTCACCTTAGTCACTGATGCCTTATTATCTTTGTTAGTCTCTCTGTCCCTTCCTGACCCACTCTGCTTATTTTTACCCAAAACTCTACTCTGCTCCAGAGCCTTGACATTTCTCTCGCTGCTTTATAATTTATTCTTTCCTGAATCCTCCTGCCCCCCACTCATTAGTTTAAAGCCCTGTCTACTACCCTAGTTATTTGATTCACCAGGACACTGGTCCCAGCCCAGTTTAAGTGGAGCCCGTCCCAACGGAACAGCTGCATCTTTCCCCAGTACTGGTGCCAGTGCCCCATGAACTGAAACCCCTTCCTCCCACACCACTCTTTGAGCCATGCATTTAAACCTCTAACCTATTTGTCCCTATGCCAATTTGCACGTAATTCAGGTAACAATCCAGAGATTATTAACTTTGAGTTTCTGCTTTTTAATTTGGATCCTAACTCCTCAAACTCCCACAGCAGAACATCATTCCTAGTTCTACCTATGTCGTTGGTTCCTACGTGGACCATGACAACTGGATCCTCCCCCTCCCACTCCAAGTTCTTCTCCAGCCGCGAGGAGATGTCATCAACCCTGGCACTGGGCAGGCAACACAACCTTCGGAACTCCCGGTCACGACTGCAGAGAACGGTACCTATCTCCCTGACTATACTGTCCCCTACCACAACTACATTCCGTTTCACTCCCCCCACTTGAATGAGAGAGGCAGAACTTTAGTTAAAGAAAAGAACTAGTATTTATAAAGCACCTTTCACATCTTCACAGTGTTTAGCAGCCAACAAATTGCCTTTTTTTAAATGTAGTTCCTGTTGTTTTGTAGGTAAACATGGCAGCCAATTTGCCAATGCAAGGTTCCACAAGAAGAAAATGAGATAAATGAACAGTTAATCTGTTGCAGTGGTGTTGATTGAGAGATCTTCTTTGAATAGTGCTATGGGATCTTTTACATCCATCTAAACAAACAAATAGGGCCTCAGTTTAATGCCTTATCCAAAAGGTGGCAGCTCCAGTAGAGCATCATTCCCTCAGCTATGCACGGAATCGTCAGAATAGTTTTTTTGCTCAAATAGTGGGGTTTGACCTCTGACTCAGAGCTAGTACACTGGCTTTAAACTACTCTGAGTTTCAGTCAGAAAATGCCAGTCTTGGCTTTGCAGTGAAAATAAAATGACTCGGGGATCTGTATTATAAGAATAAGCCATGTGTGAGTTGTGAAGTTTCTTCCTCTGTTGAAACAGTAGACTATGATGATTAGAAGTACAATATCGTTAATCTTATTAATACACCAATTATTCAAAATGAACATAACCACACAGATACATATAGATTGTAGTTTTGACAAGGACAGATTCATCATTACAACCAATTGATTACCAGAACCCAGCCTCTAATATCCCTAGTGCTTTAATAATTGACCTGATTGAACCACTCACTTTAGAAACAATTAGATGGAACATCCCCGTGCAAAGGTTTGGTTTGGGGACCCTACATTTACTGGACAATGATACTAAATACGACCTACTGAATGTGGTGTCAAATCCACACATGCGTAATCATGAAAAGACATGTTTGCAATAGGTAATATAAAAATAGTTGGCAAAATGATCAAGGATCAGCTATTACCATTGAGCAGGTATCCTCTCACTTGATCTGCTCGTGGCCCCATTTAACTGCACAGGTTGCACAGTCCTAACCCCGCCCCTGAATATGTGCTTTTCATAAGCATCCAATATTTTACCAATTTCCATCAATTTCAAAATATGGATTAGAAACCTTGGTTTCAGTGGAAGGAAGCAATATGGTAATCTAGACTGGTAATGCAAAATATAACTTTATAATAGAAATTTGAAATGGACTTTGATAAGTATTTTGTAAAGAGATACAGTGAAATAAATAAGCTAGCACACAGCAAAGAAATGGTCATTCAATCATTAAGTATTGCTCATTTTGGTATGATTTATTTTGAAACATGTCCTCTTTTGAAAAATTTCAATCAATTTATTACTTAACCAATTAAACATTAAGTGCTAACATTTAAAACCACTCACTTGGTGCAAATTACTATCAGTTTTATTTATCTTCTTGAATTACATAATTGAAATTAGGTAGGTGATTATTTTAGTGCTCTTTCTAAAATCTGTGTATAACTGTTTTGCAGATACATCATCAAAGGTGTCCCTCACCCCCCAAAAAATCCCTAGTAGAGCAAACCTACATTTAATAAATAAAGGTTAATGGGGTAGATCTTGACTTTGTCAATAGAATAAAACGGTTGATAGCAAGTCGGCAGCCCGTTTTACATCTCTCCCTATTTTTATTTCCATTGAAGTAAAGAAGCATTGGGGTAGATCTTAACATTGTGTGATAATGGAAATAAAAATCAGGAGAGATGTAAAATTGGCTGCCGATTCGCGACCACCTGTTTTACCCTATTGCACAAAATCAAGATCTACCCCAATATATGGAAGTGAACTCTGAGATAGCAATCTGATTGAAGGGTTCATATGACATCACAAATTGTAAGAGCTGAGGTTGAACAGTTTATTATCATCATCCTCAAAAGTGGATTAGCACCTTAAATTTAATTACAGGCATGTCAGATAGTGAATTTTCATTTAAATTGTCTTCCCTACCATTGCAGTGTGTCTTTGTGGTGTTCCTCGGCAGTCTATGTATGGATCACTTTTTTATGCTTCACTTCGCTAAAGGAGCTGAGGTGTGGAGAAATTAAAATGACAAAGAACAGAACTTTCAAAGTATTAATTAAATAGCAATAAATATTCATTAACAAGTGGGAAAAGTTAAGAAATATTAATTCATTAACATTTAGCAAGCTACATATGAATTTTTACTTTGTACTCAGTTTTTCAGCAGGCAAAAGATTAAATGTACATTCTGCATAGAATTATTTTGTCTGCCTTGATGTGATAATGTTTTTCTAGAAAGTGTTCTTGCTTTCAGTTTTGATTGACATTTTCCGTGATATAGACAACGTCTACTGTGGTTTGAGGATGAAAGTAGTAACTTGGGACACGGAAAAAATGTTGGTAATTTTATGACACTTTACCTGTTATTTGGATCATTTGCTAACATCTGTGGTAATAATGTAATTCCACCCCGCCCCATCTCCCCCCATATTGAATTACAGGACAGTTCACTATCTGATTATAGCAGGAATGCTCCTCCCAGTTCCACATTAAATTTGCGGGTCACTGTCAGCCACTGGTTGTCATCCCCCTCCCAATTGCCTCCCCACCCCTACCCCCGACTCTACTTACCACCTTGGTTGGTGTTCGAGCCGACTGATCTTCATGCCCCCCAGGATTGGCGAGCTGCCTCTGGGGCCACAACTGGCATCTGCAGGTCACCAGTAATAAACAAATAAGGCCGGCAGACCAGTCTCCTGCCATTGGCTTCATGAGGCTGGACTTCTGTATTGTACACACAGAAGGAACAGGTAGTTTCATCCCCCGTCCTTATTTTACACATACAGGAGAGGTGGTAGAAGCAAGATAATAGAGGTGATACGAAATTCAGTTAGATGTTATAATGGTTGAGTTAGGATACCAGGGGGATGATTTTCCTCAGGCTGAATGTTCTTTTCTTATTCTTGTCTTTTATTATGTAATTTTAACACTAAAATCAGTTAGCTGGGGCCTTGGGCTATAATTATTACAAAATATTCCTAAATGCATAGAACAATTTTTTCTATCCAGTTTTTCTACAATTATTTTATTTGTATTGATGTTACTTGGATGAGAAACGTCTGTATAATATTGCAATGCTACAGTGCTGCCTACAATACCAAATCAAGGCTGAAGATAGGCTTACGTGATCAAATGATCAGGAATGACATGAATGGGGATTGAGGTAATAGAGGAATTTTGACCTAATATTTTAAGAAGATTCATTAATGTTGATTTATGCTGACAGCTCATAAAAGCCAACTTCAATAGAAAGTCTCATAAGTACATAAATATATTCAAAAAATGCAGATCTTCTACCAAGGAGGAAATAGATGCACAGTGAAGACTTTAGACTTGTACATAAGTAAAACAGTATTGGATTTTGACATTACATAAGAGGTTCTGGATATTTCATGCAAGGAAAACAGTAAAAAGAAGGAACACGAATACTGCACAATTCTGCCCTAAATAACTCTGCTGAGGATAACAAATATAAATGACCTATCATCTAACTCAGTTTTTTAAATACAAAAATCTCTTATTTATGGTGTGTTATAACGTATTTGGGATAAATATATTGGGAACAAGTTTCCTTGTCTGTTCTGGCAGACTCTGGGGGACCCTGATACACCTGGTCCCAACTTTGCACTGGTGTTTCCTGTGGCCTTGCTTGGGGCCATTGATATAGAGGGGTGGGGGCTCTTTACACTGGAAGTTTCCACATCCTCAGCCTTACAGGGTTTGGTGGCCAGTATGCCAAATTAGAAGAAGTATGCCACCATCTTGATGGGCATAAGTTGACCTCACTGGTGGGGGGGGGGGGGGGGGGGGGAATCCAGGATGGAATCATGACCTAGACTCGCTAATGAAAAGGGTTTCAATAGTGGTGAGAGTAGGAAGTGCAGAGTGTGTGAGTAGGAGGAGTTGGCGGTGGAATGACGTGTGGTGCAGTGATTGTAGGAGAGTGAAAGGAAGTGGAGGCAGGGACTATTGTGAGTAGTGAAGCTGGAGGTGTGAGTAGAGAGTAAGAGAGCAGTATTCTTACCTTGACAACTCTAGTGAGGTCATTGAACTTTTTTCTGTATTGCAGCAATGTTCTGGGAGTTAAGCTCCTGGAATTAACCTCCTCAGCATTTTTTCCCACTGACGGCAGCTTCTGCTCTCCCCCATTTTTGCCCCACCCCCAAAGGGAACAGGATCTTCATCCTCTTGTTCACCACCTGAAACAGGGCCTCCAGTGCTCCATCAGAGAACCTAAATGCCCACACTGGACCTCTTGCAGCCATTTTTTCACTTGTGAAGTTTCTCTGAAGTTACGATAGCAAAATACTGCAGATGCTGGAAATCCGAAATAACAACAGAAAATGCTGGAAAAACTCAGCAGGCCAGGCAGCATCCGTGGAGAGAGAAACAGAGTTAATGTTTCAGGTCGAAGACCTTTCGTCAGAACTGGAAATAGCAGGAAATGAAATAGATTTAAGGCAAGGATAAAGCTGGGAAAAGGGGGAGGGAATGAAAGAACAAAAGGAGAGATTAAGAGACATTAAGAGACATTAAGAGATGATCAAGGCAAGAGGTGGTGTTAATGTGACAGGTTGAGGCTAAAAGAAGTGTGAAATGCACTGGTAGAATGAAGGACAGCTGCCAGCTTCTAGGAGGGAAAAAAAAGGGGGGGGGGCAAACAAAAGGGTGGATGAAAAAATAAAATATAAATGTGATAGGGGCTGAGGTTATGATCTAAAATTGTTGAACTCGATATTGAGTCCAGAGGGCTGTAGCGTGCCTAAACGAAAGATGAGGTGCTGTTCCTCTGAAGTTACCCTGCTGTCTGCAGCCAGAGTGCACTTTCCCTTAAGCGCTGTTGGCTGTCATAAAGTGACATCAATGAAGCTCAATTTCCCGCACCCACAAGTAGGTGCACAGCCAATGAATAGCGTGGGTAGCGCTGGCTACAGGTCCCACCCCCCTGCAAGCCCGCTTCTGGGCGCGATTGAATTTCTCGGTCATTGACTTGGTTTTCTTGATACTGAATGTAACACATTTTTTATCTGTTGTCCAATTCTGTCTACATGACCCTGTCTTAATGTAGGTCAGCTATGATTACAAAACTGAGGAGCCAAACATTTGTAACCAAAGGGTCTGCAGCTACTATAGAGTAGAGGTGAGTAACCAAGATCACAGCCCATCTTTATTAAGAGTTGTTGAATTGGTCCACCTCCATCAAACTTTGTCCATATCGCTTTACAGTAATTTGATCACTGATTGTAGAGAATGGCATCATCAGCAAAGGGAACAATGCTGTATTTGATGAGAACCAGCAGATAACTCATGAAGGAAAGAAACAGTTGGGTCAAGCAGACTTCAAAAAGGGACTACATATAGATTTGTCTTCTTTTCTTCTAAAAAGGAGAGAAACTCATGTTGATCATGACTTAGTTTTGAGTCTAATTAGAAAGCAAACTAGCAGGATAAAATCACAGTTTTTGCTCATCTTATAGAAAAAAAACAAGTTATCTTCATTGTAGGTACTTGAACTCCGCACCCTGGACTTCAACCAAGAATCACATTGATAATCTAGCTGCAGCCTTTATCATTGACAGTCTAGTGAGGGATACCGAAGTGAAACTCAAGTTGGAACCTCAGAGAAGTTGGTTTATTCTGTTTCGAAACAGTAATTTACAATTTAAAAAAACAGGCTATGAAACACAAGCTTCCATTTGCCTATACTCATATTGCAGAATGCTTCCTAAAACATACAAATATTTTACTAGCTTTTACTAACTTAAAATAGCAAACTAGTTAAAAAGCAAAAAAAAGCACTTGAACAAAAGCAGATCACTTCATGTAGAATCAGAGAATACAAAGTTGTTTTATGTGGAACATATTTCTGAACTGCTTGCCAACTATGAAGACTAAGAAAAGTAACATCAGCGGTATAATTTAATGTACTTCTACCGCACATGTTCTTGAAACCAAATGACTGGCAAATGTAGGATAATAAATTGCTAGTAGTCTGTTGCAAGGCTGCAATTCAATCAAGCAGTTCTGATGACCTCATAAATTATGAGTGAAGTTTAAGCAGTTTATGAATGTCAGTAGAACCTCAAGACTGAATTACAGCTGTAAACTCATAGCCAGCTATTTGTTACTTAGTAAAATACATAATTTTTTATTTTTTTTAAATTAGTTTTCTTTTTGACCTTTGGTAGGTTTGCTGAGCATAGTAGAGGCAGCTTAAAGTGAGGAAAGGATAATAAAGCTGACAGTGACATAAGACCTGAAGCTTGTGGAATCACATGGCAGGTATTATTTACGAGTTAATAAATTATTTAGTACACAACAGACCTATGAGATTGCACTGCTACCCATTGTTCATAGATGAGTGTATAATATATGTAACTCCCGATTACCATAAACATTGGCCCAAAAATTAGTGCCTCTACGCGAGAGTACGCACTGTGTACTCTCGCGTATTCTGTCTCCAATTGCCGGTTTTCTGCATGCACTGCGCATGCGCTGAAAACCGGCACTTGGTGATTTCAAAAGGGGGCGGTTCCTAGGTGAACCGCGTGCGCGCTACAGGCTGCGCGCACGCAGTGCACTTAGTGCTTTGAACGCGCAGGTAAGCATGGAACATTTTACACATAAAGAAAGGAGGCGTAAGACCCTCTTTTAACAAGGTAAGTAGTTAATTAAGTATTATTTTGAATTTTTTTCAACAGGTATATCTTTTTTAGAGACTTTAAAGAAAGGTAAGTTTATTTTTATAACTTTTTAAAAGATTTAAAATTTTTCAAAAATTTAATTTTTTGTTTAAAGTGGTTAATTTATTTAACTATACTTATTTTATTAATGTGATGGTTTTAAAAAAAAATTTAATTGAGGTTTAGCTGTTCTTTTGGGGGGGTATAGTATTCATAGCTTTCACAGCCGTGCTGTGAAAGCTATGAATGAAAGATGGTGTGCTGCCATTGGCTCTAACTGAGTCACGTGATCCCACAGCTCGCACGAATTAACTGCGCCTGTGGGATACGAAAGCCCTGCACAGCTGCTGTCCAGAACATCAAGTTCGTGCGAGCTGGGAATAAAAAAGCCAACGCGCAGTGAGAGATCGCGGGGAAGCCTTACCCTCGCACGAAGGCTCACTCACTAATTTTTGGGCCATTAGTTTGTTGTTACTAACACGCTCTCCACTGGTGCAATATTCTATTTATACTATGAGTTGAGGTTCCAAATCATTCCAGAGCTCAATGTGTATATAGTGATGGCTAGTAGTGGAACATCACTTGATAACCTTTCAGTTGTGAAGGTTATGACCATTATAAACCCTTCAAATACAATCAGATTACTGATTTAGCCTTAAGCATCCATTTTTTTCTACAACTTTACAGTAAATTTTATTTTAATTTCACTATCCAAAATAATCTGGTACTACCAGAGGTTCTGGATCACAAAACAATAACCTTAAATTTGCAATGGTCCTTTCTTCTGATGAAAGACATCAGCATCTGCAATCACATTAACTTAATCGACTCAGCAATGGTTGAAGTGGACTCATCTATGAAGATATAATAGGCAGTTTACATGATTAGACTTTAAACTCTGTATGAACTCCTGATGTGTCTATAGCGATAATATTACAGAAGAGGGAACAACTACTTAAATTATTTCGTTGGAACATAGCAAACAAAGGATGACCCAGAACATTGCTATTTGATGTCTCAGAATACATCAGCACATAAGAAAAAAACAAGGACAAGGACCTCATTGAGATTTTCCCTCACTTACTTCAACTCGTTCAGCCTAGCATCCAACAGTATTTTGACTATTTCCCTTTGAGTAAAGAAACTTTTTTTAAGATCTGTTTTCATTTTACTTTTCATGAATTTATATCCTCTTGTCTGACTAGCCTGATTTGTAATGTTCTGCATTGGGGGTGAAATTCGATAAGGCCCGAAAACGGGGGGTGGGGTCACCGCGGGGCGAGATTTGCTTGCGCCCGTTTAGAAAGCGCAGGCAGCATGTTAATTTAGTGCTGCATGCTAATGTGAATGATTTTAACGCACAGCCCAGCGACGAACGCGCTGCTTCTGGCTGTGCGCTCAGCAGGAGGCTCAATGTCCCATTGCTGGAGTGACGCTACATTTTTTTAAAGCAAGGCCGTCAGTTTTGAAAGCAGTCTCTAGCCCTTAAAGCTCAAATGCCTTCTGAAAAAAATTACATTAAAAATCATTCCAAACTAGGCAGTCTTCAGCTCTTAAAGCTGAACTGCCTTCTCCACGTAAAAAATGGTAAAAGTGCTTCAGCACTAACACAAATGGCTCAACAGGTCAGGCAAATGGCACCCAGGGTCTCGTACGCAGCACTCCAGCTTTGTGCAGGGGGTCAACACTGGAAGCAAGGTCCTCTACCCACAGGGGGCCAGGAGGCCCTCCAGAAAGAAGGATGTGGGACCAGATCACCGAGGCGGTCACTGCCAGCAGTGTTGCCCCCAGGACCTGGCTCCAGTGCCCAAAGAAGTTTCATGACCTCAGACGAGTGGTCAAGGTCAGTGAATGCATCTTCAAAAGCCATCTCCTACCAACTGCACCACTAGCCTCACACACTGCTCAAAACACGACCCAGCCCCCTCCCCCACCATCACTCACCTACCAACAATCTGTACCAAACACAAGTCGCACCTCCCATTCCTAGCTTCACCTCACCCCCTTGGAGGAGATGGTGCTGGCCATTCTTGGCAGGGGCATGGCTGAGCCCTTGGCCAGCGGCGGGGCTGAAAGAATACAAGATGTCGATATCCTCATACGGCATCCTCCTTCTCACATCCCATTTCCCCCTCATCCCACAACCTCTTCTGATTTACAAGCTGCTCATAATGTAAGCCTGCAGCTCTTGTTTTCCCCACTTCCCCTCACCACAACCCTACCCTTGTGCCTTCCTCATTTCAGACACCCAAGAAATCTACCCTGCCCAGTCAGTAGTTGACCAAGAAGAGTGAAAAAGAAGAAGAAGGAGAAGAAACACCATCACTCGATTTGACACTCCTAGTCACCAGCTCCTCGAGGTCATCCTGCAAGACCATCTGCAGTGTCCCCCACTGAAAGTCAGCAACCTTCCAGCAGCCATGCTGCAGCCACTGGGGTAACCCTGCATGAAATCACTAGGATAGGCAAAGGCACACACAAGACAGTCACTAAGGGAATGCACAATAGAATCATTGAATCATAGAAATTTACAGCACCGAAAGAGGCCATTCGGCCCATCATGTCAGTGCCAGCCAAAAAAGAGTTATCCAGCCTCATCCCACTTTCCAGCTCTTGGTCCGTAGCCCTGTAGGTTATGGCACTTCAAATGCATATCCAAGTACTTTTTAAATGCGATGAGGGTTTCTGCCTCTACCACCCTTTCAGGCATTGCGTTCCAGACCCCCACTGGGTGAAATAATTTCTGCTCAACTCCCCTCTAATTCTTCTACTAATTACTTTAAATCTATGCCACCTGGTTATTGACCTCACTGCTATGGGAAATAGATCCTTCCTATCCATTCTATCTAGGCCCCTCATAATCTGGCATCACACCTGTAGCCAGAGAGGATTGGAAAATGATGGTCAGAGCCTCCGCTATTTCCTCCCTTGTTTCTCTTAACAGCCTGGGATACATTTCATCCAGGCATGGCGATTTATCTACTTTCAAAGATGCTAAACCTCTTAATACTTCCTCTCTCACTATGTTTATCTCATCTAATATTTCACACACCTCATCCTTAACTACAATGTCTGCATCGTCCTTCTCTTTTGTGAAGACAGACGCAAAGTATTCATTTAGACCCATACCCACCTCACCCGCCTCAACACACAGGTTACCTTTTGATCTCTAATAGGCCCTACTCTTTCATTCATTATCCTCTTGCTCTTTATGTATTTATAAAACAACTTTGGGTTTGCCTTGATTTTACTTGCCAATATTTTTTCATGCCCTCTCTTTGCTTTCCTAATTTCCTTCTTAATTTCACCCCTGCACTTTCTATACTCCTCTAGGCTTTCTGCAGTATTTAGCTCTTGGTATCTGACATAAGCTTCCCTTTTTTGCCTTATCCTACCCTGTATGCCCCTTGACATCCAGGGGCTCTAGATTTGGGAGTCCCACCCTTTTACTTTGTGGGAACATATTTGCTCTGAACCCTCACTATCTCCTCCTTGAATGCCTTCCACTGCTCTGACACTGATTTACCTTCAAGTAGCTGTTTCCAGTCCACTGTTGCTAAATCACATCTCAGCTTAGCAAAATTGACCTTTCCCCAATTCAAAACTTTTACTCCTGGTCTATCTTTGTCCTTTTCCACAATTACACTAAATCTGACTGAATCACTACCACCAAAATGCTCTTCCACTGATAACCCTTCCAACTACCCAGCTTTATTCCCTAAAACCAAGTCCAGAACTGCCCCCTCTCTTGTTAGGCTTGGTACGTACTGGCCAAAAAAGTTCTCCTGAATGCATTTTAAGAATTCTGCGCCCTCTATACCTTTTACACTGATTTTATCCCAGTTAATAATAGGATAGTTGAAATCCCCTACTGTTACTGCCCTATTGTTTTTGCACTTCTCAGAAATTTGCCTACATATTTGCTCCTCTATCTCCCTCTGATTATTTGGGAGTCTAAAGTACACGCCCAGCAGTGTGATTACCCCTTTTTTGTTCTTCAGTTCAACCCATATGATCTCATTTGATGATCCTTCTAACATATCATTCCTCCTCACAGCTGTAATTGTTTCTTTAACCAATATTGCGACTCCCCCCTCCTTTTTTATCCCCCTTTCTATCTCGTCTGAAAACTCTATAACCAGTAATGTTGAGCTGCCATTCTTGCCCTTCTTTCAGCCACATTTCAGTAATAGCTATGCTATCATACTTCCACATGTCTATCTGTGCCCTCAGCTCATCTGCCTTATTCACTAGACTCCTTGCATTGAAGTATAAACCATTAAGCATGCCAAACCCCTTTGTTGTCTATTTTCTAGCAATTGTTTCCTCTGCCTTCCAAACTCACTTTCTAATTTACTGCCTTCCATTTCCAACTTTGCTTCTCTCCCTCCTGAATCTACGTTAAGGTTCCCATTCCCCTGCCAAGCTAGTTTAACCCCTTTCCAAAAGTACTAGCAAACCTCCCCACGAGGATATTGGTCTCGGCCCTGTTGAGGTGCAACCCGTCCAGCTTGAACAGGTCCCACCTCCCCCAGAACCGGTCCCAATGCCTCAGGAATCTAAAGCCCTCCCTCCTGCACCATCTCTCCAGCCATACATTCATCTGCTCTATCCTCTATTTCTGTATTCATTAGCGCATGGCACCGGGAGTAATCCGGAGATTACTACCTTTGAGGTCCTGCTTATTAATCTCTTTCCTAACTCCCTAAAATCTGCCTGCAGGACCTCATCCCTCTTTCTACCTATGTCATTAGTACCGATATGGACCATGACTTCTGGCTGTTCACCCTCCCCCGTCAGAATGTCCTGCAGCCGCTCAGTGACATGCTTGACCCTGGCACCAGGGAGGCAACATACCATCCTGGAGTTACGTCTTTCAGGTAAGTGTCGATTCAGCTTTTGGAGTGTTTTTTTTTACATTTTATTGGAGTAGTGGCCTGGTGCAATACATTCAAAAAGTTGTTGAAGTGTGCAGGGAATGCTGGGAGTGCTGCTGGATGCTTGCAAGGCTTTGGATGTTAAAGGAAGGACTCTGAGAACACCACTTGCTCCCAGTCCTGGGGGCTTCAGTTGCAGTCCCCCTTGGGCTGCAACATCACATGGAGATGAAGCAGAGGCAGCAAAGGGGAGAAGCTGCTCACAGTGGGAAGAGAAGGAAGCAGAAGAGGAGGAAGCAGAAGAGTAGGAAGCAGAAGAGGAAGAAGCAGAAGAAGAGAAAGCGGAAAGAAGCATGCAACCCAGGCAGCCCCTTTCTGGCTGGGATATCCGGGATTGAATTATCTGCCTGTGGTACCAGTGAACACAACCCCAATTCCCCTTTCAATATTTGTCCCACACCTTACCTTCCCTCTGTTACTGACCGACACAGCATCCTCTTGACCACAATACTGAAATAAAAGCCACCACAAAGCAAACTTTCCAATCCAACTTTATCCATACATACATCCAATATTACATCAAAAAATCAACTAATCACCCTTGCATGATTAAGAAGTTTGTAGATGATGCAAAAGTTGGCCGTGTGGTTGATAGTGAGGAAGAAAGCTGAAGACGGCAGGAAGATATCAATGGACTGGTCAGGTGGGCAGAACAGTGGCAAATGGAATTCAATCCACAGAAGTGTGAGGTAATGCATTTGGGGAGGGCTAACAAGGCAAGGGTATACATAATAAATGGTAGGACACTGAGAAGTGTAGAGGAACAGAGGGATCTTGGAGTGCATGTCCACAGATCCCTGAAGGTAGCAGGACAGGTAGATAAGGTGGTTAAAAAGGCATACGGGATACTTTCCTTTATTAGCCAAGGCATAGAATATAAGAGCAGGGAGGGTATGCTTGAACTGTATAAAACATTAGTTGGGCCACAGCAAGAGTACTGTGTACAGCTCTGGTCACCACATTACAGGAAAGATGTGATTGCGCTAGAGAGGGTACAGAGGAGATTTACGAGGATGTTGCCAGGACTGGCGAATTTTAGCTATGAGGAAAGATTGGATAGGCTGTTGTTGTTTTCTTTGGAACAGAGGAGGCTGAGGGGAGACTTGATTGAGGTGTATAAAATTATGAGGGGCCTAGATAGAGTGGATAGGAAGGACCTATTTCCATTAGCAGAGGGGTCAATAACCAGGGGCATAGATTTAAAGTAATTGGTAGAAGGATTAGAGGGGAGTTGGAGAAATGTTTTCACCCAGAGGGTGGTGGGGGTCTGGAACTCACTGCCTGAAAGGGTGGTAGAGGCAGAAACCCTCATCACATTTAAAAAGTACTTGGATATGCACTTGAAGTGCCTTAACCTACAAGGCTACGGACCAAGAGCTGGAAAGTGGGATTAGGCTGGATAGCTCTTTTTCGGCCGGCACAGAAACGATGGGCTGAATGGCCTCCTTCTGTGCCGCAGATTTCTATGATTCTATCTGTGTGTCCCTTTAAGCAGCACTGACAGCGTCTCTGTACAACTGCTGCATGCTCGTTCTTCTGTGCGTGGTTAGGAGAGGACGATATGGAGAGCGGCTACGTCCAGAATCGCAATCGTGCGTTAATTCAAGCGTTACACGCCTATTGACATCATGATCTACATATTTACATGTGAGAGGCAAGCACAGGCAATGGCAGCACTTCCGACCTCTCCAAAATGGCAGCCGCTGTGTCCCGCGCCTGAAAGGGGTGGAAGCAAAGCAGCCGCCATTTTTTCAATAAAACCAACTTTAAAGGCCGGCGCTACAACCTCGAATTTCGTGGCCACTCACTTTATCTATTCCATTTAATACTTGAATTCTTTAACAAGATGCCCTTTAACTTTTTTCTCTGAACGTCGAATTTAAAGCCTCTGGCCTAGAAATTTGAGTGCCGCCTTGCAGGCAAAGATCACTGTGCCTGAATGAATAGGCCTGAGGCGTACATAGTATTGGGCCTCGGATCTCAATATCATCAAGCCGGTGAGCTGCAGACACCTAGTGGGCATCCCCAGGCAGCTCGCTGGAGAAGACCATCCAAAGATTGGGCCGCGGCAACGCCAGCAGCGGCCCTCAGGTAAGTCCTTAAAGGGGACCGGGAAAGGAGCGAATGGGATGGAGGGAGGGTAGAGGCTGGGATCTGGAGGGTAGCGGCCGGGATTGGGGAGCATCATGAGTAATTTCTGTTTCCTTTTTTGTAATCTAATTTCTTATCCAGTTTCACATTCTGCATGGCTTTTAGTCTTATTAGTAGTCTTTCCTACGGAGCTTTGTGAAAGTCCAAATAAATTGTATCATAGGGATTTCCACTATTAATAAATTGTATATTAGGGATTTGCACTATTTTATTTATAATCTTCTCAAAGAAATCAAAGAAGTTTGTCAAGCAAGATATTCCCCTTCTAAATTCACACTGTTATTTGTTAAAAGTGCTGTCAGCCTATTCTCAGTGGTAGTATTCTTATCTTTGAGTCAGATGACTGGGCATTCAAGCCACTTATTCAGAGACTTGAGCACATTATGTAGGGTAACACTTCAGTGCAGTGCTGAGGGAGTGCTGCATTGCTGGAGGTGCTGTCTTTTGGATGAGATGTTAAACCAAGGCCCGATCTGCCCTCTCAAGGATTTTTCCTATGAATCGCAAGGGAGCTCTTCTGGTATCCCAGCCATCATTTATTCCTCAACCAATGCCACTAAAACAGACGATCTGGTAGTTTTGATAATAATTCTAGTTGTAATATAGGCCTCATTGTACCTGCACTTTATTTTTGTCCACAGTTGGTGCAAGTGTGTCAAGAACCATGGCTCCAGAGATCCTTTGGTCTACTGGGAGCCAACTTATCGTCCCCTTTAAATATCTCTGGCATAGACTATTGCTTTAAATTGAAGGTATCATGGGAACTGCTGGAGAAGTGGGTTTTCAATTTGATAGAATGAAATCCCTTGTGATTCAAAGGAAACATAGGAACAGAAGTAGGCCATTCAGCCCCTCAAGCCTGTTCTGCCATTCAATTCGATCATGGCGGACCTGTACCTCAACTTCACTTACCTGCCTTCGTTCCATATCCTTTGATACCCTGGCCTAACAAAAATCGAATGATCTCAATCTTGAACATTTTAATTGGCCCAGCATCCACAGCCTTTTGGGGAGTGAGTTTGAGATTTCTACTACCCTTTGCATGAAAAAATGTTTCCTGAATTCACTCCTAAATGGCCTAGCTCTAATTTTAAGATTATGACCTTCTGGATTTCCCCACTGGAGGAAATAGTTCCTCTGTATCTATCCCATAGAATCCCTTTATCATTTTAAACACCTCGATTAGATCATCCCTCAACCTTCTAAAGTCAAGGCAATACAAGCCAAATTTATGCAAGCTGTCCTGATAATTTAAGCCTTTAAGCCCTGGTATCATTCTGGTGAATCTGTGCTGTAACCCCATCAAAGCCAATATACCTTTCCTGAGGTTCGGTGCCCAAACCTAAACGGAATACTCCAGATGGGGTCTGACCAAGACTATGTGCAGCTGAAGCATCACTTCCTTACTTTTGTATTCTAGTTGTAATATAGGCCTCATTGTACCTGCACTCTATTTTTGTCCACAGTTGGTGCAAGTGTGTCAAGAACTATGGCTCCAGAGAAAGCCAACATTCCATTAGCCTTTTTGATTACTTTTTGTACCTATGCACCAGCTTTTAGTTATTTGTGTACATGTTCACCTAAATTCCTTTGCTCCTCAACATCACCTAGTTTCTCACCATTAAGAAAATATTCTGATTTATCTTTCTCATATACAAACTGGATAACCTCACACTTCCCCACATTGCACTCCATCTGCTATAGTTTATCCCACTCACTTAGTGGGTGTAATTTTATCTTTTGCTGATAGTATAAATGGGGTGATAGTTGATCAGCTGTCCCTTATACATCTCTCCTGATTTTTGTTTCCATTGTCTGACTATGTCTCTTTGCAACTTCCTGCTCTCATCCACACAAATTACTGTGTCTCCTAACATAGTGTCATCTGCAAACTTGGATATACAACTTTCTATTCCTTCATCAAGTTATTTATATATATGTTGAAAAGCTGAGGCCCGAGATTAATGAAGGGTATGGAATTGACTATGGGCTAGATGGCTGTACTGATGCCATAAAAAATGCCCTGGACTTTGGGAAATTTTGTAATGTGGATAGATTTTGAAACCCTCTCGTTCTGCTGCTAGTTTTCCATTGGGAAACTGATAAAGGTTTGTGTACTTCGGTTAACTGTTGCTGACATCCCTTGTGCCAGTATAGAACGATCTTGAGGCATGAAAGTTCAGGACTATACTGACCTTGGTTATCACTGGCAGTGACGGTTTCTTCCATGTCAGAATCCAGCTAGCAGCACCGCTGCATTACTGGCTCCTGAGTGAAGTGGAGCCTGTGAAAGGAGCATACCTCAGAAATTCACAGGTAGGACTGAACATAAGAACACAAGAAATAGGAGCAGGAGTAGGCCATTCGGCCCTTCGAGCCTGCTCTGCTATGCAATAAGATCATGGCTGATCTTCTACCTCATCTCCACTTTCCTGCACTATCCCCATATCCCTTGATTCCCTTAATATTCAAAAATCTATCGATCTCTGTCCTGAATATACTCAATGACTGAGCCTCCACAGCCCTCTAGGGTAAAGAATTCCAAAGATTCACCACCCTCCGAGTGAAGAAATTTCTCCTAATCTCAGTCCTAAATGGCCGACCCCTTATTCTGAGACTGTGACCCCTGGTTCTAGACTCCCCAGCCAGGGGAAACAACCTCCTTGCATCTACCCTGTCAAGCCCTGTAAAAATTTTGTATGTTTCAATAAGATCACCTCTCATTCTTCTAAACTCTATAGAATATAAGCCTAGTCTACTCAATCTCTCCTCATAGGACAATCCCCCCATCCCAGGAACCAGTCTGGTGAACCTTCATTGCACTCCCTCTATGGCAAGTATATCCTTCCTTAAGTAAGGAGACCAAAACTGTACACAATACTCCAGGGGTGGTCTCACCAGGGCCCTATATAATTGCAGTAAGACGTCTTTACTCTTATACTCAAATCCTCTTGTAATAAAAGCCAGCATACCATTTGCTTTCTTAATTGCTTGTTATACCTGCATGTCAACTTTCAGTGATTCATGTACAAGGACACCCAGGTCCCTCTGAACACCAACATTTCTCAATCTTTCACCATTTAAAAAATACTCTGCTTTTCTATTTTTCCTACCAAAGTGGATAACTTCACATTTCTCCACATTATATTCCATTTGCCATGTTCTTGCTCACTCACTTAGCCTGTCTATATCTCCTTGAAGCCTCCCTTGCATCCTCCTCACAACTTACATTCCCATCCAGCTTTGTATCGTTAGCAAACTTGGATATATTACATTTGGACTGCTTAGGTCTGTACACAACACAGCATAGGTAAGGATGGATGTGGACTGTCCACCTCTGGTGTAAGTGAACCTGCCTCAGATCCCTCTTTTCCTTTTTCAAATAACTCCAAAAAAAAGAAATACCCAAAAGAATTCCAATATTTAGGGGGAAAAATTCAGTTGGCTGCGCCTCCCGTTAGCGCCTTAAGAGGGCGCTAATGGGGCGCAAAGCAACTAGCGCCCGGGCGCGGCGATGTTTGTGCCGCTCGCGAAATTAACTAGACATTTTGCGGCGGCACTAAACACTATCGCCACGATCTCCTGTGCCGGCAGATCGTGACGTCAATCGAGTGCGCAACGCACCGGTAGCGCCCCGGAGCGGATATTGAGTGGCGCCCCCTGCCTTACCGCCTGCCGCTAGCAACGACAGGTTGAGGGGAGCGTTTTGCAGTCAGGAAGGGACTAGGGGAGCACTATTTAAAGGTGACCGTTTCCTGCCTTTTATTGTTGGTGACATTTTTGAACCACGCATTCTGAGAGAGAGAGAGACAGACTTCTGGAGTGATTCAATGCTGTGTGAAGGAGTTTTGGGTACTGAGCAGCACTTTGCAGGTTCATTTTGATTTGCCCTTCCTTGTATCGATTTAGAAGAGATTGTGGGGGCTGCACTCTGAGCTCTTTCCCTGGTACTCTCCATTGTTCTTTCCAGCAGTTTTGATGTACAGGTCTCTCCAGGCTGAGATTCAAGGCTGCAATGAGCAGGATGTGGATGGAAAGCAAGATCAGCCCTCCCCTTTAAGAACTGGCCGGCGCCATTGTGTGTGTGTTCCATTGCTGACTGACATCACATGAGCTTCGCCAGCGCTCCGAGGTAGCGCCTCGCTCCTCGGCCTTTGCGCCTTAAGACAGGTGTGAAGCGCCTGATTTAGCGTTCCAATCACTTCCAGGGGCGATAAAAGTCAAGTTTGCAGTCAGAGGCGATAATTAGCGCCAGGCGCTAATCTTTGCGCCCGGTCGATAATTGCGCCCCAAATGGGGCGATACTGAATTTCTCCCCCTTAGAGTTATCATTATAGCAATCAAAAACATTGCTGCCAAAAGAATACAGGAAACAAAAATGCTGCCAAAAGAAACCCCATCGGAAATCCAAGTGTCAAAAATCCAATGTTGAAATTCACAATCAAAAAATCACATGAGAATAATGCAGCAGCTCCCTAGCAATATGCCTGACCCTTTTCACCAGAGAGAATTGGGGAACTGCCTTAGAGCTCTGTATCATGTTATTAGAATTAGTTTAATATTGAAATGAAGGTCTCACATATTTTGTGCAAGAACCAGCTGGAAGATTGGGCAGGGATCCCGCAAAAGGAATTCCTTGCCCAGTTTCTGGACTCCATGTGCACATTCTGCATCAGTGATCAGAAAATGGGCCCTTACAATTTCCTTCTCCTGTATATTCATTTAAATCCAGCATTTTATTCCCATTGTTGCCATCCATAAATCAGTCGACTTTATATATAAAATTTACAATTGTAAATATGAAAATTCCTTATCATCAACAAACTCAGAGGAAGTAGTGTCATAATTTCAGTAAGTGATTTGTTGTGGTAAATGATAATTACTTAGATTTGCTTATAGCCTCGCTGTCATGTTAGAAATTAGGGGTGCCTAAATACATATATGGTTATGTGAATGAAACTGTGACGTGAATAATACTTTGTTTAAATGATTGTATGTTTCTGCTCGAGACAAGTAAGGGGTTAATGTATAAGTTATATTTTACTGGGTCTGCGTAAGTTTTGGTTTCCTAGAAACTTGTATTAGAATTTGAGACAAGTGTTTTTAGTTAGTTAGATTAGATGAGGCATAACATTCCACACAGGGGCCCACAGCATGGCCTTGCCCTGCCAGGCTAGCTGTCTGCTGTTTATAAGTTGGGGTTTTGACTTTGTTAATTTATTTTTAACTTGGCCAATGAAGGCCCAACCTATGTTTCTTCCATTATTACTAATAACCATGTTATAATGCTAAGGTAGGAATTGGCGTTTACTTAACAGAACTGCTTGCAAAGATAATTAAAAGTTAATTAGTATAAAGGACATAAAATAGAAGGAATTTATGGGAGTTAAGGTATCATCTCAAGATGGAACGTTCCGTTAGATTAAGGGGAGATAGTTTGGATAGCGGCTGGTTGAGCAGACAGCTCTAGCTTGGGGCCTCTGATTTAATGGCCCAAGGTTGTGCCTGGCACAATAACTGGCTGCCCCAGTGGGGACAAGACAGGATGAAATAAGAGACTATGGGCTAAAAATTTGGTGTCTTTGCACCTCTCGTTAGCACCCCAGGGGGGCGCTAACAGGGTGCAAACGACTTTTCGCCCAGGCATGGCGCCGCTAACGACTCCCGCTAAATTCAGCGAGAGTTTAGCGCTGGCGGTAACTGGTAGCACCCCGCTCCACTGCGCAGGCGATGACAACGTCATCACCGTGCGCAGCGCTCCATTTATGCCCAGCCTGCAAAACTGGCCTGTGCCCCCTGAATCTGCGCTGGGTGATGACAGCGACTGATTCAGGGGTCGGGAACGGAGCGGCAGGACGCTCGCGGGGCACTAACTAAAGGGGAGGTGGTGGGTGGGGAAAAAAAAAACGGCCAACTTACTTGTCACGGCCCGTTGCATCTTTGAAAGCGGGGTCCGTGCCGCGATCTGGCAGCCCGGCACTCCTCTTGAGTGCCAGGCTGCTGGCACGGCACGCCAGTCGCTGGTGGTCCAGGCAGGGCCCCGCAGAGTTGTGGGTTTGGGCCCTCCCCTTTAATGAGGGGAAGAGCCCTTCCATGCAGCAGCCCTACGTAGCCCAGTGCGTACCGCTGCAGAATGTACCGCCCCGATATTCGGGTTTAACGCTCTGAGAAGGAAGTGGAGCACTTGAATTAGCGCTCCGCCTCCCTCTTGGGGCACTAAAACTGAAGTTAGCAATCGCCGGCGCTATTTTTCGCCAGGCGCTAAATTCAGCGCCCAGGCGATGTTAGAGACCCAAAATGGTCGCTAACGGATTTTTCCCCCTATAGCTTTGGAAGGAAAGGGCCAGATGCAATAAGGGAAGACAGTCCTCAAGATGCTGTAAGGCCATGATTGGTCAAGTACAGAAAGCATGCGTAATGGTTGTGAGAAGACCCCTGACAGGTGGGAGATAACAGGAGGGTTGACCCTTTTTTCATAGTTTAGACAAAGAACTCGACATGCCATTGGACACCTTGTTTTAAGGGGAACCTCTATAGGTTAAATGGTCTTGTCAGTAATTTATTTCAGGCCCACCCCTAAAAAGAGAATAAAAGCAAGACCCAAAAAGCCTTTAGCGGAGACCATGGAGCGGAGGACTCCCAAAAGTGGAAACAGTGGTCTAACACTCTTCCGAGAGTGGACCCATGCTGACACTAGTCTAACACTCTTGGGTAGTTCAGAAAGAGAGAGAAAGACACGTGAGTCAAGAAGGAGAACGAATAAAAAGAGTTGTTCGTGCACGCCAACCATCTGTCCGATCGGGTCCGGTATCAGATACTTGTCACGGTCGTATGTTTTTGCTGTATTACTAGTGTGTTATATTCCATCCTAAACTCCGATTTAACACAATATATCCACCATATTGGTTTGCACTCGATCCTGTTTACCAGAGATACGCATGTCTCTACAGTCATGTTTATCCAATGTTGTGGGGCATTGCACTACGTAAGGCAAGTGTGGAATTTGTCACAGGATGTTTCCCTGTACCATGTCAAGTCAAGTTCTCATTACACTCCAAATTAGAATATGTGTACAATTTTCTTTTCAAGCCTTCTTCAGTGATTTTCTTGGTATCCTATTTTAGCTGGATTAGATAGTTTTATCTTTTTGTTGTGTTCTAATTGACATCTTGCAGCTCTTTCAAGGTCATTACATTTCTTATGTCAATCGCAGCCACTTCTGCATGCTTTAGAGTACTGATTCACTCAATTAAGGATGCTGACCCAAGCCTTAGAACAGCCATGAGATGTTGATAAAGTAGCTTTACTGACAAGAAAAGGTACAAAGTTCGACCTCACTGAAGCAGAGCGTCTGATGTTGTTTCTTGCCTGCCATTTTGTGCACTTATTACCACCAGCATAATAAATCAGGTCATTTTGTGTAGGTCAAGTGGCTCATTTATATGGGTAAATGAGGTAAATTTGTATAATTTCAAATGACATTTGATAGGATACCTGATTTTTACTTATGTCACAGGGGGATTAAACACTCTGACTTCCAGTATGAATCTGCCCAGTTCTAATGGATTTTCTGCATTGTGTTTCAGTATTCAGAACCTTCCTTCCTTACGCTGTCTTTCTCTATCTCTGTCTACCTCAATTAGGCACAAGAGTCAGCCAGATGTGATTAAAAACAACTTTAATTTGTCACTGAAGTCATTTCACTGAGCTCATCACTTTATGAAAACTGACGAATAGAAAATTAGCATTTATTTTCAGCAAGCCAAAAGTTACAGATATTAAATAACATCTAAAAATTATTTCCATGATCCATACTCTTTTAGAGATACAAAATATGATGTCCGAACAAAATTAACAAAAATTATAATACATTCCAAAGACAGTAAACATGTTGGGTCTTACCTGTGAAAACTGAATAAGCAGATGGATCCATTGGGCTAGAGGTTGGGTTTTAATACTAAAAATCAATAAGCCAAACAAAATATTAATCCAGCTAGCAGTTTTCTATTTCACCAACATGTCTCTTGGTGTTCTCACTCAGATATATGTTGATGAAATATAACAAGAGATTCAATTACCTCAATCTATTAAAAAGATATTACAATATAAACAAGCAATGCAAAATTTCAAATGCAAGGTCACACTTATAACATAAATAAAACGAATTGGTCTGATAAAGCAGCAGCATTGGCATGGCAGTAACTATAGGAATTAACAGCCTAGATTTTCCATGGAGTGCAATCTCCTCCAGAAATGTGGTGGGGTGGGCCATCCGCCAGTTCAACATCACAAGTGCTGAGCCTGCTGTAGTTTCTTGGATCAGTCTCATTAAAATTATGTGGGTGACCTTCAGGTGTTGGGAACTCACCCATGTGGGTTAGCAGTCAAATTGTGGTGGTACTAAAGTTGTGTGCACACTGCACAGACTTCGTTTTTGGAATAGTGTAGAAGTTGGCACTGTGGAAAATGGACGTCCAGGGTTGCTAGGTGCCAGAGAAAAGGTGAAGTAAATTTAAGCCAGCCCACTAACTATATTCTAAGGGGGAGAAATTTGGTTGGTTAGCACCTCCAGTTAGCGCCTGGCTGGGGCACTAACGGGGCGCTGAGGCAGTAACATCGTGGCGAGGCGAATACAGCGCCACACGCAAAATTCAGCACCCCCATAGCGCCGCCACTACGAGTTAGTGCCAGGGACTTCAGCGCCAGGCAGATCGTGACGTCAGTGATCGTGCAATGCTCACTGGGTGCCAGATCTGCCAAATTGAATATCGCCCCCTGCCATAGCACCTCGCCCCGACAGCGACAGGGAGAGGAGGCGTGAAGCAGTCAGTAGCCGGCTCCAGGGGCGCTACTTAAAGGGATCATGAGTAATGAGTTGCAGCTGTCAGGTTAGTGCCGTTTCACTGCTTCCTTGTCAGTTTGACATTGTGCAACAGTTTAATTTAGTCATTTAAAAGTTGTTTAGTCTCCGGAGTGTTGTGGCTACTAAAAATTAGTTACATTTATTCTCACAAAATATCAGAGTGCTGCATGTCCTTACATTAGTGGGGGCTGTACTGGCAGTCAACCTCGCCCTCCAGGATCTACTGCGGAGGGAGCGCAGGCAGCGAGAAAGATTGGAACATGTGGCCAGTGGGAGGAGGAGGGCCATCAGGGCTTTCAACCGGAGGCCTTACCCTCCGAGGGTCTTCCGACAGCAATTCTCCTACCTTCAGTTAAGCGAGGAGCAGTGTGTTAGAAGGCTTCAGCAGAGCTCTGCCACCTCCTGCAACCAGACCTCGAGCCTCAGATCAGGACCAGGACGGCTCTCTCAGTGGCAGTCAAGGTCACCGTCGCCCTCAATTTCTTCGCCAGTGGATCCTTCTAGTCTGCAACAGGAGATATAGCTAACATCTCACAGTTTGCCATCCATCGCTACATCCAGGAAGTCACAGAGGTTCTCTACAGTAGGAGAAGGGACTACATTTCCTTCCCCATCACCAGAGAGAAGCAGGACGAGCGTGCATGTGGCTTTACCAGGATAGCGGGATTCCCCATGGTGCAGGGCATCATTGACTGCACCCACCTCTCTTTGCGGGCATCGCATAACAATCCTGAGATCTTCCGTAACCACAAAGGCTACCACTCACTTTATGTCCAGTTGGTGTGCGACCACAGACAGCGAATCATCAATGTGAATGCCCGTTATCCTGGCAGCAGCTACGATGCCTTCATCCTGCGCCAGACCGGTGTTCCAGCATTCTTCCAGCTATCATATCAAGTTCGCAGCTGGCTGGTTGGAGACAAGGGGTATCCGCTCTCCACCTGGCTCATGACTCCCCTCCACAACATCAACACTCCTGCACAGCACTCATATAATGAGAGCCATGCTGCCACCAGGAACATCATCGAGCAGACCATTGGGGTGATCAAGCAACAGATCTGCTGCCTTGACCACTCGGAAGGAGCCCTTCAGTACTCGCTGGAGCGTGTGACCCATTTCGTCGTGGTCTGCTGCATGCTCCACAATCTGGCTATCATGAGAGCCCAGTCCTTGCCAGCAGGGATTGTGGGACCACCTCAGGAGGAGGAAGAGGGATAGGAGGAGGATAACGAGGAGGACGAGGAAGACAAGGAGGAGGAGGAGGAGGAACAGGAGCGAGGGAGGAGGCAGTCACTCAATCGGCCTTCCAGAAGGGCGGTCCATGACCGCCTCATCAGACTGCGGTTCCAGTAAATTCAACCCCAGATCCCCGTTGCTCACCACATCCCCATCATTCCATCCCTGTTGCAGGCCATATCACAGCGAACAGCTGAAATGAGAGATAGTACAAAATTATCCGAAGTGAATTAATAAATTTATCAATAATCAGTGAACACATCTTTACTATAACAATATTTACTATTCATCCTTGTGCAATCCCTTAGTGCCTGTCGTTACTGTGCCTTTTCCTGTTCTAATGCTCCTACGAAGTGTTGGCCCAGTGGCTGCAGCAGGGCTGGTGGAAGGCTGCTGAGTGTCCGTGTGGGAGACTTCAGATGGCTTTGCAGGATGCCCTCGACCAGCTCTGGGCCTAGAAGGCCCATCTGTAGACTGCACCACCATAACATGGGCGGCAGCAGTCTGGGTTGGCTGGATGACAGGCAGCGTCAAGGGCAATGGTGGAGTGGCAGTGGTGGGAGCAGGAATGCTGTCATCCTGAGAGAGGACAGCAGCTTCCTGCTCCACTGACCCACTGCCACTCCCCTGGGGCAGCACCTCAGCATCACTAGCAATCTGTCTCAGCACAGATTGCTGGCCTGCTGCGACACCGTGTAAGCCCTGGTCGACAGTGGTAGACCCAACCACGAAGACAGCAGTCAGAGCTTGCGTGACAACAAGCTGAGACTGCATGAGAGCAGTCTGAGATTGAATGGCACCAACCATAGACTGCATTACAGCACTAAGACATTACATCGCTTCCGCCTGTACTGCATTGGAAGCTGCAAGAACGCCCATCACACGCGGCATCAGGTCTGGGTCGCCACGGCCTCTCTGGGAGTCTACCATCCTTTCCAGACTGGAAATGATGGGCTCCATGGTGTGCGCAGAGCTCTGTGCAATGTTGGAGGCGGACTCCTCCATGCTCCTTACCATTGCCGAGAGGCTCTTGGGCACCCTTGCCATTGCACCTATGATCTCTGTGCATGCCCATCACTCGTCTTCTAAAGGCCTTTCCATTGAGATCCTCATCTGAGTCCTGTACAGCAGAACTCGCGCGCGAACTCGCCTTCCAGGGAGCTGGCCCCCGAGCGACCCTTTCCCCCTGGCCTTGCTGCAGCCCGCTCGTCCCCAGTGCATCACCCTGTGCAGATCCCACTACTATACTAGCCTCTAAAGAATGCGTAGTGCCAGTATCTGAGCTGGTGCCTGCGGGTGAGACATGCAGTGACGCGGTGTGTTCTTCCTCCTCCTCTTCTCCCACATCACTCTCTACGGTACCCTCAGGGACAGGCTGCTCCGGTGCTTCCTCATTATTTGAAAGCATAAAGGCACAAGAGTCGGGTTAAGGTGAGGGGAGGGGGGCAGGAAGGGAGAAATGCATGCTGTAAGCCTCGCTATCCTATTCTCAGGCTTGTAGTTCATTTTGACCAGCGAATTACACGGGAAATAATTAATGAATCACCCAAAGGCTCTTAAGTTAAATAAGGTGATTTATTAAAGGAAAAGAAGAAGCGAGAAAAGAAAGCCAAAAAAACACTTATAGATTTAAATGGCAATACAATGCCCTTCTTAGTCTACCTGGCAATACAATGCCCTTCTTAGTCTACCTGGCAATACAATGCCCTTCTTAGTCTACCTGGCAATACAATGCCCTTCTTAGTCTACTCTTAGCAACAAAGATGCTCTAGCAATACAATGCCCAAATATGTTCTAAGTAAATGGTCATACAATCACCCCGAAGTGGTCAGCTCCTGTTGATTGCAGCTCTCCTTCCGACGATCGGTCGGGTTCATTTCTTGTTGACTGCAGTTCTCCTTCTGACCCCTTGACTGCAGTAACGATTAGCTGGAAAGTGCAAAAGGTTTGTGGGGTGAGGGGGAAGTGGGATGTGAGAAGAAGGAGTTGGGATGAACATACCGTGTTGTCCCCAAGGGGGTCAATGTCGCCGATGGCCACGGCGCCCACCACCTGGCACCCAATGATCTCCCGCACTCTATTTTCCAGCACAGACAGTGGTTGGGTGTTGGCTTGTCCCCCGCCTTTGTGCTCCTGCTCCCTCCTGTTGTGAGCCACCTTGGCCTGCAAGAGAAAGGAAAGTGTGTGAGTGAGTGTGGAGCAATGTGTTTGGGTGATGTGCCTGCCATAGTTGAATAGCTATCATTGTGTGCAAGGTGTGAGACGTGGGTGTGAGTGTTGGTAGGTAGAGATTGTTGGTGGGTGAGTGCTGCTGGTGTGGTGCTTTGGCCAGTGTGTGCATACTGTGGTTCAGATGGTGGTATGTAGCATTTGTTGAGGCATTGACTCACCCTGACCACCCAAGTGAGGTCATTAACTTTCTTCCTGCACTGTGTATGGGTCCTGAGGGCCACAGTGCTGCCCGAGACCTGATGGGCAACCTCCCTCCACATGGCACGGAAGACTTGCGGCGAGGACCTCCTGCTACTTGCCGGGTAGAGCACCGCCCTCCGTCTCGCCACAGTGGACACCAACTCCTCCAATGTTTGGTCCGAAGGTCTGCAAGTTCTCTCCCTGGGACGTGGATCTGCCATCATGAAACCTGCTTGAGTCGTACGGCTCCTTGGGCTTGACCTGCTCCTGCTTGCTGACACAGACTCACAGCCAGCAATGCCGAGAATGAGGTTCTGCAGCATGAATGAACCTCCCCTTTAAGAACTGCAAAGAGCCTGTGACAATGATGACTTGCGATTAGACTGCACCTGATATTGGTTAGCGCTTTGAGTGTAACGCCACTGAGCTAGGCCATTAGCGCTCCCATCCTTTCTTTGAGCGATGACACTGAATTTTGCGTGCAGCAAGATTCATTAGCGCCTGGCGATAAATCTCAAACTTTTCCAAAGTTACCGCCCACTCCTGGGCTAGAATGAATTTCTCGCCTAAGGCTTTACCAAAACCTATTCCTCATGCAATTTAGGTGATTTTGCTTTGCTGCTAACAACTGTTCAACCTTTGTGCCTTTTGCTGTGGAGTTGTCATTTACCCCATTCCCCCATTTAGAGAGAGTGCTTCAACCCAACCTACAGTCCAGCTCTATAACAAGCACTACAGTGCCAGCAGCTGTTAAGGTCACACCCACCCTGAAATGTTATGATATGGTGTTTTCCCAGACTTTCAGTGTGGACATCACTGACATTAATCAGAATTTCCTTCACAAACATTCCAACAACTGCAACGCCTTCTTTATGTGTAACAAATCACAAAACTCTTATTCATGCAACCTTCCCAAAAATTTGCACAGCTTTAAAAAAAAACAACTTGCATTGATATAGCACCTTTAACATAGTAAAACGTCCCAAGGCGCTTCACAGAAGTGTTATCAAAATTAGTTTGACACCGAGTCACATAAGGAGATCCTAGGGCAGATGACCAAAGGTTTATTATCACATCGTTAAAAGGGTACTTATGCTATTAATTACTAGGCTTAACTTTCTGTGACAAGTTTAATGGGCAATTAATGTGCAAATGTCGCAACTTCATGAAACCCATGGTGAGGTCAAGAGTGAGATGCCGTTTTTGGAAGGCTAATGATGGAGCGAAGCAAATCGGCCAGCAACTTGTGGCGATTTGCAATTCACGGGGTATCTCTTCCTCGCCACAAGCTGCTGGCTGATTTGCACATTAATAATGGCGTGCGAACGGCCCAATATTAACAGAGGGCACACTCTTGCCACCCAACTCTCACAGGGCATGAATAGACACCCTTCTCATTACCAGGTGCAAAGGGAACATTGGACACAGTTGATTAAGATGTAAATAGTTTATAGGAATGCAGCAGTCGGTTAACACACTGATAGAGCAGCCTTTACTCCACAAACAACACCAGAGCATGGCTTCAGTCAAAAAATAACGGTAATAAGACAATTACTAGGCTGCACATACAGTAACATTTTCAGTTACTGGAATACTCTTGACAGCACTGTTACTTCTGATAATAGTTAGAGAGAGAGAGAAAAAAAGTGGCGACTGTACCAGCAAAGGGAAGAGAGAAAAGAGAGAGGGGGTTTGCATCTGAAGCTATATCTTAAGGTGAGCCATAGGCTGTCAATTAAAATCCACAAGGGTAGCCTACCAAATGACCTAGCTGCTTTGCCTCACAAGGTAGCTGGCACCAGACCTTCACTTCCATTGCATTATCTCTGTAATTGCTTCATTCAGAATTGCCGGAACCAGGACATTGTCTGGCATAACAGTCTCATCAACACTTATTTCCCTGGCATTCTCGTAAAGATGACTAAGTAAAAATGCCTATTTCAGAGGTCAAAAGGGGTAATTGACACGATTTTCCATCAGTTACATTTGAAATATCTCATCTTTTCAAAGTCTTTGTTTCTAAAAATGTTTACATTTATTCACATAGTATGGCGTGACATTTACATTTTCTCGCCAGCCATTCTTTTTCCTGAATATTGAGACTTTGTTTTACTCGGGTTTAGATACAATAGGAATAGTCTTCTGATTTCCTATTTGTGGCAAGGAGCCTTGTCTGCCATGAATGCACGTCGGAAGCATGAGCAGTGCAAGATTTTCTGACAATTTAAAGGAATGGTTGAACATCATGCCTAATGCGGACCAGATTTTCTGTTAGTTGCTCTCAGCAGGCTAGAATTCCTGCCAGGGGTACAAAGTCAGGAAATTATGCCTAATATATGTATTGCCGCATATTTTAGGAACATCTAAACAACAATAAAAGCAACAACAACAACTTGTATTTATATAGCGCATTTAACGTAGCAAGGCACCTCACAGGAGCATTAGAAAACAAAATTTGACACCGAACCACATGAGGAGATATTAGGGCAGAGAGATAGGTTTTAAGGAGCTTCTTATTGGAGGAAAGGGAGGTAGAGAGGCAGAGAGGTTTAGGGAGGGAATTCCAGAGCTTCGGGCCTAGGCAGCTGAAGGCACGGCCGCCAATGGTGGAGCAATTAAAATCGGGGATGCTCAAGAGACCAGAATTAGAGGAGTGGAGATATCTCAGAAGGTTGTCAGGCTGGAAGAGATTACAGAGATAGGGAGGGGCCATGGAGGGATTTGAAAATAAGGGTGAGAATTTTAAAATTGAGGCGTTGCTTAACCGGGAGCCAATTTAGGTCAGCGAGTACTGGGGTGATGGGTGAACAGGACTTGGTACGAGTTAGGACACAAGTTGGTATACAGAACAGAATACATTTTGGGAATACAGCATATTGCAACATACAATTAAATGTGACTAAACTTCAAAAGTACTTCATTCACAACCTTGGGCGTCCCAAGGTTGTGAAAGTCACTATATAAATGCAAGTCTTTGTTTCTTTATATACATGCAAATGTATTTTTCCCACAGGGGATGCTGGATAGAGATCAGAATTGGGAATCCAGTCTGTTTTTTTACCCTTTTTAACCTCAGAGCACTGAGGTCAATTATAGCTTCTACACAGTACGACCCCAAATGACATAAGAACATAAAAATTAGGAGTAGGAGTAGGTCATAAGGCCTCTCGAGCCTGCTCCACCATATAATAAGATCATGGCTGATCTTCAACATCAACTCCACTTTCCCGCCCGATCTCCATATCCCTTGATTCCCCTAGAGTCCAAAAATCTATCGACCTCAGCCTTGAATATACTCAACAATTCAGCATCCACAGCACTTCAGAGTAAAGAATTCCAAAGATTCACAACCCTCTGAGTGAAGAAATTCCTCCTCAGCTCAGTCTTAAATGGCCGACCCCTTATCCTGAGACTATGTCCCCTAGTTCTAAACTCTCCAGCTAGGGGAAACAATGTAGGTCAGCGAGCACTGGGGTGATGGGTGAACGGGACTTGGTGCGAGTTAGGACACAAGTTGGTATACAGAATAGAATACATTTTAGGAATACAGCATACTGCAACATACAATTAAACTTCAAAAGTACTCTCAGCATCTATCCTGTCAATCCCCCTCAGAATCTTACATGTTTCAATGAGATCACCTCTCATTCTTCTAAACTCAAGAGAGTATAGGCCCAATCTACTCAATCTCTCATCAAAGGACAACCCTCTCATCCTAGGAATCAATCTAGTGAACCTTTGTTGCTTCGCCTCTAAGGTATGTATATCCTTCCTCAGATAAAGAGACCAAAACAGTGCACAGTAATCCAGGTGTGGTCTCACCAAAGCCCTGTACAATTGTAACAAGACTTCCTTATTATTGTACTCCAACCCCCTGCAATAAAGGCCAACATACCATTAGCCTTCCTAATTGCTTGCTGTACCTGCATGCTAACTCTCTGTGTTTCCTGTACGAGGACACCTAAATCTCTCTGAACACCAACATTTAATAGTTTCTCACCATTTAAAAACTATTCTATTTATCTATTCTTCCTGCCAAAGTGAATAACCTCACATTTCCCCACATTATACTCCATCTGCCACCTTATTGCCCATTCACTTAACCTGTCTATATCTCTTTGCAGACTCTTTGTGTCCTCCTCACAGCTTACTTTCCCACCTAGCTTTGTATCATCAGCAAACTTGGATACATTACACTCGGTCTCATCATCTAAGTCATTAATATAAATTTGTAAATAGCTGAGGCCCAAGCACTGATCCTTGTGACACCCCACTAGTTACAGCCTGCAAACCGGAAAATGACTCGTTTATCCCTACCCTCTGTTTTCTGTCTGTTAACCAATCCTTTATCCATGCTGATATATTACCCCCAACCCCATAAGCCCTTAGCTTGCATAAACAACCTTTTATGTGGCACCTTATCGAATGCCTTTTGGAAATTCAAATATACTACATCCACTGGTTCCCCTTTATCTACCCTGCTAGTTACATCCTCAAAAAACTATAATAAATCTGTTAAACACAATTTCCCTTTCATAAAACCATGTTGACTTTGCCTAATCATATTATGATTTTCTAAATGTCCTGTTACCATTTCCTTAATAATAGATTCCAGCATTTTCCTTACTACTGATGTCAGGCTCACTGGCCTGTAGTTCCCTGTTTTCTCTCTCCTTCCTTTCTTGAATTGCGAGTTTACATTTGCTACCTTCCAATCCGCTGAGACCGTTCTAGAATCTAGGGAATTTTGGAAGATCACAACTAATGCATCCAATATCTCTGCAGCCACCTCTTTTAGAACCCTTGGATGTAGGCCATCAGGTCCAGGAGTCTCATTAGTTTCTCAAGTACTTTTTCTCTACTGATCTTAATCACTTTAAGTTCCTCACTCTCATTAGCCCCTTGGTTTCCCATTATTTTTGGTATGCTTTTTGTGTCTTCTACTGTGAAGACAGATACAAAATATTTGTTTAAAGTCTCTGCCATTTCCTTATTCCCCATCATAATTTCTCCTGTCTCAGCCTCTAGGGAACCAAGGCTTACTTTTGCTACTCTCTTCCTTTTTACATATCTGTAGAAACTTTTACAATCTGTTTTTATATTTCATGCTAGTTTACTCTCATATTCTATTTTCCTTTTTATCAATGTTTTAGTCATTCTTTGCTGGTTTCTAAAGCTCTCCCAATCCTCAGGCTTACTACTATTCTTTGCAACATTATAAGCCTCTTCTTTTAATCTAATACTATCCTTAACTTCTTTAGTTAGCCACGGGTGGATCACTTTTCCCATGGAGTTTTTATTTCTCATTTGAATGTATATTTGTTGAGCCAAGATCCTTTCTCGCTACTGTCCTTATGTCATCCTTTATTATCAGGGCTACTCCCCTCCCCCCCCCACTCCTCCTCCCCCCCCCCCCCTCCCACCCCACCGCAACTTTTCCATTTTGCCTGTCTTTTTGAGAAGTCAAGTATTCTGGAATATTTAGTTCCCAACCTTGGTCACCTTGCAACCACGTCTCTGTACTAGCTATTGAATCAAACTTATTTATCTCTGTTTGTGCCTCTATTTCATTTATCTTGTTATGAATGCTTCATGCATTCAGATAAAGAGCTTTCAATCTTAACTTTTTACCATTATTTCCGGCTTTTACCTTATTCACCGATGCACTATTACTGTTAATTACTCTGTCCCTTCCTGTCACACTCTGTTTATCTTTACCCATATTGCTACACTGCTCCATTACCTTGACTTTTCTCTTTAGATTTCTAAATTTCCCCTCACCTGACCACCCCCGCCCCCCACACCCCCGGCCCCCCTCCCCGCCTTTTTAGTTTAAAGTCCTATCTACAGCTCTATTTACTCGATTCACCAGGACACAGGTCCCAGCCCGGTTTAAGTGGAGCCCGTCCTAACGGAACAGCTCCCTCTTTCCCCAGTACTGGTGCCAGTGCCCCATGAATCGAAACGCCTTCCTCCCACACCACTCTTTGAGACATCAGCTAACTCAGCATGCAGTAAAAATAAAGAAAGACTTGCATTTATCTAGCGCCTTTCACGACCACCGGACGTCTCAAAGCGCTTTACATCCAATGAAGTACTTTTGAAGTGGAGTCACTGTTGTACTGTGGGAAACGCAGCTGCCAAAATTGCGCACAGCAAGCTCCCACAAACAGCAATGTGAAAATGACCAGATAATTTATGTTTGTTATGTTGGTTGAGGGAGAAATATTGGCCAGGACACTGGAGATAACTCCCCTACTCTTCTTCGAAATAGTGCCATGGGATTTTTTACGTCCACTTGAGAAAGCAGACGGGGCCTCGGTTTAACGTCTCATTTCCTCACCTGTATAGCTCAGTACCACATCATGCAGTGTGTTTACCCACTGAACTATCAAGGGAGCTCTAAACTGTGTAAATGTAAACAATAGAGAGTTAAATAGTTGCTTGGCCCTAAGGCACCATGGAGCAAATATTACTTACATCGCCATATCGATGTCTCTAAATACACACTAACATTGCCTCCACAAAATAAATATTAGATATTGACTGAAAAATAACATTGTACAATTATATTAAAATGACAATGTGAATATTGATTTTAATTAGAAAACCAGTTTATTTTAATTCCCAAATGTTCATCTATCAATGGAAGATTTTTTGTGGGGCATATTTACCAGCAAGTTGTGCAAACAGAGTAATCCATTTATTATTCCAGAATAGGCAGAGATTAATTTTGTTTTTTGTAGTTAATTAGTGACTCTTTAGATTTGTTGGGACTGTATAAAGACTGAATTTACAGAATGTGCAGCAAACTTGCTACAGAAACAATGGGGGAAATTTTAACCCCAAAAACGGATGGTTTGGGGTCAGGTGAGTGGTTAAAGAGTTAAAAATCTGAATCCCGACCCCGACCCGCCTCCAACCCATCCACTTCCGGTGTTAAAGGAGGTGGGACAGGGTGGGAGGGGAAGCCAATCCGTTCCCAGGAGGCAGGTTGGCATTTTAAATATTATAATGAGGCTCCGTGCCTCATTTGGAAGCTCCATTTTAAATTTAACTCTGGCTGGCCGAGTTTCACGGGATCCCGTCAACTAAAGGAAGGCGAGGACTGCTGGATCCAGGAGGTAGATGCCTTTCCACTTACCTGCTGGATCCAGTGTTCCTGCCTCGTCAACACCCCCGCGAACGGACAACCCTCCCAACATTCCGATATCCCCCCAACCTCCCCCCGAGGCCTCTGACTCACCCCCCCCCCACAAGGCCTCTGATCACTGATCCCATCCCCCAGCCTCCAGCCACACCCCAACCTCCAGCCTGCAACCTCGCCGATGATCTGCAGTCCCCGACCTCCTCTCCAACGATCTGACCCCTGACTTCCCCTCCAACGATCTGGCCCCGACCTCCCCTCCAATGATATGGCCCCTGATCTCCCCTCCAATGATCTGACCCCTGACCTCCCCTCCAATGATCTGACCCCTGACTTCCCCTCCAATGATCTGACCCCTGACCTCCCCACCAACGATCTGACCCCTGACTTCCCCTCCAACGATCTGACCCCTGACCTCCCCTCCAACGATCTGGCCCCTGACCTCCCCTCCAATGATCTGACCCCTGACCTCCCCTCCAATGATATGGCCCCTGATCTCCCCTCCAATGATCTGACCCCTGACCTCCCCTCCAACGATCTGGCCCCTGACCTCCCCTCCAATGATATGGCCCCTGACCTCCCCTCCAATGATATGGCCCCTGATCTCCCCTCCAACGATCTGGCCCCTGACCTCCCCTCCAACGATCTGCCCCCTGACCTCCCCTCCAACGATCTGGCCCCTGACCTCCCCTCCAATGATATGGCCCCTGATCTCCCCTCCAACGATCTGGCCCCTGACCTCCCCTCCAACGATCTGCCCCCTGACCTCCCCTCCAACGATCTGGCCCCTGACCTCCCCTCCAATGATATGGCCCCTGATCTCCCCTCCAATGATCTGACCCCTGAACTCCCCTCCAACGATCTGGCCCCTGACCTCCCCTCCAATGATATGGCCCCTGACCTCCCCTCCAATGATCTGACCCCTGACCTCCCCTCCAATGATCTGGCCCCAAACTCCCCTCCAACAATCGAGCCCCCGACCTCTCCTTCAACGATTGAGCCCCTGACCTTGCCAACGGCCCGGGCCTTCCTACGCTGCCCCCCGATCCCTCCCTCCCACCTCTCTGTGACCTGGTGCCGCAGGCCTACCTGCCCGACAGCCAGCCAGCCAGCCTCTCCATCTGGCTGGCTGCAGTCGGGATACAGAGAATCAAAATGCTAATCAGGCCTTGCCATTAAATTCGGCCGGGCCTGAAAGAAACCCATTCTCCCGACCACTATCCAGTCCCCCGCTCCCTACCCTCCTCCAAATTAAAATTCGCCCATCCTCTGAGCATGGATTTAACTTTATTTCTCAATGATTTAAAATTTTGTCACATAATTACTTTAGTAGTGGTGAACTGAATTGCGTGCCACACTATCCACCAGGCTGTTATTTGTTTGATTCATTCGGATGTTTTTGGAGGAGCAGAAGGCCTAAACCTATCCACAAAACAGATCAAAGTAATTGCTCAAAATTAGAGTCATCGGGCTCGATTTTGTCATGGGGCGGGCTGGGGTCGTGTCATCCACTTTTCGTGTTAGCCACCCGACTCCAATTGGATGTGGGAGAATTATTCGATTTTCCCCTAATTGGGCAATTGAGTTCCAGCATGTGGGAACCCATGACCCAATTAGTGTTTTCAGTCTGAAAGTCGCCTCTGATGATGTCATCATTGCTGCTGCATTTAAGGTCTGCAAAGACTGGGAAGTTTTTGGCCTTTGCTGTGAGAGGGACCTGGAGGCAAAATGAGCAGCAGGAGACTTAAGTCTGCTCCCAGATTTTTCACCACCACCATCACCACCCTCCAAAGTTCCACAACAATGGTGGACCTGCAGCTGATAGTCAGCAATCCAAGTGTGCTACTGCCAGGTTTCACCGTCGTGTTTCAGAGGAGGCGTGCATCACGTCGGAAAAGTGTTAAAATCAGAAAGGCCTCTCAAAATGGGATTATAGAGGCAATTAAGTGGTTGTTAAGGGCCTTAAGGGCCTATCCCGCCTCTTGGAGGCGGGACGGAGATGGGATCAGAAACCACGCATTTGGGAAAATTGCTCGGAGGCGGGGTCGGGCCTGCCCACCATTTTTTGCAATTTTAACACCCCACACGCCTCCATTCCCGCCTCCTTGGGCCTGGCAAAATCGAGCCCATAGAGTTATACAGCACAGAAAGAGGCCCTTCGGCCCATCGTGTCCGCGCCGGCCATGAAGCCCTATCTAATCCCATTTTCCAGCACTTGGTCCGTAGCCTTGTATGCTATGGCGTTTCAAGTGCTCATCTAAATGCTTCTTGAATGTAGATTTTACAATTTTCTCGGATGATTTTATATATTTTTTAACAAGTCACTTGCTCCCACTGCAAATATGTTCTGGCATTTTTCCCGCTGCAGTCTACAGTGACAGGCGTGCTGTCGATAATCACACTGTAATCAATTCAAAGCAGAATAATTCAATCCACACTAACATGCCACAAACCCTCAAAGGGGAAGGGGAACAATCACAAGTCGTGGTACACATCGGTACCAACGACATAGGTAGGAGAAGGGACGGGGATTTAAAACAGGAATTTAGGGAGCTAGGTTGGAAGCTGAGAGCCAGTACAAACCATGTTGTAATTTCTGGTTTGTTGCCGGTGCCACGTGCTAGCGAGTTGAGGAACAGGGAGAGAGTGCAGATAAACACGTGGCTGCAGGGATGGTGTAGGGGGGAGGGTTTCAGTTATGTGGATAATTGGAGCACATTCTGGGGAAGGTGGGACCTGTACAAACAGGACGGTTTGCACCTGAACCAGAGGGGCACCAATATCCTGGGAGGGAAATTTGCTACGGCTCTTCGGGGGGGTTTAAACTAATTTGTCAGGGGGATGGGAAAAAGGGCTGTAGTCCACGAGCCAGTGGTGAATGTAGGGAGGTACTGAGGAGGGTATCAAGGTCGCAGGAATGTACCGGCAGACAGGAAGATGGCTTGAAGTGTGTCTACTTCAATGCAAGGAGCATCCGGAATAAGGTAGGAGAACTTGGAGCGTGGATTGGTACTTGGGACTACGATGTGGTGGCCATTACGGAGACATGGTTAGAACAGGGACAGGAATGGTTGTTGGAAGTTCCGGGGTATAGATGTTTCAGTAAGAGTAGGGAAGTTGGTAAGAAAGGTGGAGGAGTAGCATTGTTAATCAAGGATAGTTTAACAGCGGCAGAAAGGCAGTTCGAGGGGGATCTGCCGTCTGAGGTAATATGGGCTGAAGTTAGAAATAGGAAAGGAGCGGTCACGTTGTTAGGAGTTTTCTACAGGCCCCCAAATAGTAATAGAGATGTGGAGGAAGAAATTGCAAAGCAGATTATGAATAGGTGTGGAGGTCACAGAGTAGTTGTCATGGGTGACTTCAACTTTCCAAATATTGATTGGAACCTTTATAGGTCAAACAGTTCGGATGGGATAGTTTTTGCACAGTGTGTGCAGGAGGGTTTCCTGACACAATATGTGGATAGGCCGACAAGAGGTGGGGTCACGTTGGATTTGGTACTGGGTAATGAACCGGGCCAAGTGTTTGATTTGTATGTGGGAGAGCACTTTGGAGATAGTGACCACAATTCGGTAACTTTCACTATTGCAATGGAGAGGGATAGGGCCATACGGCAGGGCAGGGATTATAATTGGGGGAGGGGTAATTATGATGCGATTAGGCAAGAATTAGGGAGTATAAGATGGGAACAGAAACTATCAGGGAAAGGCACAAACGAAAAGTGGAGCTTTTTCATGGAGCAATTACTGCGTGTCCTTGATAGGTATGTCCCTGTCAGGCAGGGAGGAAATGGCCGAGTGAGAGAACCATGGTTCACAAAAGAGGTTGAATGTCAGTCAAGAGGAAAAAGGAAGCGTATGTAAGGATGAGAAAACAAGGTTCAGTTGGGTCGATTGAGGGGTACAAGGTAGCAAGGAATGAGCTAAAAAAAGAGCTTAGGAGAGCTAGGAGGGGGCATGAGAAGTCCTTGGCGGGTCAGATCAAGAAAAACCCCAAGGCTTTTTACTCTTATGTGAGAAATAAAAGAATGACCAGGGTGAGGGTAGGGCCGGTCAAGGACAGTAGTGGGAACTTGTGCATGGAGTCAGAAGAGATAGGAGAGGTGATGAATGAATACTTTTCGTCAGTGTTCACCGAGGAGAGGGGCCATGTTCTTGAGGATGAGAGTGTGATAAAGGTGGATAGGATTGAGGTGGTAGATGTTCTGAGGGAAGATGTTTTAGCAATTTTGAAGAACCTGAGGGTCGATAAGTCCCCTGGGCCAGATGGATATATCCTAGGATTCTTTGGGAGGCAAGGGAGGAGATTGCAGAGCCTCTGGCTTTGATCTTTGGGTCCTCACTGTCCACGGGGATGGTGCCAGAGGACTGGAGAGTGGCGAATGTTGTTCCTCTCTTCAAGAAAGGAAATAGGAATGACCCTGGTAATTATAGGCCGGTTAGTCTTACTTCGGTGGTTGGTAAGATAATGGAAAAGGTCCTGAGGGATAGGATTTATGACCATTTGGAAAGGGGCAACTTAATCAGGGATAGTCAACACGGATTCGTGAAGGGTAAGTCTTGCCTAACAAATTTGATTGAATTCTTTGAGGAGGTAACTAAGTGTGTAGATGAAGGTAGAGCAGTTGATGTCGTATACATGGATTTTAGTAAGGCGTTTGATAAGGTTCCCCATGGTCGTCTCATGAAGAAAGTAAGGAGTTGTGGGATAGAGGGAAATTTGGCCGATTGGATAAGTAACTGGCTATCAGGCCTCAATCGCGATATCGGGTTCATGTCACGATACAGAACGTGACTTGACATCATGGCCGGTCTTCCCAGGTGTTTTTTTTTAAAAAAGGCTAACACAAGAACCTACACAGATTGACAGGATATGCAGCCAGCAGGTGATTTGACACGTTGGACCCCCTGGGACACATCTCATTGTCTTGGCTATGCTCTTTGATGTAGGGAAAGATTTGAATATATTTTGTCTGTGTTTAAATTGTGAATTCTGGGAGATTCTCTCACTGCTAAACTTACCTGACGAAGGAGCGAACTGCTCCGAAAGCTTGTAAAATTAAATAAATCTGTTGGACTATAACCTGGTGTTGTGCGACTTCTCATTTTTATCTCATAGAAGGCAGAGGGTGGTGGTGGATGGAACATTTTCGGACTGGAGACCAGTTACCAGCGGTGTGCCACAGGGGTCGGTGCTGGGTCCTCTGCTGTTTGTGATTTTTATCAATGACTTGGAGGAGGGGACTGAAGGGTGGATCAGTAAATTTGCTGATGACACCAAGATTGGTGGAGTAGTGGATGAGGTGGAGGGCAGTTGTAGGCTGCAAAGAGACATTGATAGGATGCAGAGCTGGGCCGAAAAATGGCAGATGGAATTTACCCCTGATAAGTGCGAGGTGATTCATTTTGGTAGGGCAAATTTGAATAAGGATTACAGGGTCAACGGCAGGGTTCTGAGGAACGTGGAGGAGCAGAGGGATCTGGGGGTTCATATCCACAGATCTCTGAAGGTTGCCACTCAAGTGGATAGAGCAGTAAAGAAGGCCTATGGTGTGTTGGCGTTTATTAACAGAGGGTTTGAGTTTAAGAACCGTGAGGTTATGCTGCAACTGTACAGGACCTTGGTGAGACCACATTTGGAATATTGTGTGCAGTTCTGGTCACCTCACTATAGGAAGGACGTAGAAGCATTGGAAAGAGTGCAAAGGAGATTTACCAGGATGCTGCCTGGTTTGGGGGGGAGGTCTTATGAGGAAAGATTGAGGGAGTTGGGGCTTTTCTCTTTAGAGCGGAGGAGGATGAGAGGCGACTTAATAGAGGTTTATAAGATGATGAGGGGGATAGATAGAGTGGATGTTCAGAGACTATTTCCTCGGGTAGAGGCAGCTGTTACAAGGGGGCATAACTATAAGGTGCATGGGGGGAGATATAGAAGGGATGTCCGAGGTAGATTCTTTACTCAGAGAGTGGTTGGGGTGTGGAATGGACTGCCTGCTGTGATAGTGGAGTCGGACACTTTAGGAACTTTCAAGCGGTTATTGGATAAGCACATGGAGCACACCAGAGTGATAGGGAGTGTGATAGCTTGATCTTGGTCTCAGACAATGCTCGGCACAACATCGAGGGCCGAAGGGCCTGTACTGTGCTGTACTGTTCTATGTTCTATGTTCTATGTTCTAAACCCGTTCCTACCAGCAACGTAGAAGGGAGAGAGCCTCAAACCGTTCAGTATGATTAGTCAATACTTGTGCAAAAATAACTGGAGCAGACTTGCTTGCTGTTCATTCCAAAAGTGGAATACTTCAAATATCAGGAGGAATGAATCCATGAAACTGTTCTCTGCTTAGTAATTTTGAAATTACTTTAACATAAAACACAAAAACGAAATATTACTCCCCCTTACTTGTCAAAATAAAACCAGTGCTCATAGCTATTCTAATACAGATTTTAAATCTGTTTGTTTTTACTGGCTGATTCCCAATTTCTAATGTTTTGAGGGCATTCTATTCATCAGGCTACAACTGATTTTACTTTATCCATCGATAGATAAATGGCACAATCACAAGCAGATATTTTCTTCCCTGCACCTCACTATAAAACTTTTAGCTGTCTTGTTTCCTGGAGGCAACCTTTCATATGTACTTCCTCTATGTATCCTTTTTGGGCCTATATAAGCACAGTCAGGGTTGAAATAACATCACTGTAAAAATACAGTAAAAACAGAATATTGTATTGCATAGATTGTGTTCACAATATAGCCATTTCCTGTTAAATGTATCTTTTTATTTTATTTTGTGATGTATTATGAATAATTTGTTACGGAATACTGAAACAAATAATTCTGTACTATTATTGCTTTTAACCTTGTAGATTGTTGAAATAAAATGTCATCCAGTGATAAACACAATGGCCATACACAGCAGGTACAACAGCATCTCAAGGGGAAAACAGGGCAGCATTTTGGGTGGGGAAATAATACAGTGGGTAACGGTGAGTAATGTGTTGGCAAGGTAAATAGTAAAGACTATAGTTTTATTCAGTCCACAATTAGATAAAAATTATGAGATTTTTACTATCCAGTAAAGCAGAATATGTATTGTACCATCCGATCCAGGTATTATCAACATAGGTCAGATCAGCTTAAAAACATAGGAGCAGGAGTAGGCCATACAACCCATCGAGCCTGCTCCGCCATTCAATAAAAGCATGGCTGATCTTTTACCTCAACTCCACTTTCCCGTCCTATCCCCATATCCCTTGATTCCCTTAGTGCCCAAAAATCTAGTGACCTCAGTTTTGAATATACTCAACACCTGAGCATCCATAGCCCTTTGGGGTAGAGAATTCCAAAGATTCACAACCCTCTGAGTGAAAAAATTTCTCCTCATCTTAGTCCTAAATGGCCGACCCCTTATCCCGAGACTATAAGCTATAGTTCTAGTCTCTCCAGACAAGGGAAATAGCTTCTCAGCAACTTCCCTGTCAAGCCCTCTAAGAATTTTATATGTTTCAATGAGATCACCTCGCATTCTTCTAATCTCCAGAGAGTATAGGCCCAGTCTACTCAATCTCTCCTGATAAGGCAGCCCTCACCCCCCAGGAATCAACCTAGTGAACCTTTGTTGCACCCTCTCTAAGGCAAGTATATCCTCCCTTAGTATATCTGGGTGTGGTCTAACCAAGGCCCTATATAATTGTAGCAAGACTTCCTTACTGTTATACTCTAACCCCCTTGCAATAAAGGCTAACATACCATTTGCCTTCTTTGCTTGCTATATCTGCCTGTTAACTTTCTGTGTACGAGAATACCCAAATCGCTCTGAATATCAATATTTACTAGTCTCTCACCTTTTAAAAATGATCCTGCTTTTCTATTCTTGCAGCCAACTTGCTTTAAAATTAGAAACTGAATTTCCGGGGAAAGGAAAATGGGTACAGATTTCCTTTCACGATTTTAATGGAAATTTATACTCAGCTGAGATTTCACCTGGTGTTATGAGAATTCTTTCAATCGCTTAAGCTGAAGGAGTTTATACTGCAAGCGAGGGGTAGACTAGATGCACTGATGATATTGTGAAATCAATCAAGGCTTTATTATCAAGGAAAATACCTGAGGGTAGCTTCCCTGTAGATAAACTCCTGAGTAAAGAATGGTCTCTAGAAAGATGGACATGTCCATCAGAGTATTTTTAAAGATTTGCTAACAAATCAGGTACTGTAAAAACTCTGGTCCTCTATATACTCTAAAGAAATTGTCCCGATGCCTTCCTGAATACTGGATTAATATGCTGGCTGAACTGCATTCCTATCTTTGGAAGAGAACTATAATTCCATGCTTGTCAAATTAACATTTCAAGCAGATAATTTAAGGATGTTGAACTGTACGCATGGGCAGTGAGCTGGAAACCAATTGCAGCACTGTCCCTTGATAGAGAAAAGTTATTTAACAAAGTGGAGTGGAGTACAAGAGTGAATCATAGAATCATAGAATGGTTACAGCTCAGAAGGAGGCCATTTGGCCCATCGAGCCCGTGCCAGCTCTCTGCAAGAGCACTTCAGCGAGTCCCACTCCCCCACCCTTTCCCTGTAACCCTGCAATTTTTTTTCCTTCGGGTACTGATCCAATTCCCTTTTGAAAGCCACAATTGAATCTGCATCCACCACCCTTTCAGGCAGTGCATTCCAGATCCTAACCACTCGCGGCATAAAAAGGTTTTCCTCATGTCGCCTTTGGTTCTTTTGCCAATCACCTTAAATCTGTGTCCTTTGGTTCTCGATCCATCCACCAATGGGAGCAGTTTCTCTCTATCTATTCTGTCTAGACCCCTCATGATTTTGAACACCCCAATCAAATCTCCTCTCAACCTTCTCTGCTCCAAGGAGAACAACCCCAGCTTCTCTAATCTATCCACGTAACTGAAGTCCCTCATCCCTGAAACCATTCTCGTAAATCTTTTCTGCACCCTCTCTAAGGCCTTCAAAACCTTCCTAAACTGTGGTGCCCAGAATTGGACACAATACTCCAGTTGAGGCTGAACCAGTGTTTTATAAATGTTCATCATAAACTTCCTTGCTTTTGTACTCTATGGCTCTATTTATGAAGTCCAGGATCCGCATGCTTTTTTAACCGCTTTCTCAAACTGTTCTGCCACCTTCATCGATTTGTGCACATATACCCCCAGATCTCTCTGTTCATTCAACCCCTTTAGGATTGCATCCTTTAGTTTATATTGCCTCTCCTCGTTCTTCCGACCAAAATGTATCACTTCACACTTTCCTGCATTAAATTTCATCTGCTATGTGTCCGCCCATTTCACCAACCTGTCTATGTCTTCTTGAAGTCTATCACTATCCTCCTCACTGTTCACTATACTTCCAAGTTTTGTGTCATCTGCAAATTTTGAAATTGTGCCTTGTACACCCAAGTCCAAGTCATTAATAAATATCAAGAAAAGCAGTGGTCCTAGTACTGACCCCTGGGGAACACCACTGTATACCTTCCTCCAGTCCGAAAAACAACCATTCGCCACTACTCTCTGTTTCCTGTCATTTAGCCAATTTTGTATCCACTGTCCTTTTTATTCCATGGGCTTCAACCTTGCTGGCAAGCCTATTATGTGGCACTTTATCAAGCACCTTTTGGAAGTCCATTGCCTTCATCAACCCTCTCTGTTACCTCATCAAAAAACTCAATCAAGCTAGTTAAACACAATTTGCCTTTAACAAATCCGTGCTGGCTTTCCTTAATTAATCCACACTCGTCCAAGTGATTGTTAATTTTGTCCCTGATTATGGTTTCTAAAAGCTTCCCCACTACCAAGGTTAAACTGGCTGATCTGTAATTGCTGGGTTTATCCTTACACCCTTTTTTGAACGTGTAACGTTTGCAGTTCTCCAGTCCTCTGGCACCACTCCTATATCTAAGGAGGATTAGAAGATTATGGCCAGTACCCTCAGCGATTTCGACCTTAACTTCCCTCAGCATCCTAGGATACATCCCATCTGGTCCTGGTGACTTATCTACTTTAAGTACTGCCAGCCTTTCTAGTACCTCCTCTTTATCAATTTTTATCCCATCCAGTATCTCCACTACCTTTTCTTTCACTATGACTTTGACAGCATCTTCTTCCTTGGTGAAGACAGATGCAAAGTATTTATTTAGTACCTCAGCCATGCCCTCTGCCTCCATGCGTAGGTCTCCTTTTTGGTCCCTAATTGGCCCCACCCCTCCTCTTATGCCTATAGAAGACTTTTGAATTCTCTTTCATGTTAGCTGCCAATCTACTCTCATATTCTGTCTTTGCCCCTCTTATTTTCTTTTTCACTTCTCCACTGAACTTTCTATATTCAGCCTGATTCTCACTTGTATTCTCAACCTAACATCTGTCATATGTGCTCTTTTTCTGCTTCATCTTACTCTCTCTCTCTCTCTCTTTCATCATCCAGGGAGCTCCAACTTTGGTGCCCTACCTTTCCCCCTTGTGGGAATGTACCTTAACTGTACCTGAAGTATTTTCGTGCTTAGGGCCATACTTTGTATGGGACTCCATGGCAGAAATTTGATTGATTTCTTAACAGTTCAACTTGTTCTGGGCACCTGTCAGGAAAGTCCATTGACCCCTACCATCTTCCCTTAAAGTTTTAGCCTGGACAATCAATAAATATCATGAAATATACCAGTTATAATGATTTTGGTGCTGCTGTTGGCTTGCTCAATGGCTCCCTTGCTTTTGCCTTCAACGTCCTCATCTACATAAAGTCCTTTGTGCTCTTCCAACCCTACAATTCTCCCAATTCATAGAATTAAATAGAATATACAGCACAGAAAGAGGCCATTCCACCCAACCAGTCCATGCCGACGTTTGTGCTCCACTCGCGTTTCCTTCCTGATCTAACTCTATCAGCATAACCCTCTCTTCCCTTCTACCTCATATGCTTATCTAGCTTCCCTTTAAATGCATCTAAACTATTCACCTCAACTATTCCCTGTGGCAGAGAGTTCCACATTCTCACCACTCTCTGGGTAAAGAAGTTTCTTCTGAATTCCTTATGTGATTTTTTGGTGACTATCCTATATTAATGGCCTCTCGTTTTGCTCTTTCCCACAAGTGGAAACACTTTCCTTGTCTCTACTCCAACAAAACCTTTCATAATTTTAAAGTTTTTCATAATTAAAAAGAAAATCATAAATTCACTTCATATCACTGCACCCTCAAGTCTGAGGGCCACAGAATTTAGTACAGCTGGTGCTCAATGGGCCCGATTATTCACTGCCAGTTCTAGTTGGAGCACCTTAAGCAATTCCTTACTGGGAACAGTAGTGTAGTGGTAATGTCACTGGGCTAGTAATCCAGAAAGGCCTGGACTAATGATCCAGAGATGTGAGCTCAAATCCCACCACGGCAGCTGGGGAATTTAAATTCAGTTAATCTGGAATAATTACTAGTATCTATGAAACTATCGGATTGTCGTTAAAAACCCCATCTGGTTCACTAATGTCCTTTAGGGAAGGAAATCTGCTGGTCTGGCTTATATGTGTGACTCCAGACCCACAGTAATGAGATTGACTCTTAACTGCCCTCTGAAATGGCCTAGCAAGCAACTCAGTTGTAACAAACCGCTACAAAACACAATAATAAGAAAGAAACCGGACGGACCACCTGGCATCGATCTCGGCACTGGCACGGACACGGCAACGGTACACCCAGCCCAGTCGACCCTGCAAAGTCCTCCTCACCAACATCTGGGGACTTGTGCCTAAATTGGGACAGCTGTCCCACAGACTAGTCAAGCAACAGCCTGACATAGTCATACTCACAGAATCATACCTTTCAAGCCAATATCCCAAACGACTCCTGGGTAAGTCCTGTCCCACAGTGGTATACAGTCGGGAAGGAGTGACCCTGGGAGTCCTCAACATTGACTGCGGACCCCATGAAGTCTCATGGCTCCAGGCCAAGCCTGGAGCAAGGAAACCTCCTGCTTACGACCTACCACCCTCCCTCAGCTGATGAATCAGTACTCCTCCATGTTGAACACCACTTGGAAGATGCATTTCAATGTCCATCACCAAGAGTGGCTCAAGTAGCACCACTACTGGCCGAGTCCTGAAGGACATAACTGCCAGTCTGGGCTTGCGACAGGTGGTGAGAGAACCAACACGAGGGGAAAAACCTACTTGACCTCGTCCTCACCAACCTACCTGTCGCAGATGCAGCTGTCCATGACATTATTGGTGGCAGTGACCACCGCACAGTCATTGTGGAGACGAAGTCCTGTCTTCACACTGAGGACACCCTCCATCGTGTTGTCTGGCACTACCACTGTGCTAAATGGGATAGATCTAGCAGCTCAAAACTGGGCATCCATGAGGCGCTGTAGGGCAGCAGCAGAATTGTATTCCACCACAATCTGTAACCTCATGACTCAGCATATCCTTCACTCTACCATTACCATCAAGCCAGGGGACCAACCCTGGTTCAATAAGGAGTGTAGAACAGCATGCCAGGAGCAGCACCAGGTGTATCTAAAAATGAGGTGGAAAGCTGCAACACAGGACTACATGCATGCTAAAAAGCAGAAGCAGCATGCTATAGACAGGGCTAAGCGATCCCATAATCAACTGATCAGATCAAAGCAAAGCTCTGCAGTCGTGAATGGTGGTGGACCATTAAACAACTAATGGGAGGAGGAGGCTCCATGAATATCCCTATCCCCATCCTCAATGATGGTGGAGCTCAGCACGAGTGCAAAAGACAAGGCTGAAGCGTTTGCAAACATCTTCAGCCAGAAGCGCCGAGTAGATGATCCATATCGGCCGCCTCCTGAGCTCCCCACCATCACAGAAGCCAGTCTTCAGCCAATTCGATTCACTCCACGTGATATCAAGAAACGGCTCAGCGCATTGGATACAGCAAAGACTATGGGCCACGACAACATCCCGGCTATCATGCTGAAGACTTGCGCTCCAGAACTAGCCGCGCCTCTAGCCAAGCTGTTCCTGTACAGCTACAACACTGGCATCTATCTGACAATGTGGAAAACTGCCCAGGTATGTCCTGTCCACAAAAAGCAGGACAAATCCAACCCGGCCAATTACCGCCCCATCAGTCTACTATCAATCATCAGCAAAGTGACGGAAGGTGTCATCGACTGTGCTATCAACCGGCACTTACACACAAATAACCTGCTCACTGATGCCCAGTTTGGGTTCCGCTAAGACCATTCGGCTCCCAACCTCATTACAGCCTTGGTCCAAACATGGACAAAGGAGCTGAATTCCAGAGGTGAGGTGAGAGTGACTGCCCTTGACATCAAGGCAGCATTTGACCAAGTGTGGCATCAAGGAGCCCTAGTAAAACTGAAGTCAATGGGAATCGGGGGGGGAAACGCTCCACTGGCTGGAGTCATACCTAGCACAAAGGAAGACGGTTGTGGTGGTTGAAGGTCAATCATCACAGCCCCAGGACATCACTGCAGGAGTTCCTCAGGGCAGTGTCCTAAGCCCAAAGATCTTCAGCTGCTTCATCAATGACCTTCCCTCCAACATAAGGTCAGAAATGGGGATGTTCGCTGATGACTGAACAGTGTTCAGCACCATTCACAACTGCTCAGATAATGAAGCAGTCCATGCTCGCTTGCAACAAGACCTGGACAACCTTCAGGCTTGGGCTGATAAGCAGCAGGTAACATTCACACCATAGAAGTGCCAGGCAATGACTATCTCCAACAAGCGAGATTCTAACCACCTTCCCTTGACATTCAATGGCATTACCATTGCCGAATCCCCTACCATCAACATCTTGGGGGTCACCATTGACCAGAAACGTAACTGGACCAGCCACATAAATACTGTGGCAACAAGAGCAGGTCAGAGGCTAGGTATTCTGCGGCGAGTGTGATGGAATACTCTCCACTTGCCTGGATGAGTGCAGCTCCAACAACACTCAAGAAGCTCGACACCATCCAGGACAAAGCAGCCCGCTTGATTGGCACCTCATCAACCACCTTATTCACTCCCTCCACCACCGCCGTACCATGGCTGCAGTGTGTACCATCTACAAGATGCACTGCAGCAACTCGCCAAGGCTTCTTCGGCAGCACCTCCCAAACCCGCGACCTCTTCCACCTAGAAGGACAAGGACAGCAGGCTCATGGGAACACCACCACCTCCAAGTCCCCCTCCAAGTCACACACCATCCTGACTTAAAAGTATATCGCCGATCCTTCATCATCGCTGGGTCAAAATCCTGGAACTCCCTCCCTAACAGCACTGTGGGAGTACCTTCACCACACGGACTCCAGTGGTTCAAGGTGGCAGCTCACCACTACCTTCTCAAGGGCAATTAGGAATGGGCAATAAATGCTGGCCTTTCCAGAGACGCCCACATCCCATAAACGAATTTTTAAAAAGTGCATCTCTTTCTATACGACCAACTCCTCCTACTATTCCAGGATTATCCTTGAGGGTAAGGATAATCCCACGGTCCTCTTCTCTTGTGAGTAAGAAGGGAAGAATAAGCAAATAAAAGCACTTGTATCTAGCACATTTAATCTCTCCTGCCTTCCACCCTATCACAGACCCTCCCTTTTATTCTATACTCCCCTTCCCCCTTTCCCTGCCTCTGTACTTGCTTAACATCTGTTACATCTCTAACTTTTTCCAGTTCTGACGAAAGGTCATCGACCAGAAATGTTGACCAGAATTTTCTGGGGGGTCAGCGGGCGCAATCGGTGGCGGGTCAGGTGGGAAAGTGTTTTTTTTTCCCCAGAGGGTCAGGACCCCGCTGTGAGCCCGCCGCCATGCGCCTTTCCCAATGTCGGGTCTGTCAGCGCTGAGCAGACCCGACAGGCAATGGTGGGCAACCCAATTCAGGTAATTAGTGGCTTGTTAGAGCCAGTTAAGAATGATTTTCAGCTTACCTTTTGCATTTGACAGCTCGCCCACAGGGTCCACACTGGTCGTGGACCACATCTGTCAAGCTGAGGCGGGAGTTCAGTGGCCATTGCTCCAGCTGATTACTTGACAGTTTCAAATGTAAAGTAAAAGCTCCCATCTTACAGAGATATCTTCCCTCAGCCACAAGCTCTTCCCCACTGCAGTTCCACAACAGATTCACTATGCTGAAAGTCTTTACACAAGTCTCCATCCAGTCTGACCTCATTACCTTTCTCACCATTGACAGAATGCTTCTGTCATCTCTACTTCACCTGCCATCTATTCCATCAGCATGGATGCCCTTTATACTCTCTCACCTTGGTCCTCAGAATCCCACCATGATCAGCCCCAGCACCAGGCAAAACAGCAGCACCAAAAACAGCACCAACCTTCTCCATAATCAACTGATGCTGCAAAGGACAGAGGGCATCAGCACCCGAACACATTGCTGCCCGGGAGGCCAGGGATGGCCTCACCATGGCCAGATTTACTTCACTTGACGCTGTATACCCTGCCTGACACATGATGCGCCAGGTTGGCACCACCCCACACCAACACCATAAAGTATCCCTACAATGCCCAAGCCATTCCTTTCACACCCATGACCATTGCGGGGGGTACCGTTAGGTCTCACCATTCACTGCAACTCGCTAAGCCACTTCCAAAGGTGCACACAAATCTGTCCAAGAATGGAAAGTGTTGAAAATAAAGGTTTCAATGTTTGACAGCACATTAACAGAAGCTTTACATGATCATTGCATAAAACACCCAAGTGGTTACCCTTGTGTGTTGTTAGTTGGTATGATTGGACTAGGATGAGGGTGAGTGTGAGGGGTGGCTAGTGAGATGGGGATGTGATAATGTAGATAGAGAGGGATGGGTGGAGGTGCAAGGTAAGTTGGTGTAAGGATGTGTAGGAGTAGCGTAGGGAAGGCAGAGTGATGGGGATGTGATGAGAGGCACAGTAGGATGAGGTTGAGTGTGGCTTTGTACTAATGCTCATGATCTACTGAGATTATTGAAATGTTTGCGGCACTGCACCCAGGTCCTCCTGATCACATCCCTGCTTGTGCCCTCCTGTGCAATGTGCAACCAGGCTGTGTTGATCTCCTAGAGAGGTCTCTTCCACCCATGGGAAGGGAAAAGGACCTCCCTGTGTGCTGTGACTCCCTACATAAGCATATGGAGGGAGTCATGGGAGAGCTTAGGTGCAGCCCTGTGCCTTTGTGCAGTCATTGTCAGTGTTTGCAGCACCTCAATGCTGTAGAACACTGACAGCACAAATGTCAAAATAAATTTGGACTTGGTCCCTTTAAGGAAACCGGCTGATGACGAGGAATCAAATGATATCACCAGACCTGCTTCCTCTAATTGGCCGGGAAATGCGCTGGTTGGGCTTATCAAGCCCAATCAAGGGAAATTCATTTCACAGAGCGGGATGGAGCCAGCAGCGTGGTCAGGACCCGCCACCGATGTCGCCCACCACGGTTAGTAAAATCCTGCCCATTAACTCTGTTTCTCTTGCCACAGATGCTGCCTGACCTGCTGAGTATTTCCAGCATTTTTTGTTTTTATTTTAGATTCCCAGTATCCACAGTTTTTTGCTTTTATATCTGGCACATACTGGAAATCAACCATAGGAGACTGCAATAAATAATTAGATATACAGGAAACTCTTGTTTATCCGGCACCCAAATATCCGGAATTCTCGCTTAACCGGCAAAAATCATCCTCCGAAAACTCCTCTCAAATAACCGGCAATGTTGCCGAGTCGCAGTCCGAGTCTCCGCGAACGCCGAGTACTCCGAAAACTCCTCTGAAATAACCGGCAATGTTGCCGAGTCGCAGTCCGAGTCTCCGCGAACGCCGAGTACTCTGAAAACTCCTCTCAAATAACCGGCAATGTTGCCGATCCCGAGTCCGAGAACGCCGATTTAGTCAGTAGGGGTAGTTTTCAAAAGTGCCACTACTCGGCCTCCTGGCGCTGTCGGAAGTCCGAAACACTGCAGTAGCAGGAGTTGATTCTCCCGCGCTGCCGGGAGTCTCACTTACTGTTAAGTAATTAAAGAGTTATGGATTACTCTCAACTGGCAGTACTGTACTTAATCAAGCATCTTCCACCAACCATTTAACACAACATTCTGTAGGTGAGTACCCAAATACTGTATACTGCACATTTCTTGATTTTTTTATTTTTCTTTGTTAAAAATAGCCTCGGTAGATATAACTCTCTGTTATCCGGAACTTTCGATCAACCGGCACCACGCCGGTCCCGTCGGTGCCAGATACCAAAGAGTTTCCTGTACTATACATGCACACACACATAAATACAATGCAAATTATCAGTGTGCATCTTATTTTTATATATAATTAAATAACAAAGAAGAGATTTTAGGAAGAGAAGAACAAACAAAATCGCTGGTATTGCAACTCCCTTTTCTGAAGTGGTAGGAAAACAGTATTAAAAATATTTTCAGCCTGTATCTTTCAGGATCATTGAGGTATGTATTATTTTTACCTCATGTCAGTTGATAACATTGCTTCAATACATTTGCTATATTACAATGATGGGCAAGATGCTGTCAGATTTAAGCTGCTGCAGGAATATGACAAGCAGTCATTGTCAGAAACCGTGGCGATCTACTGATATACCTATAAAATTACACAGGTCTGAATAAAAGGAATTCACATGATCAGCATTTCCCCTTTCCAACAATATCTTATCATGCAGTGCTACCATCAATGATTTCATCCTGTGTAACTTTCTAAAATAAAACTGCATTTCTTTATTTTGTTCTTTGTGTTTACTTCTAGCCTGAAAGATTGTTTCCATTGATATTTAGTATTTAATTAAATTCCTTTCTAACAGTAAACCCATTCTTATGCGCAATTAGAAATTACATGTCTTTATTTCAATTTTCTTATATCTAACCTCCTACAACACACTAAATTGAAGTGAGTTCTTTCTTTTTCCTTGACCATACACACTACTTCATTTTGAACTAAAAAATATATAATATAACAACAGAAAATGCTGGAAACACTCAGCAGGCCAGGCAGCTCCATGGATGCTACCTGGCCTGCTGAATGTTTCCAGCATTTTCTGTTCTTATTTCAAATTTCCAGCATCCACAGTATTTTGCTATTGTAAAAAAATATATATATTCCTTCAGGCAGTGATGGAAAGACTTTCTCACAGTATTATCTTCCACTGGAGATTTGTTTAATTGCCAACAGATCTTTCTCATTTTTATGACACTGGGAACATGTAATACTGCTTATAGCATACAGTGATATGAAAAGTCAGGTCTCTGTGAAAAGGAATGAACATTCAATTAAAAATAAAAATAAATCATTCATAGAGAAAAAAATCTGGGCTGGAACCTTGTATATTGTGGTGCACCTAATAGCTGCATTCTATTAATTAGAAATCTAGCCAGTTCATCCCTTTACACCTTTTGTATTTATTTTTGCTGTTGCAGCCTGCTATGAAATTCCATGCATGTGTGCTCCGTAGTGTGGCGAAGAATGTAATTCCTAGCCTCATTGTTTTAGGCAATATTTAAGTATACAATGCAATACTATTTGTAATATTTCTCTATGCATGCTTTTTATTGAAATGTCGAAAAGAGAAAAACAGACGATGTAAGTTGACGGGCTGGATACTCTATTTCATGCTTCTCTGTATATGTATTTTAACAGGTAGATATGCTGCAATAAACACAGAGCATCCTTAAAACAACGTTCCAATATGCTGGGTATTACACTGCTTTGCACAAAATTATTGATTTAAAAAAATGATCAGTTTGGAATGCTGATAGCTAAAGCATAATGTATGAAGATGAAAACTGAATCAAACTCAGAACCTGAAATGACACAAAGTAAGTTAATTACATGGCTCACTGTAGAAAAAATGTTCAATTACTGGCTACTTTTTGAATAATCACATTGTGAAAAGGAAGTATGCAGCTCAATCATGTCTCTTACAGAAGGTTTGATCATGTAAATAAAACTCAAGTTAAATTATTCCTACCAAATAGGAAAATAGATGACCATTTCTGTTAAAAACATGAAAATTCATCCTCCTATTTAGGTAAAGCAGGAAGGAAATATATAACAGTGCTGTTAAAAAGTTATCCTTATGGCGGATTTGAGAGAGCAACACTTAAGCAAGTCATTGCTGGGAACTGCGGCTCTTGGACAAAGTTTTTGCCTGCACCTTCAATTCTCTTCCCATCTACTCCACATTTGCCAGAAATCAGTGACACTTCCTTTAGCTTTCCCAGTGACTTAAAGAGGAAAAAAAATAATGGCCCTGAATTTGCAATCGGAAGCTTCCGGCGGGGAAATGCCTCCGATACACAAAGAAGATCCACGCCTACCTGGGGCCTGGGATCCATGGCGACTCGTGCTCCTGGGCCTCTCCAGGTACGCACGGGTAGAAACCCACATATCCCAAGGGTGCATGCGGTTCGCAAGCGCCCTGGGATCATGTGGACTGGCCCAACAAATGAAAGAAGGGGATCCCCATTTATGCTTACGGGGATTCCAAATGTACGGAATCCCCATAAGCATGAATGGGAATACCCCAAAAAATACATGTGCACATCAAATTTTTAAAAAATGCATATTTAAAATTAATTAAAATGCCATTTAATTAAATATTTAAATCAAAAATTTAATTTTGAAAAATTTAAATGTTTTAAAGGGGCTAAAAATAACCTTACCTTATTTTACAGGTGTTTTAATGTTTAAATGATTGAAAAAAATATATTTTTATATTCAATTAAACTTTTACGCTGGTAAAAGCAGGCCTTACGCCTGCTTTTACCAGGCATAAGAATTTCACGGGCATTCACTGGGCAGAAGTTCTCCGCCCGCGGAAGCCCTTTTCCTGGGGATGCGTTGGATCTGTCATGAAGATTCTTGACAGATCGCAAGTTCCGGGTTTTCACATATGCAGTTTGCGTACGAAAACCTGGAACTTGCGCGGCCCTTACGGGCGCCTACGCACCTCGTACGCACCCGTAGGGGCCGCAAAATACAGGCCAATGACCTTTAGTAAGTGACCTATGCTACTTCAAACGACTTCTCTGGGTTCAGAGCAACATGAATAGTTCTGAGTCTCAAAAACTGCTAGAGGCTGGAAAAAAATTGGATTTGTTCTCATCAGGGAAGGTGTCTGAAAACGAGTGTGAATTCTTTAATACTAGGGATCAAAAATGCTACAATGGGCCAGATTTTGATGGGAAAAGGACAATGTGTAATAACACCCATCATTATTAATGCGTAAATTCAGAGGATTCAGATTTGCGAATCTCCAGAACTTGCTGGTCGAATTATGCCACTCGCTTCACACAAACTGCATTCTGCCCTTAGCCTCCCCATTATTTTTAACAACTATCTGGATTTGCACATTAATGCCCATTAAACTCGCTGCAGAAAGTTAGGGCTGGAACTTAAAAGCGCAAGTATCTTTTTAACGGCATGATAATTGTTAATTGTTAATGCAATGTCAACCAACCTCTCTGGTCCAGAAAGGAAATAATTTGAACTGTTAAATATCATTCTTGCATGTAGTAAATTGTTGTTTGAGATGTTAAAAATGTCCAATTTTAATTTTTCTTACTTTTCCTTTCTGTCTCTTAATCCAATCTTTCTTTCCATCTGTTTCTCTTTCTGTACCTGATTTGACTAGTTCACCCACTCTAATTCACCTTCCTTCTGAAATTGTTGAACTCAATGTTGAGTCTAGAAGGCTGTAAAGTGCCTAATCGAAAGATGAGGTGCTGTTCCTCGAGCTTACGTTGAGCTTCATTGGAACAGTGCAAGAGGCCGAGGACGGAGAATTAAAGTGACAGGTGACTGGAAGCTCGGGGTCACCCTTACGGACTGAATGGAGCTGTTCCGCAAAGCGGTCACCCAATCTGCATTTGGTCTCCCCAATGTAGTGGAGGCTGGTGGGGTGAAAGGTGAGGACAAGGGGAACCCTATCGTCGTTCTGGGAGAGAGGGGAAGGGGTGAGAGTAGTAGTGCGGGAAATAGAACAGACACGGTCAAGTGCCGTGTCAACCACGGTAGAGGGGAATCCTCGGTTGAGGAAAGAGGAAGACATATCGGAAGCACTGGTATGGAAGGTGGCATCGTCAGAGCAGATGCGGCGGAGACGGAGAAACTGGGAGAATGAAATAGAGTCCTTACAGGAAGCGGGGTGGGAGGAAGTGTAATCCAGGTAGCTGTGGGAGTCAGTGGGCTTATAATGAATGTTTGTCAATAGCCTATCCCCAGAGATGGAGACAAGAAGTCGAGGAAGGGAAGGGAAGAGTCGGAGATGGACCATGTGAAGGTGAGGGAAGGGTGGAAATTGGAAGCAAAAATAAATTAAATTTTCTAGTTCAGGGCGAGAGCAGGAAACAGCACTGACACAGTCATCAATGTACCAGAAAAAGAGGTGAGGGAGGGGACCTGAGTAGGACTGGAACAAAGAATGTTCCACATATCCCACGAAAAGGCAGGCATAGCTAGGACCCATGAGGGTCCCCATAGCAACACCTTTAATTTGGAGGAAGTGAGTAGAGCCAAAGGAGAAGTTGTTCAATGTGAGAACAAGTTCAGCCAGGCGGAGGAGGGTGGTGGTGGATGGGGACTGGTTGGGCCTCTGTTCAAGGAAGAAGTGGAGCGCCCTCAGGCCATCCTGGTGGGGGATGGAGGTGTAGAGGAATTGGACGTCCATAGTGAAAAGGAGGCGGCTGGGGCCAGGAAACTGTTAAAGTGGCGGAGGGCATCGGAAGAGTCGCGGTTGTAGGTGGGAAGAGACTGGACAAGTGGAGAAAAAAGAGTCGAGATAGGAAGAGATAAATTCCGTGGGGCAAGAACAGGCTGAAACGATGGGTCTACCAGGGCAGTCCTGTTTGTGGATCTTGGGAAGGAGGTAGAAGCGGGCTATGCGGGGTTGGGGAACTATGAGGTTGGCGGCCATGGAGGGAAGATCTCCAGAGGAGACGAGGTCAGTGACAGTCTTGGAAACAATGGTTTGATGTTCAGTAGTGGGGTCATGGTCCAGGGGGAGGTAGGAGGAGGTGTCGGCAAGTTGGCGTTCAGCCTCCGCTAGGTAGAGGTCGGTTCGCCAAACAACAACAGCGCCACCCTTGTCAGCAGGTTTAATGACAATGTTGGGGTTGGATCTGAGAATGGAGTGCTGCAAGTTCAGAGGGAGGTAGGTTGGAGTGGGTAAGGGAAACAGAGCAATTGAGACGGCCGATGTCGCGCCGGCAGTTTGCAATGAAAAGATCTAGCGAGGTTAAGAGGCCAGAGGGAGGGGTCCAGGTAGAACAAGAATTCTAAAAATGGGAGAAAGTGTCAGCTGTGCGGGGGGAAGACTCCTGGCCAAAGAAAAGGCATGAAGACAAAGGCGACGGAAAAAGAGCTCAGCGTCGTGCCGAGTTCGAAATTCATTGAGATGGGGGTGTAAGGGGATGAAGCTCAGGCCTTTGCTGTGGACTGATCATTCGGGATCAGAGAGGGGGAAGGTCAGAGGGGATAGTGAAAACATGGCAGGGGGTGAAATTGGAAGAAGGAATGGGGGTCAGAGGAAAGTGAAGGGAAAGAAGGTTCTGGAGGGGTGTTGGTGTTCAAGAGTTGTTGAAGCTTACAATCCTTGACACCTGAACTTTTATTTAGTCTGTTGGCTCAATTACATTGTAATATTTTATACTTTTATCCACATTTCCATAGGCCTCAGTTTTGCATAGGTACGATTTACACATATGCTATACAGTTTAGATAGATACTGTATGCCATATGTTTGATAACTACAGAAACCTAAAATCCCATGTTATTTCAAGTTCAATAATTTGAATGATTAGTTGTCTATAAATAACCATTTAAATCAGATAAAATATACCTATCACTTCTCTATGTAAAGTTTACAATTACAGTATTATATTATGCATTCTAAAAGTAAAGAATGAAGCAAGGAGAACTTTAAAGTTTTATTGACATGATTGATCCATGTAACATGTGCAATAAGGACATCAAGCACATTTGATTACAATAGGATTTATTTTCTGTGCTTGCAAAAGCCAAGGTTAGTATAATGCAGGTTTCCAAGCTTTACACTCAGTATTTTTTGCTAATATTAAAACAAGAACACATGATCAATAAATGTAATCATTTAAAACACAATGTGTTGTGCATCGAGTTCTGAAAGATTTTGGCACTTCAGCAAAGGTAGTAAGGCATTTTGGCAATCATTCAGAAGTCAGGACCATTCTTCTTAAGCTGTTTATAATCAGTGTTGACTGCAATAAACTGTCAAAATAAGAATAAAACAATCAGCAGGCATGTTTCTCAATCATTTCACAGTTCATTTATTATGTTATGACTATTGCTTTATTATTTAGTTTTCTTAAATGCATGAGAGGAAGTAAATTTACTTCCAACAGTGCAACTGTAAGTAAATCTTTTCAACAAATTCTCTCTCCACCAAGTTACCTTGTATTGGCGATTATGACCCAATTTAGTCCATGGCTCAGGGTTGTTCTTTTTGTCCCAGCTGAAGATTAAAATGAAAATATATAAATATATAGACTCATCGAATCATTGAATGATACAGCACAGAAGGAGGCCATTTGGTCCATCGTGTCTGTGCCGGCTCTTTGAAAGAGCTATCCAATTCGTCCCACTCCCTTGTTCTTCCCCCATAGCCCTGCAAATGCTTCCACTTCAAGTATTTATCCAATTCCCTTTTCAAAGTTATTACTGAATCTGCTTCCACCACCCTTTCAGACAATGCACTGCCGATCATAACAACTCGCTGCGTAAAACTTTTTTTCCTCATTTTTACTTTCTGAAAATGTATTCATTCACGGGAATTGGTGCAGCTGGCAAGGCCAGCATTTACTGCCCATCCTCTAGTTGCCCTTGAGAAGGTGGTGGTAAGCTGCTTTTTTGAACCGTTGCAGTCCGTGTGGTGAAGGTACTCCCACAGTGGTGTTAGGGAGGGACTTCCAGGATTTTCACCCAGCAACAATGAAGGAACAGCGATATATTTCCAAGTCAGAATGGTGTAAGACTTGATGGGGAACTTGGAGGTGGTCATTGACCCTGAAATGAGCTTCCGACCACATATCCGCAGCATAAATAAGAACGCCTATTTCCACCTCCACCCCTGCCTCAGCTCATCCGCTGCTGAAACCCTCATCCATGCCTTTGTTACCTCTAGACTTGACTATTCCAACGCACTCCTGGCTGGCCTCCCACATTCTATCCTACTTAAACTTGAGGTGATCCAAAACTCGGCTGCCCGTGTCCTAATTCGCACCAAGTCCCGTTTACCCATCAGCCCTGTGCTCACTGACCTACATTGGCTCCCGGTTAAGCAATGCCTCGATTTCAAAATTCTCATCATTGTTTTCAAATCCCTCCATGGCCTCGCCCCTCCCTATCTCTGTAATCTTCTCCAGCCCCACAGCCCCCCCACTCCCCAACTCCGAGATATCGGCGCTCCTCTAATTCTGGCCTCTTGAGCATCCCCGATTATAATCGCTCAACTATTGGTGGCCATGCCTTCTGTTGCCTAGGCCCTAAGCTCTGGAATTCCCTGCCTAAACCTCTCCGCCTCGCTACCTTTCTTTCCTCCTTTAAGACGCTCCTTAAAACCTACCTCTTTGACCAAGCTTTTGGTCGCCTGCCCTAATTTCTACTTATGTGGCTCGGTGTCAAAATGTTTTGTTGTTGTCTTTTAACACTCCTGTGAAGCGCCTTGGGACGTTTTACTACGTTAAAGGCGCTATATAAATACAAGTTCTTGTTGTTGTTATGGTGGTGGTGTTCCCATGTGCTTGCTGCCTTTGTCCTTCTAGGTGGTAGAGGTCGTGGGTTTAGGAGGTGCTGTCGAAGAAGTTTTGGTGAGTTGTTGCAGTGCATCTTGTAGATGGTACTCACTGAAGCCACGGTGCGCCGGTGGTGGAGGGAGTGAATGTTTAAGGTGATGGACGGGGAGTCAATGAAGTGGACTGTTTTGTTCTGGATGGTGTCGAGCTTCTTGAGTGTTGTTGGAGCTGCACTCATCCAGGCAAGTGTAAAGTATTCCATCACATTCCTGACTTGTGCCTTGTAGGTGGTGGAAAGGCTTTGGGGAGTCAAGAGGTGAGTCACTCACCGCAGAATATCCAGCCTCTGACCTGCTCTTGTAGCCATAGTATTTACGTGCCTGGTCTAGTTAAGTATCTGGGCAATGGTGATTCCCAGGATGTTGTTGGTGGGGGATTCGACAATGGTAATGCCAATGAATATCAAGGGGAGGTGGTTAGACGCTCTCTTGATGAAGATGGTCATTGCCTGGCACTTGTGTGGCGCAAATGTTACTTGCCACTTATCAGTCCACGCCTGGATGTTGTCCAGGTCTTGCTGCATGTGGACACGGACTGCTTCATTATCAGAGAAATTGCGAATGGAACTGAACACTGTGCAATCATCAGCGAACATCCCCACTTGTGATGGAGGGAAGATCATTGATGAAGCAGCTGAAGATAGTTAGGACCAGGAAACTGCCCTGAGGAACTCCTGCTACAACGTCCTGGGGCTGAGATGATTGGCCTCCAACAATCACAATGCCGCCTCTGATTCTTTTGCTAATTATCTTAAATCTGTATCCTCTGGTTACCGACCCTTCTGCCTCGGGAAACAGTTTCTCCTTATTTACTCTATTAAACCCCTTCATGTTTTTGAACAGCTCTATCAAATCTCCCCTTAACCTTCTCTGCTCTAAGGAGAACTACAGTTCCTTTAGTCTCTCCACTTAACTGAAGTCTTTCATCCCTGGTACCATTCTAGCAAATTTCCTCTGCACCTTCTCTAAGGCCTTGACATCCTTCCTAAAGTGTGGTGCCTGGAATTGGACACAATACTCCAGCTGGGGCCTAACTCGTGTCTTATAAAGGTTTAGCATAACTTCCTTGCTGTTGTACTTTATGCCTTTATTTATAAAGCCATACATGAAGAAACTAACATAAGCTATATTATTTATTATTTCACGTACCAGACATCAGGGCTGAACATTGCCAGACGTGACAGGTAAAACCCAGCACCAGTAGCTCCAAGTCCAATGAAGAAGAATAGAGGAATCAACTAAAGTAACAAACATAGATAGATGTTACTTTTCTCTCACAGATAAAGTGGAATACAAATGTTTAAAAACAATTCTTTGAACAAACAATACTGTTTGCAATTAACTATTAAATGAGTCCTATTATCAACAGTTTTTAAAACAAAGTATTAAATGGCAGTAAATAATACTTTTAATTTAATTGCTGATGGGAAAAACTGACTGGAAAATGTTACAACTTTTGCAATGGTTATGCAGCCTTGTATATGAATTCAGAGTCCCTTACAATACTGGGCTCAGTAACACCTCCAGGCTAGCTTCCCCAATGATTTTGCCATTATTCACTGCAATAACCATTTTCTCCCTAAAATATTTTTTGCAGCTTTTACTCGGTCCTGGACACTGAACTTATTGGGACAAGGGGTTGAGGGGGGGCGGGGGGGGGGGGGGGGGGAGGGAGAAGAGGAGCAACTGAAATTTGTGGCAAACGGTCAGTGGCTTCAGAAGCATAGAATTTAAAGTACAGAATGCCGCCATTCAGCCATTGCACCTGTACACTTCATTTGAAACTATGTACTCTGATCCTACTTTCCTGCACCTTTCCCATATTGTTTTTCAAATACGTATCCAATTCCCTTTAAGTATTGCTTCAATAGCCACTTGTAGTAAAACCTTGTGTATTGAAAACACGTTTCTAACTTCTGCCTTTGTTCTTCTAGTGCTAATTTGGAATCTATGCTCTCTAGTTACTGATTTTCTAACAAGTGGAAACAATGGCCCGAAAATTGGACCTAATACGTGAGAGTACGCACTGTGTACTCTCGCGTTTTAGGTCTCCAATTGCCGGTTTCCAGCATGCACTGCGCATGCGCAGGAAACCGGCACTTCGTGAATTCAAAAGGGGGCGGTTCCTAGGTGAACCGCGTGCGCGCTACAGGCTGTGCGCACGCAGTGCACTTAGTGCTTTGAACGCGCAGGTAAGCATGGAAGATTTTACACATAAAGAAAGGAGGCGTAAGACCCTCTTTTAACAAGGTAAGTAGTTAATTAAGTATTATTTTAAATTTTTTTCAACAGGTTTATCTTTTTTAGAGACTTTAAAGAAAGGTAAGTTTATTTTTATAACTTTTAAAAAAGATTTTAAATTTTTTCAAAAATTTAATTTTTTGTTTAAAGTGGTTAATTTATTTAACTATACTTATTTTATTAATGTGATGGCTTTTTTTTTAAATTTAATTGAGGTTTAGCTGTTCTTTTGGGGGGGTATATTATTCATAGCTTTGACAGGTCTTCCTGTCAAAACTATGAATGAAAGATGGTGTGCTGCCATTGGCTCTAACTGAATCACGTGATCCCAGAGCTCGCACGAACTAATTGCGTCTCTGGGTCACGCAAGCACTGCACAGCTGCAGCCTTGAAACTAAAGTTCGTGTGGGCCCGGAGGAAAAAGGTAGGCGCGGAGTGAGATATCGCAGGGAAGCCTTACCCCCGCGTCAACACTCAGGGGTAGAAATTAGGTCGCGCCCCATTTGGGGCGCAAATATCGTCCGCGCGCAAATATTAGCGCCTGGCGCTAATTATCGGCACGGACAGGAAACTTCACTTTTACCGCCCCGGGAGGTGAGTGGAGCGCTAAATTAGGCGCTGCACACCTCTCTTAAGGCGCAAAGGCCTAGGAGTGAGGCGCTAACTCAGCGCACGAGCGCAGCGCAGCTGCTGCCAGTTAGCGAGGGAACACAGACACACTGGCGCCGGACACTTCTTAAAGCGGGGGGGGCCACTTGCTCCCCAGCCACACCCTGCTCATTGCAGCCTTGAATCTCAGCCTGGAGAGACCTGTAATCCATTTTGCTGCCAAGCATGGAGAGGGTGAGAGAACGCGCTCATCGCTTCACCGAGCGGGCCTTGGATGCTCTGGTTGACGCAGTGGAGCGCAGACGATGCATGCTGTTCCCGGAGAGTGGCAGGAGGCCTTTGCCACGTGAGTTCAGAAGAGTGTGGAGGGAGGTGGCTCAGAGCGTCTCCTCCAGGAGCATGGTGCCCAGGACCCATGTCCAGTGCCGCAAAAAGTTCAACGACCTCACTCGGGTCGTCAGGGTGAGTGGCTTTTTCTCAATACCTCTCCATCCCTCCATCTCAACCTCACTCTATGGCCAGAGGGTCTTAAAACCCCAATGCACAACACTCATGCAACACCTATGGCCCTTTCATCAAACACACACACACATTCCACACTTTGCATACAGTAAGGGCTATTCACCTATGGGAGGCACATCAGGCAAGACCATGGCTGCATACAGTAAGGGCTATTCACCTATGGGAGGCACATCAGGCAAGACCATGGCTGCATACAGTAAGGGCTATTCACCTATGGGAGGCACATCAGGCAAGACCATGGCTGTATATTGACTCAGATGCTGTCCTTTTTCTTGCAGGCTAAGCTGGCTCATAATCGGAGACAGCAGCAACGGACGGGTGGAGGGCGGCTTCAGCTGCAACCCCTCAGCGATCTGGAGGAGCGCGTCCACAGGATTGTGGCAAGCCGGGTGATCGGTCCCGTCGCCACTGGAGACGCCGACCCCGTTGTGGACAGCAATGGTAAGGTCATCACCTTTTTGTCCTCTGTCCTTCCACTTGTCCCTCACAATACCAGCCTTTGACACTTTCAATCCAACTTGCTAACTCGCTGCACTTATTCCTCCCTTACTGCCACCCTGTCCTCACGCTAAAGCCACTCTTGTACCTCCCTGCTTTCAGATGGTGATTCACCAGCTGAGGAGATGGTCCCTGAAGCTGCCACTGGGAGTGATGCTGCAGCTGAGGAGGAAGAGGAAGCCGGAGCATCAGTGCCACCCTCTCCCGAGGAAGCCCATGGCCACACTGGGAACACGCCTTCCCCGGAGGGGAGCAGGGGGGAAGGGGCTGATGATGGTGAAGTTCCAGGACCCAGCGGGCTGCAGCAACGCCATGGGGGGGGGGGAGGGAAGAACGGGGGAGCAGGGGGGAAGGGGCTGATGATGGTGAAGTTCCAGGACCCAGCGGGCTGCAGCAACACCATGGGGGGGGGGAGGGAAGAACGGGGGAGCAGGGGGGAAGGGGCTGATGATGGTGAAGTTCCAGGACCCAGCGGGCTGCAGCAACGCCATGGGGGGGGGGAGGGAAGAACGGGAGCCTTCTCCCCAGAGGGAGAGTATGCCAGACACTCCTAATGCAATGGACGCAGAGGAGGAGCGGCTGATTGCAGAAATGAACAGCCAGGCGGTGGTCATGCACACTGAGCTCATGGGTGCAGTGGGAAGGGTGCCCGAATGCATCGAGGCACTGGCAAGGAGTGTGGAGCACTTCGCTGTAGCACAGGCGGATGCCACACTAAAGCTTACTGCTGCAATTCAGTCACTGGCTGCCAGGAACCCATCTGAGCCTGCTCTCATGCAGACTCAGATTGAGGCCACGCGAGCACTGACTGCTGCCATCCTCGATGGTTCGTGCACATGTCCCCGGGGCTGTCACCGCGCCGCAGCAGGCCAGCAATCTGTTCTCCGGCAAATTGCTCCGGATGCTGAAGTGCTGCCCCGTGGGAGTGCCAGTGTGTCGGGCGAGCAGGGAGTTGCTGTCCTCTCTCACGATGACAGCATTCCTGCTGCCAACACTGTCACTTCTCCACTGCACTTGCCACCGCCTGTAGGACAGACTGCTGCCGCCCATGCAGAGTTGGTGCAGTCTGCAGCCGGGCCCTCCAGGCCCAGAAGTGGTCGAGGCCGTCGTTCAGGGGCATCTGCAGTGTCAGGGTCTGACAAGCAGCAGCCTTCCACCAGCCTTGCTGCAGCCACTGAGGTCCCATTACGGAGGAGCAGTAGGGTTAGAAGGGGGGAAGTGCGCAAGGGAAGGAGATCACCCTCGAAGGGCAAAAAGTAGGAGGTGTGCCAAAATGCTGGTCATTTTTTTATTAAAGGCCGAGGTTCATGGCCCAACTTTTGTTTAGTGTTTTGGACATTATCTCCAGGTTGTGAGAACCAGTTATGTTATTGACTGTTTTTTTGTGTTTATTTCTATGAGTTTGTCATGAGGAATTGACACACACAGAGTTTGTACAATAAATAAGTTTCTGTATTCAAAATATACATGGCTGGTGGTTGGAATTATTGGTGCCTTGGCCGGCTTAGGGGTTGCGTGCTGGGTTGATTCGTGTTTGTAGCACTGGCAGGGGCCCTAGAAGCGGCTTGCTATTAGTCGTTGACGGACGGCCCTTGCAGTTTGACCATTGTGGGCCGCCCTCCTGCCTTGGTGCTGCTGCTGATCATCGTCCTCGGCCTGTTCCTCCTCTTCCTCCTCCTCCTCTTGTGGTGCTGCAAGGCCTGGTGGCATTGGCTGCGTCCTGAGGATTGCCATGTTGTGCAACATGCAGCACACCACTACGAATTTGGAAACTTGCTCAGGCGAGTACTGCAGGGCTCCTCCGGAATGGTCCAGACAGCGGAATCGTTGTTTGAGCACACCGATTGTGCGCTCAATAATGTTCCTGGTTGCTTGTTGGCTTTCCTGGTACCGCAGCTCAGCAGGGGTGTTTGGCGCACGGAGCGGTGTCATCAGCCAGGTGCTCAATGCGTACCCCTTGTCCCCCAGAAGCCAACCAACTGGCTGATGCGGTGCCTCGAAAATTTCTGCCACAGTACTCTGGCGCAGGATGAAAGCATCGTGGCAGCTGCCCGGATAGTGGGCATTGACAGCGAGAATCACCTGTCTGTGGTCACAGACCAACTGCACATTCAAGGAATGGAACCCCTTTCTGTTCCGGAACTCCTCTGCATTCTCTCGCGGAGCACGCAAAGCCACATGCGTGCAGTCAATGGCGCCCTGCACCATGGGGAAGCCCGCTACCCTCGCAAAGCCCATAGCACGGTCATGCTGCTTGTCTGGGGTCATAGGGAAGGAGATGAAGTCTCGTCTCCTTGTGAAGAGGGCATTGGTGAGTTGCCGGATGCAGCGATGCACCGCAAACTGGGAGATATTGGCAAGGTCCCCAACAGCAGCTTGGAATGAGCCAGTGGCGTAGAAGTTCAAAGCCACTGTGACCTTCACTGCCACCGACAGAGACGTCCTGGACCTCAGCTGAGGCTGCAGATCTGGCTGCAGCAGGTGGCAGAGCTCAGTGACCACCTCCTTGCTGAATCGCAGCCTTCGCAAACACAGCTCCTCGGACATGTGGATGTAGGAGAGCTGTTCACGATATACCCTGGGAGGGTAAGCTCTCCTGTACATGCGCCTGATGGGCCTCCTCCGTCTGGCCATCATTGCCACTCTCTGTCTGCGTCTCACTCTCCTCCGATTGAGCTGGAGCAGGACGACGCCCCCAATCATTGCAGCCCCCATCTTCTCTTTGCCAGAAAAGTAATGAGGTACAGCAACGAAAGTAGCAGCAAAGTTAGGATGAACTAGGCAAAACTACCTCACAAAGCGTTGAGTCAATGTAGAAGTCTCTCTCTCTCTCTCTCCGAATCTCTCTCTCTCTCTCAGAACGAGTGGTGCATAAATGTCGACCACAGAAAAAGACAGGAAGAGGCCCCCTTTAAATAGCGCCCCCCCCCAGCCCCACACCGATTGATAACGTTCCAGTCTTCTGGTCGTTGGAAGCGCCAGGCGGTAAGGCAGGGGGCGCCACTCAATTTCCGCTCCGGGGCGCCCCAAGGGCGTTGCACCACGGAATGACGTCACAATCTGCGCGCGCAGGTGGTCGCAGCGGTAAGTTTTAGCGCCGCCGCACAATCTCAAGTTAAGTTCTCGAGCGGCGCAAACAGCGCTGCGCCCGGGCGTTAGCGCCTTAACGCCCCATTAGCGCCCATTTAAGGCGCTAACGGGAGGCGCAACCAACTGAATTTTTACCCCTCAGTCTTTAATTTCTGGGCCTATGTTTCACTATTTACTCTTTCATAATTTTGAAAACTTCTGTTAGATCCTTCCAACCTTCTCTGTTCCAGTGAAAATGACCCAATTTTCCGAGCCTTTCTTCACAACTGTAACCTCTCATTCCTGGTATTGTTCTAGTAAATCTTCACTGTACCTGTTCTTTGGCAGAAATGGCCCGGATTTTGTGGTCATTAGTGAACGAACGGCGCCAGCCGCTCATTACACTTACACTTGCCCACAGACTATCTATGGGCTTTTGCACTGGAATGTGTGGTGATTCGAAATCCATTTCAGTGCAGCACTATCTACAGGTGATCTGGGACCTGTGTAAAAAGGGCAAGCAACTGTGTATCGCATTAACCAATCAGGTTGATGAGATGTGCAGTCTAAACCAGGAAATGTAAGTCAGAATACTTAATTCAATGCCAAATCATGTACAGAAAGCAAAATAAAGAGGGGGAAAGAAAGATGAGATTAAGAGAGCATAGATAAAAATAGACAGAAAGCAAAAGTTAAAAAATCATTTACATTTTTTATTTTTTTAAATCTACAACAATAATTAAAATCTGATGGAATGAGACACTTGTAAAAGTTAATTTTCAGTGTCAGAGAGGTTGTTTGGCAGTAATTAAGCTTATCACGCCATTAAAAATCCACTTACACTAGAATGGAAAAGCCTTAACTGTTTCTGGCACATTTAGTGGGTAAGTACAACAACTTCATGCCCTTCCATGTTTTTCAATGTCGAGTCTCGGGCGAGATACTGTTATTGCAAAGCTTCTGGAGGAGCAGTACAACTCGGACAGCAAATTCCTGATTTCCGCATTTAACTGCGCATGCAACAAGAGTAATACAGCAATCATGGGTGATTTTAATCTTCATATCGACTGGGAAAACTAAATTTGCAGTAATAGTGTGGAGTACGAATTCATGGAATGTATGCAAGATAGTTTTCTAGATCAGTATGTCAAGGAACCAACAAGCGAACAGGCTATTTTAGATCTAGTATTGTGCAATGAGAAAGGGTTAATTAATAACCTTGTACTAAAGGAGCCTCTGAGGAAGAGTGATCATAATATGATAGACTTTTATAGTGAGTTTGAGTGTGATTTAGTTACGCCCGAAACTAGGGTCTTAAATTTGAACAAAGCAAACTACGTAGGTATGAAGGGCAAGTTGGCTCACGTAGCTTGGGAAACTAGATTAAAAGATATGACGGTAGATCAGCAATGGCAAACATTTAAAGAATTAATTCATAACTTGCAACGAAAATACATTCCCTAAGGAATAGGAGATTGCCCTATGAGGAGAGATTGAGTAGACTAGGTCTATATTCCTGAGTTTAGAAGACCTAATTGAAACACACAAAATTCTTAAGGGGCTTGACAGGGTTAATGCGGGTAAAATGTTTCCCCTGGCTGGGGAATCTAGAACACGAGGTCATAGTCACAGAATAAGGGGTAGGCCATTTAGGACTGAGATGAGGAGAAATTTCTTCACTTAAAGGGTTGTGAATCTTTGGAATTCTCTACCCCAGAGAGCTGTGGATGCTCAGTTGATGAGTATATTCAAGACAGAGGTCGATAATTTTTTGGGAACGAAGGGAATCAAGGGATATGGAGATAGTGTGGGAAGGTGGAGTTGAGGTAGAATATCAGCCATGATCTTGATGAGTGGCGGAACAGGCTCGAAGGGCCAAATGGCCTACTCCAGCTCCTATTTCTTATATTCTTATGAATAAAAACCCCATGGGAACAGTGGTCCAATCGGGTCTAACAAGAGAAGTTAAAGATAGTATTAGATTAAAGAAAGAGGCTTATAATGTTGCCAAAAAGACAAGTAAGCCTGAGGAATGAGATGATTTTATAATTCTGCAAAGGATTTTATTTGTTCATGTGATGTGGGCATCGTTGGCAAGGCCAGCATTTATTGCCCATCCTTAATTGCCCTTGAGAAGGTGGTGGTGAACCGCCTTCTTGAACCCCTGCAGTCCATGAGGTGAAGGTACGCCCATAGTGCTGTGGGGGTGGGGGGTAGTTCCAAGTTGTTGACCCACTGACGAGAAAGGAACGGCGATATATTCCCAAGTCAGGATGGTGTTTCCACGCTCCTGCTGCCCTTGTCCTTCTAGGTTGTAGAGGTCGCGGGTTTGGGTGGTGCTGTCGAAAAAGCCTTGGCAAGTTGCTGCAGTGCATCTTGTAGATGGCACACACTGCAGCCACAGTGTGCCAATGGTGGAGGGAGTGAATGTTTAAGGTGGTGGATGGGGTGCCAATGAAGTGGGCTGCTTTGTCCTGGATGGTGTCGAGCTTTTTGAGTGTTGTCGGAACTGCACTCATCCAGGCAAGTGCGGCGTATTCCACCACACTCCTGACTTGTGCCTTGTAGATGGTGCAAAGGCTTTGGGGAGTCAGGAGGTGAGACACTCGCCGCAGAATACCCAGCCCCTAACCTGCTCTTGTAGTCACAGTATTTATGTGGCTGGTCCAGTTAACATTCTGGTCAATGGTGACCCCCAGGATGTTAATGGTCGGGGATGTAACAATGGTAATGCCATTGAATGTCAAGGAGAGGTGGTTAAACTCTCTCTTGTTGGAGATTTTCATTGCCTGGAATGAATGTTATTAGCCACTTAGCATCTCAAGCCTGGATGTTGTCCAGGTCTTGCTTCATGCAGGCAGTGACTGCTTCATTATCCGAGGAGTTGCCAGCAGAGAGTTTTCGCCCTGATTCCCATTGACTTCAGTTTTACTAGGGCTCCTTGATACCACACTCAGTCAAATGCCGCCTTGATGTCAAGGACAGTCACTCTCACCTCATCTCTGGAATTCAACTCTTTTGTCTATGTTTGGACAAAGGCTGTAATGAGATCTGGAGCCAAGTGGTCCTGGGCAGAACCCAAATGGAACATCGGTGAGCAGGTTATTGGCATGTAAGTGCTGCTTGATAGCACTGTTGAGGACACCTTCCATCATTTTGCTGATGATTGAGAGTAGACTGATGGGGCGGTAATTGCCAGATTGGATTTGTCCTGCTTTTTGTGGACAGGACATACCTGGGCAATTTTCCACTTTGTTGGGTAGATGCCAGTATTGTAGCTGTACTGGACCAACTTGGCTAGTTCTGGAACACAAGTCTTCAGCACGATAGCCAGGATGTTGTCAGGGCCCATAGCCTTTGCTGTATCCAGTGCACTCAGCTGTTTCTTCATATCATGTCAAGTGAATCGAATTGGCTGAAGACTGGCTTCTGTGCTGGTGGGGACCTCAGGAGGCTAAAATAATGTGTACAGCCTGACAGTCTATGCACTGCTTCCACTAAACCAAACACCCAGTCGAGAAGATCAATGAACTGAGGTGCCCTCACCCTTCAAGACACGCCCTTTTATGCCCCGCCTCAGCTTCTGGCCCAGTCAATCAATGCAATTACTGAATGACCACGCCCACAGGTCCAATCGTTGACCCGCTCCTAGCCGCGCCTCCCCGACGGATATTTTTGGATAACAAATCACTTATATAAATAGAAGAGGTCCTAGCACAGATCCTGGGGCACACTACAACTCACATCCTGCTAATCTGAAAACATCCATTTACCCTTGATGTAGTGTGACTGAGAACTGGGACAACTATGAGCTGATCAAAGAGAGTCAGCAATGATTTGTGAAGGGGACGTCTGATTAATTTAGTTTAATTTTTTGACAAAGTCACTAGCATGGTGGATAGGAGAGTGTCTATGGATGTTGTCAATATTGACTTCCAAAAGGCATTTGATAATGTTCCGCACAAGAGATTATCAGCAATAATGAAAGAAGAAAGACTTACATTTATATAGCGCCTTTCACGACCACTGGACGTTCCAAAGCGCTTTACAGCCAATGAAGTAATTTTGAAGTGTAGTCACTGTTGTAATGTAGGAAACGCGGCAGCCAATTTGCGCTCAGCAAGCTCCCACAAACAGCAATGTGATAATGACCAGATAATCTGCTTTAGTGGTGTTGATTGAGGGATAAATATTGGCCAGGACACCGGAGATAACTCCCCGCTCTTCTTCGAAATAGTGCCATGGGTTCTTTTACGTCCACCTGAGAGAGCAGACAGGGCCTCGGTTTAACGTCTCATCAGAAAGACGGCACCTCCGACAGTACAGCACTCCCTCTTTATTGCACTGGAGTGTCAGCTCAGATTTTTGTGCTCAAGTCTCTGGAGTGGGACTTGAACCCACAACCTCTGACTCAGAGGCGAGAGTGCTACCAACTGAGCCACTGGTTGAAAGCACACAGAATCAGAGGTAACCTAGTGACATGGGCCAGTAATTGGTTGGAACATAACAGACAGAGAGTAGGGATAAAGGGAACATTGTCTGATTGGTGGGATGTGACAAGTGGTGTTCCCCTGGGATCTATAATGGGGCATCAGCTATTCACCAGATATACATTAATGACTTGGATGAAGGACTAGAGTTATATATCCGTTTGCCGATGATACTAAGTTAAGAGGTATAGTAAGTTGTGTGGATGCGAGCTGGAAGTTACAAAGTGACATAGACGACTAAGTGAGTGGGCAAAACCCACTCAAGGTGAGGAAGTGTGAGGTCATCCAATTTGGATCTGAGAAAGACAAATCAGAATATTTTCTTAATGGTGAAAGGCTAGGAGCTATGGAGGAGGAAAGGGATATAGATGCCCATGTGCACAAATCACTAAATGCTAGTGCACAGGTACAAAAAATAATGAGAAAGGGTAATAGAATGTTGGCCTTTATCTTAAGGGGGATGGAATTCAAAAGTGAGGAAGCAATGCTTCAGTTGTATGGAGCCTTGGTCAGACCCCAATCACAGTATTCCATTCAGAGGTACCAAACCTCAGGAAAAATATATTAGCCTTGGACGGGGTACAGCGTAGATTCACCAGAATAATATCGGGGATTAAAGAATTAAATTGTCAGGATAGGTTGCATAAACTTGACTTGTATTCCCTCGAGTTTAGAAGGTTGATGGCTGATCTAATCATGGGCCCGTAATTTCCGATAGGAGGCTTCCTGCGTGCGGATGCCTCCTATCGGTAAAAAATCTACGCCCTTACCCGAGAGCTCCCGAGGTCTGGCCATTTCCGATCCTGGGCCTCTCCTGGTGCGCGCGCACAGAGGCCCAGGTATCCCAGGGGCGCATGCAGTTCGCAAGTGTCCCTGGGATCACGTGGGCCAGGCGAGCCAATGGGAGAAGGGAATCCCTTCATACTTTTGACAGGTAGACCTGTTAAAGTATGAATGGGGATCACTGAAAAAAGACATCAAAACATTAAATACATTTTTAAAAAACCATCACTTTTTAAAATGAGTTAAAATTGCATTCAATTAAATATAACAAAAAATTTATTTTTTGAAAAAAATTAAAATTTTTACAGGGCTAAAAGTAAACTTACCTTTTTAAAAGTTTTTTAAAATTATAAATGAGTGAAAAAAAATGTTTTTAAACTTTTTTAAACTCTTATGCTGGTAAAAAGGCCTTACGCCTGCTTTTACCAGGCGTAAGATTTTTAAAGGTTTTCAGCGGGCAGAGGTTCTGCAGAAAGCGGAACTCTCCCCCCGCAGAGGCCCTTCTCCAGGGCAGGCGTCCGATCTGTCAAGAGGATTCTTGATCGATTGTAAATGCCGGTTTTCAGCGCATGCGCTTCGCATTCCTGAAACCGGCACGTGCGAGGTCCCTACGGGTGTGTACACAGCTTGTACACACCCGTAGGCATCGGAAATTACGGGCCATGGTGTTTAAAATCATAAAGGGATTTGATAGAGGAAATAGTTTCTCTGTATATACCCTGACGGGGGAAACTAGAATAAGAGTGCATTGGCGTAAAATTAGTTAGGCCATTTAGGAGCGAATTCAGGAAGCATTTTTTCCACACAAAAGGTAGTGGAAATCTGGACCTCTCTCCCCCAAAAGGCTGTGCATGCTAGGTCAATTGAAATGATCAAGACTGAGATCAATAGATTTTTGTTGGGTAAGGGTATCAAGGTATATGGAGGAAAGGCAGGTAAATGGAGTTGAGATACAGCTCAGCCATGATCTAATTGAACAGCAGAAGAGGCTTGAGGGGCAGAATGGCCTACTCCGATATTATAATTTTTAGGTGTGCCTTATGTATTTTCTCAGGTACAGCAGTGCTGGTCACTCCTTCAAGCATCTTACATTCAGAAGTGTGCCCATCCTACCCAATATCTAGTTACATGATAGCATAACAGAGGAGTATAACAATAGAACTCTCTTGTAATCTAAACTAGGTATCACGTCTTTTATAAGTGCCCTTACATGTGATTCTCTAGTCTTTCTCTAGGTGGATTAAGAAACACTTTAATGGGATGAGGCCTGATGCAAATCATTAAGCTGATTTATTTTACAGACACTAAGGGGGTAATTTTAACCAAACTCGCCAGGCGGGAATCCCATAGGATCGGGTGTAATACTGGTTTTACATCCCGACCAATATTACTTTTCATTACTTCAATGGATAATAAAATCACGCGGAGTGTAAAACCAGCGCTGCACCCGATCGCATCAGTTTCCCGACAGGTGGGTGAGGTTAAGATCAGCCGCTCAGTGAACGTACAAAGTAAATCCCACATCCTTCACTAAATTTCAGTTCTCCCTCAAAAAATGATCCCCGTCCCTTTCATGGGATGACTCTCTCATTTTGGCCGTAATTTTATTTCTAGAAAAATTCTAACTGCAAAAATTGACCTCCTGCACTTCAGTCTTCAGCTCTGGACCCTAGGCCTATACCTCAGTCACTTGGTTAAAACATGTCTGCGTGCCCAAGTGTCTCTTTTTTCCTCTGCTCCTGGTATTCATAGAAAATGGAATGGCAGGCCATCCTACTCCTTCCCGAATTCAGGGATTTTCCAGTAAGCCTATCAACCAAACAGATTATCCCCTCTCCTCAGCAGACACTGGTATCACGAGTAGAACTATCCCCACCAGTGTTCCCGTTAAATTGTGCAGCCACACAGCTGTTTGGAGGTCCCGCACAGCCTGGGACCAGCTTTTCAAATGGGACAAATGCATGAAATTTTGAACGGGCCACACAGCCCGTTAAAGGGACCGTGCACCCCCCAAAAAAATTAGGGGGAACATTGATCCCCACCATAATAATATGTGGTTATTTTATTTTTCTAAATGATTAGGCCAGAGACGAAATAACAAATATCCTTGGTCATTGCAAACTATAATCTTCTTCTTCTTAGGCAGTCCCTCGGAACCGAGGATGACTTGCTTCCACATTAAAAATGAGTTCTCAGGTGACTGATGAGTCCAATGCGGGACCTACAGTCTCTGTCACAGGTGGGACAGACGGTGGGTGGGGTGCTTGCGCTTGGCACAACACACCTCCTCAGGTTGCAGTGTTCAAAAGAAAACACTGTGCAAATTCACTTTGTTTTAAAACATAACTGATTCCCAATTCCTCTCCGTGAAAGGGGAGATTAAAAAGTGTGACTGAAAGCTTGGCGAAAGGGGTGAGTCTTGAGCTGGTTTTTATAAGGTAAATAGAGAGGTTAAGAGGCAGAGGTTTAAGTAGGGAATTCCAAAAACAGAGTAGGCCTGAGGCAGCTGAATGCTCTGCCACCATGGTGAGATGAAAGGGGAGGGTAAAATGCACAAAAGGAATCAAAGGAATCGAACGTTCAGGAGGCTGGAAAAAACTACAAAGACGCAAAGTCATGGAGAGATTTATAAATGAGGATAAGGATTGTAAATGTGATACTTTGGGGAACTGAGAGCCAGTGTAGATCAGTGAGGATGGGGGTGATGGGTGAGCGGGATGGGACAGGACATGTGCAGTCGAGTTTTGGACAAGTTGGAAGGTGTTGGACGGGAGACCAGCAAAAAGAGTGATGCCGTGTATAATCAACTAATGTGCTCAGGATGCATTTGTAATTATATTTAAAATAATGTATTACAACTAATGATACTTGCATTTGTATAAAGATACAAAAATGGCTTCTGCTAACTTGCTCAGTGTGTAAATGTATCGTGATTAGGGAATGTAACTCACTACCACCATTTGATACTCTCCATATAAACCTTTCTGATGTTAGCTTTAGCACTGTACAGTATCTGAAAGTATTCTAGTTGCTACTACAACACATCAATGCTGCCATCATGTGTTTATTTGAACAGCCTCTTACTGCAATTTGCATTTATATAGCACCTATAACATAAAACAAATCCCAAGGTGCTTCATGCAGGTGTGTGAAAATGGGCACCAAGCCAAAGGAGGAGATAGTAGAAGGGGCGATCAAAAGCTTGGTCAAATAAGTGGGTTTTAAGGAAAGTCTCAAAAGAGAAGGAGGGTGGATAAGTTGAGAGAGGAAAATCCAGGCAGTGAAGTTAGGTGGTTGAAGGCACAGCTGCCAATGGTGGGGTGAAGGGGGAATGCAGAAGAGATCAGATTCAGAAGAATGGAGAGTTCAAGGGAATTGTAGGGTTGGAGGAGGTCACAGAGATAGGGTGGAGCGAGGTCATGGGGGGATTTAAACACAAGGCTGAGAATTTAAAATTTGATGCCGTGGTGGTGTCATGGAGCCAATGTAGGTCAGTGAGAGCAGGGGTGATGGGCATTCTGAGATGGTGTCTGGGAAGGAGATGGATTCTGTGGCAAGGGAGTGGAGTTTGTAGTGGAGGTTAAAGAGGATAGCTTTGGTCTTCCCAACGATTAGCTGCAGGAAGTTAAAATTCTTCCAAGGCTGGATGTTAGACAAGCAGTCTGACAGCACACAAGCAATGGAGGGGTTGAGAGAGGTGGTGGAGAGTTTGAACTGGATACCATTGATGTTCATGTAGAAGCTGACCCAATAGCTGTGGATGTTGTTGCCAAGGAGGGGGCCAAGGTTGGGTCTTTGGCGAACTCCAGGAAGTATTGCTGCAGGGATGGGAAGAGAAAGCATTGCTACAGATGCTCTGGCTACAATCAGACAGGCAAGAGTGAAATCAAGTGAGAGCAGTCCCAAAAAGTTGAACAACAAAGAAGGCATTGAAGGAGGTTGGTGTGGTCGAACATGGCTGCAGAGTTCGAGGGGAGATAATACACCACATAATTACATCATGTGACAGGATGGCGCATTTCTAGTATTATAATAAAAACATTATTGACAATTAGGTAATGTGACGGAAATGGTGCATTTTACTGGGAAATGACTGCACAACACAAAACCACCAATAATTCAACATTAATAACCAATCTCATATAGATTAGAATGACTGGTACAAAACTGTGTGTGGTGGGGAGGGGAGGGTAAGAATTGTTGGGGGTACTAATTTGTCCCTTCAATAACCCTGACTAAAATATTAATATACTCTTCTGCAGTCCCTCAATTCAATAAGATTCTGCTTCATACATTTTCATTCATCTTAACTGATCATAAAAATTACATTCAAAGTTCAAAACAAAAATCAAGGGATGAAAGCTATATAGTTCAAGGCCTATTGCATTTACTCACCATAATATACAGGCAATAAAGAGATTCAAGAAAGGTGTAAATAAAATTCTAAAGTAAAATCATATTCTCCCTGCACCCCTTCTCAAAAAAAAATTGGAGTATAATAAATTCTGCTATTCAAGGTAGAACAAGTGTAGGCAAGTTTAAAAATCAATAAGTTATAATGACAGAGCCAACATTATTCTTGAATTGCATCTTTTAAATCCCAGAACTTCATATTTCCCTCCAATGTTGCATGTATACCTGTCTCCTAATTGGATAAAATGTAATGTACACAAAACTTGTGCAAGTGAAGTTTTGCCTCTTAATAAAGGTGATAAAAAAAATGATTTATGAATGAATATTGATAATACAGTCAAAGTATCAAGTCAATGTATAGCTGTTATCATTAAGTCTAATTTAGTGCTGGGATACATCATTCAAAACAAGTTACTTTAACCTTATATAGATCACTGTATGGTCACCTAAGAATATTGTGTGCAATTTTAGGCATCCTACCTTAAAAAAGACATTGATGGATTGGACAGAGTCTAAAGAGAGACAAGGATGACTTTAAAATCCACATTTTAAGTTCTACATTATGAAGATAGACAGCACTGAACTTGTTTTTATTGCAGAAAAGACATAGGGGACAATGGTAAAACTCTCATAACATAGCTGCAAGCAGGTTAACTTTAACTTGTTACAAATGTAATACAAAGCTTAGCTAAAGTCAAGCAAGACTAGAGATCAGAAGATTTTGCCCCACAGACTAGTGGATGTGCGGAACAGATTTCCGCAAAAGCCATAAATGTAATGTCAACTAATATCCTAATGTAACTAGTTAGAAACAGGATTGAATGTTAAAATGCTAAACATAGACAGAGATAAGCAAACACTATGGGGCAATTGTTCCTGTGCTGATGGAGCCATGAATATATTGTCTGTGGAAAGCACCACATCAGGACTAAATGGTGTGTATTCGAAGGTTAGATAGATATTCTGCTGTTTACTTCATTTCTTTTAGGGGCAGGAAGGTATTTTCCACAACTTTCTCTCAGGAGACTGCAGAACAAAGTTCATGATAGTGTAAATTGTTCATGGAAGAAAATAGAATGACCTTTCCTTGTTTTGCATTTTTTCAGTCAGCGTGGATTTCGAAAGGGAAGGTCATGCTTGACCTACCTTACTGAATTCTTTGAAGGAGTAACAGAAAGAGTAGATCAGGGTAATGATGTAATATATTTGGATTTTCAAAAGGCCTTCAATAAGGTATCACATAGAAAGACTCATGACTAAGGTCAGAGCATGTGGAGTCAGGGGACAAGTAGCAGAAATGGATAGCAAACTGGCTGCAGAACAGAAAACAGAGAGTAGGGGTTAAAGGTATTTACTCAGACTGGCGGAAAGTGGGAAGTGGTGTTCCACAGTGATCAGTGCTGGGACCATTGTTGTTCACCATATGCATAAACTATTTGGACTTGGGAATCGGAAGTACAATCACAAAATTTGCGGATGACACCAAATTGAGGGGTATAGTTAATACTGAGGAACACTGCGACAAAATACAAGACAATGCTCATAAAGTTGCAGAATGGGCGTGTAAATGGCAAATTAATTTCAATAACTGAGGTGGTGCATTTTGGCAGGAGAAATAAGGCCACATACTCCTTGGAAATAAAAGTCTAAATGGGGTAGAGGAGCAAAGAGATCTAGGAGTGCAGATTCACAAATCATTAAAAGTAGCGACGCAGGTTAACAAGGCCATAAAAATTGCAAACAAAGCACTGGGGTTTTTTTGAGAGCAACAGAATTGAAAAGCAGAAAAGTTATGTTAAACTTGTATAGAACCTTGGTCAGACCACACTTAGAGTACTGTGCACAGCTCTGGTCTCCATATTACTAAAAGGATTATAGAGGCACTGGAGAAAGTGCAAAAAAGATTTACAAGGATGATACTAGTACTGAGAGGTTATAACTATCAGGAAATACTGAACAGGCTGGGGCTCTTTTCTCTAGAAAAGAGAAGGCTGAGGGGTGACCTAATAGAGGTCTTTAAAATTATGAAGGGGTTTGATAGGGTAGACGTAGAGAAAATGTTTCTGTTTGTGGGGGAATCCAAAACTAGGAGTCATAAAAATAAGACAGTCACAAATAAATCTAATAAGGAATTTAGGAGAAACTTCTTTACCCAGATAGTGGTTAGAATGTGGACCTTTCTACCACATGGAGTAGTTGACGTGAATAGCATAGTTGTATTTAAGGGAAAGCTAGATAAGTACATGAGGGATAAAGGACTAGGAGGTTATGCTGATAGGGTTAGATGCAGTAGGGTGGGAGGAGGCTCGTGTGGAGAATAAATATCGCATGGAGCAGTTGGGCCGAATGGCCTGTTTCTGTGCTGTAAATTCGATGTAATTTTCTTACCTTCTTAATTCTCAATCTGCCTGCATGCCATGCATGCTGCACAATGGCTTCTACTGGCTAATGTATTATCTAATCTAATACAAGATAGAAGGGCAGATATGTCCTAACTGCCAATAAATAATGGTACCTGGGGTCCAAGACTTGATAGAAGACACTCAGTTTGACAGCACAGAGGCGTTGGAAAGGAAACAGTCCAGACTGACCCCCACCTCCCTGCCTGTTTGCTTAGGCTGAACCAGGCTGTACACAATGTCGGCATTTTTTTTAGACCCAACATTCAAACCTCATATAGCCTTTCCATCACCAAGACTACTTACTTCCACCTCCACAATGCCATCTCCATCTTTAACTTACCCCCACTACCACCAAAACCCCTATCTAAACCTTTGTCATCTCTAGGTTTGTCTTTTCCAATGCCCTCCTTTTTGGGCTATCAACCTCTACCCTCTGAATTGTCTAAAACTATCACCCACATCCTGTCTTGCATTAAGCCCTGCATAGCCTTCACTCTCATCCTTGCTGCTACCCCATCCCCCCAAAAAATCTAATTTCAAAATTCTCTTCCTCATTCACAAATCACTTCCCAGCCTCACCCCTATCCTACCTCTGTAACCTTCTTCAATCATACATCCCTTCCTGTGCCCTGCAACCTTCTGACTCTGGCCTGCTGATCGCACCTCTCCACTCCACCTTCGATGGCACAGCCTTTTCCCGTGTTGGCATTCCTTCACTAAACCTCTCTTCCTCGCCAACTCTGTCACTGCCTTTAAAAGCCTTCTCAAAACCCAGTTCTGATGAAAGGTACACACTTGAAATGCCATAACTTGTCTTTTTATTGCTGCTGACTGACCTGCTCTGTATTTGCAGCATTTTCCGTTTTTATTTCAGATTTCCAGCACTTGCAGTTTTTCCTTTTTCTTAAAACTAATTTCTTTGAATAAGCTCTTGGTCACCCCTGCTAATCCTCCAGCAAAGTCTTGGCATCTGCTCTGTGAAGCACGTTGCGATGTTTTATTCTATGTTAAATGCACTATATGAATGCAAGTTGTTATTCCTGATGTAGAGTAGAAATCTAAAAGAGATACATCAATTTGCAGTTGATATGAGTTTTCAAATGATGTGTGCTACCCAACCTATTATTCTAGTAAACAATAAAAAGTTGAAGTAACAATCATGCTGAAAATATTATCAAGCTTCACGTATTCTCTTTGGGGAGGGGAAAGAGAAGAAAAACAGTAACTATCAGACCTAGAACTGACCGTATCCAAACCGCTAATGGTCAACTATATGATACAATGAATATTTCCTTGAGTCAGCTGACTTAAAACAAACAAGTAAGTTTGCTCACAAGCTCAAGTTTCCAGATTACATAATCAATCATTGACCATTGACTTACTTCATTTATACAGTTGCACATTTTTAAAATAACTTTAGGAAACATTTATATAGAGAGTAGTTTCGTATTCAAATTAGGTCATGAAAACTGTATCCCATGGCCCTCTGGAGAAAACCATCAACACCTTAAATAACAACAGAAAATGCTGGAAAAACTCAGCAGGCCAGGCAGCATCCGTGGAGAGAGAAACAGAGTTAACGTTTCAGGTTTGCGCTGTTTTGCGGAACACCTCCGTTCAGTCCGTAAGGGGGACCCCGAGCTTCCGGTCGCCTGTCACTTTAATTCACCGCTCCATTCCCACTCAGACCTCACCGTCCTCGGCCTCTTGCATTGTTCCACAGAAGCTCAGCGTAAGCTCAAGGAACAGCACCTCATCTTTCGATTAGGCACTTTACAGCCCTCTGGACTCAACATAGAGTTCAACAATTTCAGATCATAACCTTGGCCCCTATCATTTTTTATCCACACTTTTGTTTGTGCCTTTTTTTCTTCCCTCCCACATGGCAGCTGTCTTTCATTCTGCCAGCGCAATTCACACTTCATCTAGAGCCATCCTTTGTTTCTTAAGCTGTCACATTACCATCTCCTCTTGCCTTGAATATCTCTTAATGCCTCTTTACTTCTCCTGCCTTCCATCCTCTCTCAGACCTTCCCTTTTGTTCTTTCATCCCCTCCCCCATTTCCCAGCCCCAAAACTTCCTTTAAAATCTGTTCCCTTTCCTGCTTTTTTCCAGTTCTGACGAAAGGTCTTCGACTTGAAACATTAACTCTGTTTCTCTCTCCACGGATGCTGCCTGGCCTGCTGAGTTTTTCCAGCGTTTTCTGTTGTTATTTCCAATTTCCAGCATCCGCAGTATTTTGCTACCATCAACACCTTGCAAGATTTCTGAACAAAAATGAAGTATTAAATTCACAGGAAGCCTCAACTCCAAATATGGCTAAATTCGCAGGATGAACATTTTAGCCTCATATCTGAATATAGATAAAAATGTGTGTGTTCAAATTGATATAATCGGCCAGTTTTAACATTGAGGCTCTGTACATGAAATGATAGTGTCAACAGACTAGCAATAACCAAGTGTGAAATTATAAAAGGCGGTTCCAAACAAGTGTATTTGAGCACATTTTTTTGACCATTTAAAAGGTTAAGGGCACTCCATGAGGACATCCTTCAAATGTTTCTAGCTAAACCGCACTCGTGAAGAGTTCTAACGTTTCTGGTCAAGTAGGGATCGATTTCTTGCTCAAGTGACATCAGCAATGATTCTCCCAGCAAATACCACCACTGACTCTATGGGAAACAATATCCCTTTTATTTTGATGCATGGCTATGGTGATCACTGTTGGTCCACAATTTGCTGGAGCGGGCATCTCGCCGTGAGTTGCATTTTTTTCCTCACCCTTAAGCTCCAATTATTTTTATGCTGCAAATTGCTGGAGGTGCAAATTGATAATGGCGTGGTCAATGAGGCATCTTGGATCTTAGTGAATGATAGGGCCAATAGTCTATCTCCGTAACCAATGAAATTTAAAGATAGAGAAAGAAACAGAAATGACGGAGAAGGAACTAGGGTGAAATAGAGTCAAATTAGATACTGAGCGAGAAGTAAAGGAAGGGAAAGGAAGATTGGATTAAGAGATAGAGGGGGGGGAAAAAGAGACAAAAAGAAAAAAAAGAAAAAACCTCTAGGAACAATTTACTACCTGCAGAAGTGAGACTCCACAATTTCAATTGTTCCCTTTTTGGGCCTCCAAGGTTGAGTGGCATGTCAGGACCATAAATTACATCATTAACAGAGTCCTTATGCTGCGAAATAGCAGTCCTAACTTTCTGCAGCGAGTTTAATTTGTATTTATGGCGCAAATCCAGCAATATCTTGACACGCATGGGGAGGTTGACGGCGAGATCCCGCTTTTGCCAGGAGTGGCACAAATCGTCCAGCAATTTGTGCCGATTTGCAACTCACGCTGTATCTCTTCATCGCCACAAATTGCTGGGTTTTTTACGTACTAATAACGGCGTACATTGTGAATTCACTGTTATTTTGCCAGCAAATTCTGGGCCATTAAATAATGAAGTATCAGTCAAATATTTAGTAGCTTGAAATGCCAGCTGTCCTCAGAAATTTGATATGATGATAGAAGTTCTAAAAAAGGTACCAGAAATCATCTGGCTTAGACTTAAAAGGAAGTACTTCCCCAGTGTTCTCTCGCTTCAAAGAACGTGATCACTTTATTTTAAAATGTAACCATACTACACCTGCACTCTTCATCAGAGTCCTTTTTAAACAAGTTCCCTTTATCCTTCCCCCTCCATGGGTGGGCAACTTATTTTTGTGCAATATCTTCTGGAAGGTGAACATATGTAGGCGTTGGGCAAGGCCAGGCTCAGCTATGATAATCTGCCCTTTCCAAGTTGAATATTTTGACGACATTCCCTATGGAGCTAATAGATAGGCTAATTCCTCAATTCTGTTGGGAGTGCATGATCATGGAATTAGTCCTCAAGTTCTAGCATAAATCACTGCCTTCAGGAGAGCAAGGGAAGAAAACAGGAGAATTAGACAGCACCCTTAAAGCAAGTCTCATAATTTCATCTTTCCAGTGTATATCCCAGTTTAAAATATTTAAGTTTCGAATGCAGAGATCAATTTCTGAAACATTCATTAGTGTATTCACACCAATGTCCACTCTCCACCCTAGATTCCCGCCAATAACAGAACCAAAATTCAAGGGCACAAGAGTGGAGATCAGCAGCACATGTAAACCATGTTACTGATCACTGTTCAAATCTGAGGAATTGATAACACAGTAGGTATATTTTATTTTCCCTTCAAATAGACAGTCTTCTTTAACTCCCGTGTATCTTAAATAAAATTGTTGAAGAGTACTTAGGATCATAGGAACAGGAGCAGTTCATTCAGCACCTTGAGCCTGCTCCGCCATTCAATTTGATCCTGGCTGATCTGTATATCAACTCCATTCACCCGCCTTTGCTTCATATACCTTGATACCCTTAACTAACACAAATCTATCGATCTCAGTCATGAAAGCTCCAATTGTCCCAGCATCATAACCTTTTAGGGGAGAAAGTTCCAGATTTCTGCTACCTTTTGTGTGGAAAAAGTGCTCCTTCATTTTGCTGCTGAATGGCCTATCTCTAATTTTAACATTTTGCCCCTTCGTTCTTGATTCTCCCACCAGAGAAAATATTAAATCTTTTTAACATTTTTAACACCTTGATCAGATCACCCCTCAAGCTTCTATACTCAAGGGAATACAAGCCAAGTTTATGCAACCTGTTATCATGTAACCCTCTAAACCCCGTTATCATTCTGGTGAATCTGCGCTACACCCCCTCCAAGGCCAATATATCCATCCTTCAGAACCCAGAACTGATTGCAGTACTCCAGATTGGTTCTGACCAAGGCTCGAGACAACTGAAGTATAACTTCCTCCCCTTTGCATTCCAGCCCCCTTGAGAAAAAGGCCAACATTCCATTAGCCTTTTTGATTGCTTGGGGACACTCAAATCTCTGCTCTTCCACAGTGTCTAGTTTCTCACCATTTACAAAATACTACCTGTCTACTAGCTTTTAATGATGCTTACTTGGACTCCCAAATCTCTCTGCTCCTATATGGTTCCTCACCATTTAGAAAATGATTTATCTTTCTTGGGTCCAAAATGGATGGCCTCACACTTGACCACATTGAACTCCATCTGCCATAGTATTGCCCACTTATTTAATTTGTTTATGTCATTTTGCAACTTCCTGCTCTCATCTGCACTACTTACTGTCCCTCCTAACTTAGTGTCATCTGCAAACCTGCATATACAACTCTCTATTCCTTCATCCAAGTCAGTAATAAATATGGTGAAAAATTGAGGCCCCAGAACAGATCCCTGGGGAAATCACTTGTCACACCGTGCCAATCAGAGTACTTGTGCAACACTACACGTTTAAAAGAACTCTCCCAATAGTTATTCATTTTTCTAAACACCTGTGAGGGAAAAGTAAAGCACTCACTTCAAAAGTATTTTAATGCGGCAGTTAGATCACACTAGGAAAACTTAGTTCCTCGAAAAGTCATGACAATTTTAGCTCAAAATTGCCAATTTAACACCATCATGCTGCCTGCCACCAGCAGATGCTATAACTAATACAGGGAGAGTCTAGAACTAGGGGGCATGATCTCAGGATAAGCGGTTCAAGAAGGCGGCCCAACACCACCTTCTCAAGGACAATTAGGGATGGGCAATAAATGCTGGCCTTGCCAGCGACGCCCACATCCCATAAAAAAAAATTTAGGTCTGAGATGAGGAGAAATGTCTTCACTCAGAGGGTTGTAAATCTATGGAATTCTCTACCCCAGAGGGCTATTTCTTACAGGATGCTCAGTCATTGGGTATATTCAAGGCTGAGATCAATAGATTTTGGACTCTAAGGGAATCAAGGGATATGGGGATCGGGCGGGAAAGTGGAGCTCGCAGATCAGCCATGACCTTATTGAATGGCAGAGCAGAGTTGAAGGGCCGTATGACCTACTTCTGCTCCTACTTCTATGTTCCTACAGCAGATAAATTGACACCATTTTGTAGTTTTAACCTGTTGCCCTCTCCCCATTTATATATAGTTGTAAAAATAAAAAAAACACCTTTTCTATGGGTGACATCATTGCATCAGCAACATCTTCACAACCTCTTCTGTGCATGAACACAGGCCTGCTGCCTGTATCTTATCCCACACCATGGCCCACTCAACCATCACACTTGTCCTTGATGGCCTAAATTGGCTCCATCCCCAATGTCTCCAGTTTAAAATCCTCTTGTTAAAAACCCTTCATGGCCTCACCCTCCCATCTCTGTAACATCCTCCAGACCTAGAACCCACGTCCTCCCAAACTCTCCATCCCTCCTTCATTCATCAAGACCCCGCGTTCTAGAGCTTCCTCCCTAAACTCCTCTACCCCCCTCTCGTACTTTAACACCCACCTTAAAACCTACCTCTTTGACCAAGCTTTTGGTCAGCCCTCCCAATATCTTGTCCTTTTCCAACATTTTCTGTTTTTATTTCAGATTTCCAGCATCCACAGCATTTTGTTTTTGTCTTGTCCTTTATCTCTGGGTCTATTTATTTCTGTGAAGTACCTGGGGCATTTTTTAGGGACATAGAAACCAGAGTAGGTCATTCAGCCACTCCAGCCTGCACCGCCATTCAATTAGAACATGGCTGATCTACACCTCAACTCCATTTTTCCACCTTTGCTCCACATCGCTTGAAACCCTCACCTAACAAAAATCTATCGATCTTAGTCTTGAAATCACCAATTGTTCCAGCATCTGCAGCCTTTTCTACTTTTCTACTCGGTTTCCTACATTACAACAGCAACTACACTTCAAAAAGTACTTAATTGGCTGTAAAGCACTTTGAAAGGCGCTATATAAATGCAAGTCTTTCTTTTTAAAGGCGCTATATAAATGCAAGTCTTTCTTCTTAAAGGCGCTATATAAATACAGGTTGTTGCGATGGGGAGCAACAGTTGCCATCTGTCCAAAAATGTGTGGGTTAGGTTGATTTGGCTATGATAAATTGACCCTTAGTGTTAGGGGGGATTAAATATGTGGGGTTATGGGGATAGGATGGGATATGTTAGGGGGAATTAAATACGTGGGGTTACGGGGGTAGGGTGGGATATGTGTACTGTGGGGATTAAAGCAGGGACAGGGTACTGGATTTGGATGATCAGCCATGATCGTATTGAATGGCGGAGCAGGCTCGACGGGCCGAATGGCCTACTCCTGCTCCTAGATTCTATGTTTCTATGTTTCTATGTAAGTAGCCTGTTTGGGGTATCCCCATGGGGGTTAAAGCCCACCTGCGTGTGTGGACAGGGCTTTGCGCGCATGCGCCTCTCCCACCTGGGGACAGGCCCAGGTGCTGCGCCAATGTCGTCACCGCAGACGGACGAGAGAAAAAAAACTTGAAAAGTGAAGAAAAGTGACTTGTGCTGAAGCGGCAGCATTTACTCACACTTGGGTGCTTCTTGCCTTGATTTATCATGAGCCGGAACATTGCGGCAGGTGAGGTGCGGCTCGGCGCGGCTGTTCGAGGATTTCACTTCTTGCCCTTTCCCAACCGCAAAGTCACTGCCTCCCCCAGCACCAGGACCCCACCTGGAGCTGGCCAAACACACTGCCTGGCCAAGGGCTCAAGGTGAGAGGGAGGGCTGGGGTGGGGGAGGAGAAAGAGGCCCTGGAGAACTCTGAGAAAGATCAGAATGACAGCACTTCAAAGATATTTTAATACAATAACATAATATGTAAAGGGGGACAGGGGTGAAGCTGGTGCAATAGCAATTCAACTCTGCCCGGCAGCTATCCAGTTGGACCCTTAGGGTCCTCCCATCTATAACGGGAAAGTTCTCCAAAAATATCCCTCGGAGCGGGTCAGCGATTGGACCTGTGGGCGTGGCCATTCAGTAATTGCACTGACTGACTGGGCCAGAAGCTGGGGCGGGGCAGAACAGGCATAAAGGGGCGTGTCTTGAAGGGTGAGGGCACCTCAGTTCATTGATCTTCTCTGCTGGGTGTTTGGTGGGCTGGAAGCAGCTGCACAGACTGTCAGGCTGTACACCTTATTTTAGCATTATTAGTAGATCATGTTATCAACAGTGACACATTTATACCAGTAGTGCAGCCAAGAGAAGGAACTCAAGAGAGTTCAGGATCAAAATTGCATCCTACTACTCAATTGTGTCCTGTTCGTGCTCCAAAGTACTGCATGAATAATTTGCCTCAAAAAGATAAAATTATACTTAATTATACATAAACAAATAAGAAAAACAGAATCAATTACTTCAAGTGAGACTTTTCTTGATTAATAAATGTAACCTAAAGCTCATTGTTCAGATTTCTGTTCAAGGTTTGAGCATTATTTCAACATCCTTTGGCTTGAGTATAGTGGGCCTTTGAGGCACAAAATATTGAACAATTCATAAGAACATAAGAAGTAAGAGCAGGAGTAGGCCATACGGCCCTTCAAGCCTGCTCCGCCATTCAATAAGATCATGGCTGATCATCGACCTCAACTCCATTTTCCCACCCGATCTCCATATCCCTTGATTCCCCTAGAGTCCGAAAATCTATCTCAGCCTTGAATATACTCAAAGATTCAGCATTCACAGCCCTCTGGGGCAGAGAATTCCAAAGATTCACAACCCTCTGAGTGAAGAAATTCTTCCTCATTTCAGTCTTAAATGGCCTACCCCTTATCCTGAGATTATGCCCCCTAGTTCTAGACCAGCCAGGGGAAACAACCTCTCAGCATCTAGCCTATCAATCCCCTTCAGAATCTTGTATGTTTCAATGAGATCACCTCTCTTCTAAACTCCAGAGAGTATAGGCCCATTCTACACAATCTCTCATCATAGGACAGCCCTTTCATCCCAGGAATCAATCTAGTGAACCTTTGTTGCACTGCCTCCAAGGCAAGTATATCCTTCCTTAGATAAGGAGACCAAAATTGTGCACAGTACTCCAGTTGTGGTCTCACCAAGGCCCTGTACAATTGTAACAAGACTTCCTTACTCTTATACTCCAACCCCCTTGCAATAAGGGCCAACATGCCATTTTCCTTCCTTATTGCTTGTTGTACCTGCATGCTAGCATTCTGTGTTTCTTGCACGAGGACACCCAAATCTCTCTGAACACCAACATTTGAAAGTTTCTCACCATTTAAAAAATATTCTGTTTTTCTATTCTTCCTACCAAAGTGAATAACCTCACATTTTCCTACATTATACTCCATCTGCCACCTTACTGCCCACTCACTTAGTCTATCTATATCCCTTTACAGACTCTTTGTGTTCTCCTCACAGCTTACTGTCCCACCTAGCTTTGTATCATCAGCAAATTTGGATACATTACACTCGGTCCCTTCATCTAGGTCATTAATATAGATTGTAAATAGCTGAGGCCCCAACAATGATCCTTGCGGCACCCCACTAGTTACAGCCTGCCAACCTGAAAAAGATCCGTTTATCCCTACTCTCTGTTTTCTGTCCGTTAAGCAGTCCTCTCTCCATGCTACTATATTACCCCAAACCCCATGAGCCCTAATCTTGTGTAATAATCTTTTATATGGCACCTTATCGAATGCCTTTTGGAAATCCAAATATACTACATCCAGCCTACCATTGTACGTCTTCACATCAAATGCCAAAGCAGCACACTGCCACTGACTGGAATATTTTTGATCATGTTGCCATTCACCTAATTATGTTTGAATGGTGCTAACTTCTCACTTCCTGTACTCTGGGAGGTTTTATTGCTCTTATGACTTCTGCAATGCTAATCCAGATGTATGGTTTATTACAGGGGTCAACTGCCAAACTGAGAGTTTCCTGGACATTCCTACACTCTTGGCCTGCCTGAAATTTTCATTGAATTTGAATGTATTTTTACTGCCAATTACAGACTTTCCAACTTACATTTAACTTTCAGGAGTCCACAAACGTTTCAGGTTTTTGCTCCATGTTCATTTTTTTCTTGGGTTGGATGCAGTAGGATATTTGAACCATTATGGGAAAAATATTTAGCTGATAAATACTTTACATCAAAGAACATCAAGATGATATTTTAAATATATATATATCTGTACATATAACAGATGCAGAAGGGGACAGAATACTTTGCATAATACATTTCAAGGTCCAGCAAATCAAGAGTTAAAAGCCTGTAAGAAATGTCACCTTTGAGAGAACTGGTACAGAGTACAATTACATTTTATAATTATTATAATGTGTTAATATTTAATATTTACTGCCTTTAATTCTAGTGGCCATGGTAACCACAAGCAATTACTTAAAACAAAGGCTAAAATGTGTACAGGAAAGAATTTAACGAGTTGAAGCTGAGAAGCATTATCCTGACACCAACTTTGGCTATATTAGCTTAAGAAAGTGTTTTTACTGATGATCCCTTTATATGCTTATTTTTCTATTAATTATTTGAGATATTTTTGTATTAATCAACCAGTAATTAGGAATCATTCCATTAGTCAAATCAAATTTACACCCATGGCAATATAAATTCAGTTTAAAAATGATAGTATAGTCATGAAACCTTAATGTTGTACTACTACCACTGAGATTTAGTCAAGATGGTGGTCCACTGGTGGAGTAACAAGCCAACTCCAATTTAAAGTTAAAGTTGATACAAGTGACGCAAATCTGATAGTTAGGCAATAATGAGGTTAAGCTATGATTACCCAGGTTCCTCATGCCTGGTTGCTAGCAAGGAAGACATTTATTGGTATTAGGAACAGAGAAAAGATAAATGTACTCCTCACTTTAGTACAGCTTCTCTTGTAGGTCCATGAGCAATGGCACAAACCCGAGTTATAAAATGCCACACCCTCTGCGAGATACCATTTAAAGCACTGCCCTTATGCACACACTCTTCCATTGTATTTTGAAGGTAGTAGCTGAGGAGCAGTAAACAGATGCTGAGGCATCCAGGACAAAGTGCTCATCAGCTGTTAGGGGTTTCTTAGTGAGGTCAGCAGCCAGTGATGCAGGAGAACCATCCACCCAGTGTTTTTTCTACATCAAATAATTCAGATGTATTGAAATGCCATACAATGAAGGGATTATAGGCTGCTGGCTGCTTTCTGAATAACAGTGATTGACGTACAAGACGATGTTCTTGTGGTCAGGTATCAACTGAACATTAATTGAGTTCAAAACCTTTCTCTTCATGAAGGCTATGGGGTTGATATGAAGAGCTCTGATGCCCACATGTGTGACTCTTTGCATTTAAGGGAATCCTGCCACCCGTACAAGCTGTACAGCTGATGCTTCCTTTCCACAGGAAAAGTAATGAAGATGTCACCCCTTGTAAACAATGGCCCGAAATTTGTGGTCAGCGGTGAAGCAAAGGCATTTGCCACTGGCCCCAAAGAAAGCTGCCCACAAAGATCTTGTGATCTCTGTGGCGAGAAGTTTGTCCTTTTTGACACGTAAGTGATTTCAGTCTAGTATAATGGGGAATCCCTAGAGCGCTCTGCTGTGACATGAACAAGCTGTCTAAGCAGCCAATCACAATGCAGAACTCTCACAGACAGAGAACCAGGAAGTGAAGAAGCTGCTTTTATTCAGACTTTTTAGAAATGTTACGGAGACCAAAACAAAGATTGGGACTCTCACATGAGGAAAAGGTAAACAATCGAATAAATATGAACAACATTTAAAAAAAAATTTTTTTGAAGTTTCTTAAAAATTGTAATTTTTATCAGAATGCAGAAATTTGACACTCCACAAAATTAAGATGAGTTTCTCAGGGGCATAACATTTGTTTAGCAGTCAATACACTGTTAAAAGCCCAGTTACACCTAATCCAACAAGGCCTAACTTTCATTGTGGTACTTAACAGCGATATTACTGCGGAAAAGCCCAAGTTTTCGTCAGTTTCACTGATTTCCCTGATTACATTGATTGCCGGCTATGGGGTGGGGGTGGGGGGAGCACAGTGCAGCCAGTGTCGGAGCAGTGAATGACTGACCGCAACTTCAGGATTTCCGCATTCGGCTGCACATGCGCTACATCCTGAAGTTGCGGTCAGTTTCAAAGGGGTAATAATAGCGAACGCTGTTATTACCCACCGCAAATTCCGGCCCATAGTGTTTGTCACTTGCTTGATATATGAGCCAAAATGCAGCTAAGGGAACAGTAAACTGATTTTTTTTTAAACTTCAAAAAACTTATCTTTTTACTCTAAGAGACCTACTTTAGCAGTGAATTTCAGGGACTCCCGCTGCACCCAACTTTAATGGATATGACTTGTGTTGTGGCAAAATTAAGAGATTGAAAATGTAATTATCTATAACATATTAAAGGACTTGTCTATAGCACACACTTGTAAGCATTGCACTTACACTTATTGTCTGTCACACTTTGGACATCACACTTTGACACATGTGGAAATGTGCTAGCATTGGATTTAAATATGTTAATGAACCCACACATCCCAGTAGTACCACATCATTATTTCAGCCCAAATGACACCTTATGAAATCGAGCACATGACGAATCAGGCGCATGAGGTGGCATCCCCAAATTTATGACCTCGGAATGCAGCATGGGATGCCTTGCCAGTGCCTCAAATGACAATCTAAATAGTGATAAAGTTTTCCAAATGACTATTGTAGTTTAACTGCAAGCTCTCTTAAAAATAATGTTGCACCCTTGCTTAAAATGACAGCTATTAGTGGCTCGGTCAATTTTTCCCATTGCTTCTTAGCTTTTGTCACCAGCAGAGCGACAGACATGCTATCTTAAGCCAGAGGAGCTGATCATCTTTCACAGGTGAAACTTTCCCCTCTCTTTTGTGCTTCTAATTTGGGTTTGAGTTGCAGTGGAAGTTATCCAGAATTTCTGTTCATTTTCATAATATAGGAAATCTGACGCTGTGAGACTCCAAACAGTATTGCCACTTTACGTTGTAACATTTTAGGACCGATAAGAATTTCTAAAACCTTCACTTTCTCATTGAGGGACTGATGTTTCTATTTTCAGCATGGAGGATTCATACTTTCAGAGTTTTTAGCTCTCGAAAAATGCTTTTACTTCACAATTCTAACTTCAGGAAAGCAAAACTATACTGGCCTCTCAGAGCCGCACGCATTTACATTCCTATCCATACATAGAGGAGAGTGGCTCCGGGGCACAGCCAGTGAATCCAGTGGCAGTTTACAAGACGCATTAGAAAGTGTGTCTCCAATGTCATCAGACATGGTAACCCTGTGCTTGCATATTTCCTAGTGCAGCCACAGGCATCCTGTCACAAATTTGAGCATAATTTTATTCAGATGCCATTTCCTGGATTTAAAATGCCGCCAGGCCTCAGAAGTCTCAATCTGAATGCTAGACTTTCACTTTGGCACCAGAATTTATAAAGGCAACACCAGTCCCACTGCCCTTTTACTGCAGTTGCCTTTCTTTCCCAAGCCCCACTTTGCTGTCAATTCCCCACTGATCTCTATTCCACTTGCTCCCTTTTTATTTTTATTTTTACAGATGCCCCTGTGTTACATTTTAAAATTATTGTCTATTTGGCCACGAGTGAATTTGGATTAATTTAAATTAAGCGTATGCTATTAAATTAAATTTGGCTCACAAGGTATTAAATCCGCAAAACATATGTTGTGAAGTTTGATCTTCAAAATTTTTGATCCAGTCAACAACTTAATTAAGATTCTCCAAAACATTCTGGGTTTCCCTATAGAAGTTACACTTCTATTATTACTTTACAAAAACTTAAAATAAATTTAATTCAACCAACTGTTAATTAATCAGATGAATTATGTTGCAACCTTATCTGATTTCTGATAAAAACAGAATCAGTTTTGTGCTAACAATTTATGAAATTTGTGGCTGATTCTAAATTAGGTCTCTGTTATCTGTCAAGAGTTGAAAGAGTTGAAGTGCTCGGGTAAAATCTGATAGAGAAGAACCAACACTGAATTGCTTGGTTTTACTCTGAAAATTAGGTTATTCTAGGAGACTTGGGGGGAAAAATTTGGTTGCTTAGCGCCTCCCGTTAGCGCCTCCGGGGGGGCGCTAATGGGGCACTAGGAAGTTAGCGCCTGAGCGTGGCGATTTTAGCGCCGTTTGCGAAATTGACCAGACATTTTGCGGCGGCGCTAAACACTACCACCAAGATCTCCTGCACCTGCAGATTGTGACGTCAGTCGAGCGTGCAATGCCCCAGTAGCACCCCGGACCGGATATTGAGTCACGCCCCCTGCCTTTCCGCCTGCCGCTAGCAACGACAGGTAGAGGGGAACGTTTTGCAGTCGGGAAGGGGCTGGGGGAGCGCTATTTAAAGGCGGCCGCTTCCTGCCTTTTCTTGCCGGCGACATTTTTGCACCACGCCTGCTGAGAGGGAGAGAGACATCTGGAGAGATTCAACGTTGTGTGAAGGAGTTTTGGGTCCTGAGCAGCACTTTGCAGGTTCATTTTTATTTCACCTTCATTCCAGCGATTTAGAAGAGACTCGGGGGCTGCACTGACTCGGGGCGTCGTCCTGCACCTGCAGAATTGGAGGCAGCAGAGACGCAGAGAGAGAGTGGCAAACATGGCCAGAGGGAGGAGGGCCAACAGGCCTCTGCACAGGAGACCTTACCCTCCAAGGGTATTCAGGGAGCAGTTCTCATACCTTCATTTGTCTGAGGAGCAGTGTTTGCGAAGGCTGCGCTTCAGCAAGGAGGTGGTCACTGAGCTCTGCCACCTGCTGCAACCAGATCTGCAGCCTCAACTCAGGACCAGGACACGTCTGTCGGTGGCAGTGAAGGTGACAGTGGCTCTGAACTTTTATGCCAGCGGCTCCTTTCAAGCTTCTACTGGGGACATTGCCAATATCTCCCAGTTCGCTGTCCATTGTTGTATCCGGGAGGTGACAAATGCCCTGTATAAAAGTAGATGCCAGTACATCTCTTTCCCAAACGCGCATGTGGCTTTGCGAGGATAGCGGGCTTCCCCATGGTGCAGGGCGCCATTGACTGCACGCATGTGGCATTGCGGGTACCGCATGAAAATGCAGAGGTTTTCCGAAACCGCAAGGGCTACCACTCCTTAAATGTGCAGTTGGTCTGTGACCACACACAGCTGATACTCGCCGTCAATGCCCGCTATCCTGGCAGCAGCCACGTTGCTTTCATCCTGCGCCAGACTGGTGTGCCAGATGTTTTCCAGGCATCGCATCACCCAAGTGGATGGCTACTCATGGGCAAGGGTTATCCACTCTGCACCTGACTGATGACACCGCACCGTAACCCCAACACCCCTGCCGAGCTGTGGTATAATGAGAGCCATATCGCCACCAGGAACATAATTGAGCAGATGGTCGGCATGTTGAAGCAACGGTTCCACTGTCTGGACCAACATTCGATTGAATCTGGAACTGTACCCATGGATTGGAGAGTAGCTAATGTTACCCCACTATTCAAAAAGGGTGGTAGAGAGAAAGTGGTGAATTACAGACCGGTAAGCCTGACATCGGTAGTGGGGAAAATGCTAGAGTCCATTATAAAGGATGTAATAGCTGAGCACTTGAAAAACAGTGACAGGATCGGACAAAGTCAACATGGATTTACAAAAGGTAAATCGTGCTTGACTAATCTACTGGAATTTTTTGAGGATGTAACTGGGAAAATAGATAAGGGAGAACCAGTAGATGTGGTGTATTTGGACTTTCAAAAGGCTTTCGATAAGGTCCCGCATAAGAGATTAGCGTGTAAAGTTAAGGCATATGGGATTGGGGGCAAGGTATTGACTTGGATAGAGAACTGGTTGGCGGACAGAAAGCAAAGAGTAGGAATTAATGGGTCTTTTTCCGAGTGGCAAGCAGTGACTAGTGGGGTACCGCAGGGATCGGTCCTTGGACCCCAGCTTTTCACAATATACATTAATGATCTAGATAAGGGAACTAAATATAATATCTCCAAGTTTGCAGATGACACAAAGCTAGGTGGGAGTGTGTGCTGCGAGGAGGATACCGAGAAACTCCAGGATGATTTGGACAGGTTGGGTGAGTGGGCAGAAGCGTGGCAGATGCAATATAACGTGGATAAATGCGAGGTTATCCACTTTGGTGTCAAAAACAGAAAGGCAGACTATTATCTGAATGGCAATAGATTGGGAGAAGGGGAAGTGCAACGAGACCTGGGTGTCCTTGTGCACCAGTCGCTGAAGGTAAGCATGCAGGTGCAGCAGGCGGTGAAGAAGGCAAATGGTATGTTGGCCTTCATAGCGACTTCATAGGTTTGAGTATAGGAACAAGGATGTCCTGCTGCAGTTGTACAGGGCCTTGGTGAGACCACACCTTGAGTACTGTGTGCAGTTTTGGTCGCCTTATCTGAGGAAGGATGTTCTTGCCATGGAAGGAGTTCAGCGAAGATTCACAAGGTTGATACCTGGGATGGCAGGAATGACATATGAGGAGAGATTGGGTCGATTGGGCTTATACTCGCTGGAGTATAGAAGAATGAGAGGGGATCTCATCAAAACATATAAAATTCTGACAGGTCTGGACAAACTAGATGCAGGAAGAATGTTCCCGATGGTCGGAGAGTCCAGAACCAGGGGTCATAATCTAAGGATAAGGGGTAAGCCATTTAGGACAGAAATGAGGGGGAATTTCTTCACCTAGAGAGTGGTGAACCTGTGGAATTCTCTACCACAGAAGGTAGTTGAGGCCAAGTCATTAAATATATTCAAGAATGAGTTAGATATATTTCTTAAAGCTAAAGGTATCAAGGGATGTGGGGAGAAGGCAGGTACAGGGTACTGAGTTTGGATGATCAGCCATGATCTCATCGAATGGCGGAGCAGGCTCGAGGGGCCGAATGGCCTACTCCTGCTCCTATCTTCTATGTTTCTATGACCACTCAGGAGGAGCCCTGCAGTACTCTCCTGAGCGAGTCTCCCTGTTCATAGTTGTGTGCTGCATGCTTCACAACCTCGCAATCCTGAGGACCCAGCCAATGCCACCAGGGATTGGTGCACCACCTGAGGAGGAGGAGGAAGAGGAGGAGGAGGAGGATGAGGAGGAGGATCAGCAGCAGCACCAACGTGGGTTGGAGGCGCACAATGTTGCCAGTGTGAGGGCCATCCGTGAACGGCTGATAAGAAGCCGCTTCTAGGCCCTTACTGAGAAGATGGCTTCTGGCATGGAGAGCAACATCATGGAAAGCAACCCGCACCCGCTATTGCCGACCAAAGCTGGAATGATTCAAAAGACCAAAAATGTAAATTTTAAATGTAAAAACTTATTTATTTTACAAACTCTGTGTGTGTCATTTATTCAGGACAAACAATTAGAAACAAACACAACAAATCATGAACTAACAGAACTCGTTCTCACAAGATGGAGATAAACGGCAAAACAGTAAACAAATGTAATCACACGAACCTCGACCTTTACCACAAACATTCCCACCATTTATTTAGACCTCCGAGGGTGCCCTTCGAGGGTGATCTCCATCCCCTGCGCACTTCCCCCCTTCCCACCCTGCGTAATGGGGCCCCAGTGACTGCAGCAAGGCTGGTGGAAGGCTGCTGAATGTCAGATCCAGAGACTGCAGATGCCCTTGAAGGACACCCTCAACCAGCTCTGAGTCTGGAGGGCCCAGCTGTAGACTGCACCAACTCCTCTGCATGGGCAGCAGCAGTGTGGGCTGGCTGTGTTGCAGGCCGTGGCAAGTGCAATGGGGAAGTGCCTGTGAGATCCCCGAGGGACTGTGGGCGACCCAGTGAGGATGGCAGCAGTCAGTGCTTGCGTGACATCAATCTGAGACTGCATGAGAGAAGTTTGAGACTTGATGGCACCAGCCAATGACTAAATTGCAGCACTAAGCCATTGCGTTGCGTCGGCCTGTGCTGCAGCGGACTGCTCCATACTCCTAGCCAGTCCATCCATGCTTTCGGGCACCCTTGCCATTGCACCCATGAGCTCAGTGTGCATGCTCAAGGCCTGGCTATTCATGGCCGCGATGGTGCGGTCCTCATCTGAGTCTTGTGCAGCAGGACTCGCTTGCCTACTCACCCTCCGGGGAGCTGGCCCCCGAGCTTCCCTACCCCCATGGCATTGCTGCAGCCCGCTGGGTCCCGGAGCTTTGCCCTCATCAGACCCTACCCCCCCTGCTCCCCTCCAGGGAAGGCGTGATCCCAGTGTCGGAATGGGCTCCCTCGGGAGACGCAGGCGGTGAGGCTCCGGCTTCCTCTTCTTCCTCGTCTGGGGCGTCGCTGTCACTGGTAGGTTGAGGGACAGGCTGGTCAGCTGGTGGTTCACTATCTGAAAGCAGGGAGGTACAAGAGTGGCTTTATCGTCAGGACAGGGGGGCAGTAAGGGAGCAAGTACTAGAGACAGTTAGTAAGTTGGTTTGAAAGTGTAAAAGGCTGGTGTTGTGAGGGGCAAGTGGTATGAGAGAGGAGAAAAAGCTGATGAATATACCATTGCTGTCCCCAAGGGGGTCGACATCGCCAGCGGCCACGGCACCTATGACCAGGCTGGCAATGATCCTGTGCACTCTCGCCTCCAAATCGGTCAGGGGGTGTAGGTCAGCCGGTCCTCCTCCCGTGCATTGCTGCTCCCACCTGTTATGAGAGAGCTTGGCCTGCAAGAAAAAGGATGGCGTCTGAGTGAATGGGCAGCCATGTACTTGCCTGATGTGCCTCCCATAGTTGAATAGCCCTTAATGTGTGCAAGGTGTGGAATGTGCGTGTGTGTTTTATGAGATGGCCATTGGTCTTGGATGACTGTTGGGCATTTGGGGTTTTTAAATCCTCTGGGCACAGAGTGAAGTTGAGATGGAGGGATGTAGAGGTATTGAAAAGCAGCCACTCACCCTGACCACTCGAGTGAGGTCATTGAACTTCTTCCGACATTGGGTGTGGATCCTCGGCACCAGTCTCCTGGAGGAGACGTGCTGAGCCACCTCCCTCCAGACTCTTCGTTACTCCCGGGGCAATGGCCTCCTGCCACTCTCTGGGTACAGCACTGCCCGTCGCCACTCAACAACGCCAACCAGTGCCACCAAGGCCTGGTCGCTAAAGCGCTGAGCTCTCTCCCTGGGCCTATCCATCACTCCTCTCAGCACAATGGTGGTAGGTCTTTTCAGCACCAGAGTCAACGCTACAATGAGAAGGGTGTGCCTGGCTAGCAAGATGGACCCTCCCCTTTAAGAACTGGCTGGCGCCAGTCTGTCTGTTTTCCATTGCTAACTGACATCACCTGAGCTTCGGTAGCGCTCTGTGGTAGCGCCTCGCTCCTCGAGGTTAGTGCCTTAAGAGAGGTGTGTAGCACCTGGGGTGAGCTGCCTGTGGAAGCACAACAGGCACCTCGCTCACAGCTCGCCAAACTTATTGAAATGAGGCCCGAGACCCAATTTTGAGCCGGCCTCGGGCCTCCGAGTTAGGCGTGCGCTGCCTGCACAGCATTGATTCTGGATCTGAATACACGCCAAGAAGAATTTCCACCCTATGGAGTTTGCCTCAGCACAGTAAGGTGTGTCCACCCCCCTGAGTCGATGGTGGGAGAACAGGAGCTATAATTTTACATTACTTTATAATGTATGAATGCCGTAAAATAGTGTTGCTGTGAGAACCTTTGTGTTATCTCTTCAACATTTTTCATTTGCGTTCAAGTTGCAGCTAATTAACATTAATGACCCTGCTGCGCCTCCATCATTCAAATAGGCTGAATTTAGCTTCAGATAGTAAGATTATAATTCATTTTAGTGGGCTATTCAATTTATTTAAATGATCTTAGTCATAAGAAAAGGATTTGTGCAATGATATTCATTTAAGTGGGCTTCACTGAACAAAAATGTACATCATCTGAGGAAACCCTAATTAGTTATCTTGGTATTTCATAATTGTTATTTTGAAGACTGAATCATAGAATCATAGAATGGTTACACCACAGAAGGAGGCCATTCGGCCCGTCAAGCCCGTGCCGGCTCTCTGCAAAAGCACTTCAGCTAGTCCCACTCCCCCGCTCTTTCTCTGTAGCCCTGCAAATTTTTTTCCTTCAGGTACTTATCCAATTCCCTTTTGAAAGCCACGATTGAATCTGCCTCCACGACCCTTTCAGGCAGTGCTTTCCAGATCCTAACCACTCGCTGAGTAAAAATGTTTTTCCTCATGTCGCCTTTGGTTCTTCTGCCAATCACCTTAAATCTGTGTCCTCTGGTTCCTGACCCTTCCGCCAATGGGAACAGTTTCTCTCTATCTACTTTATCTAGACCCCTCATGATTTTGAACACCTCTATCAAATCTCCTCTGAACCTTATAGAGTCATAGATAGAGTCATAGGGCTGAATTTTGATACTGGGGCGGGTTGGGGTCGTGTCATCCACTTTTCGTGTTGTCCACCCGACTGCAATTGGATGTGGGAGATTGATGCAATTTTCACCTAATTGGGCAATTCAGTTCCAGCATGTGGGAACCCATGAACCAATTAATGTTTTCAGTCTGAAAGTCGCCTCTGATGATGTCATCATTGCTGCTGCATTGAAGGTCTTCAGAGACTGCCTAGCCTTTGCTGTGAGAGGACCTGGATGCAAAATGAGCAGCAGCAGCCCTAAGTCTGCTCCCAGATATTTTTACACCACCACTCCAGATATGTCTCCTCCCCATCCATCCATATATGCATCCATCCCAATAGCCATCCATATATGCATCCCAATAACCAGCCGGCCAGCCAGCTAGCTCCAAATGTGCTCCCGCCAGGTTTCACATTCGTGGTTCAGAATAGGCGTGCTTCACGTACAAAAAGGGTTAAAATCACAAAGGCCTTTCAAAATGGCATTATAGAGGCAATTTAGTGCTTGTTAAGGGCCTTAACAGCCTATCCCGCCTCTTAGAGGCGGGACGGAGTCGGGACCATCAGACATGATTTAATGAAAATTGCGTGGAGGCGGGATGGAGGCGGGCTTGTGCCCACCCGCCAGTTTTCGCAATTTTAACCCCCCACATGCCTCCAAACCACCTCCACGGGTCAATGAAAATCCAGCCCATAGAGTTATACAGCACCGAAAGAGGCCCTTCGGCCCATCGTGTCTGGGCCGGCCATCAAGCCCTGTCTATTCTAATCCCATTTTCTAGCACTTGATCTGTAGCCTTGTATGCTATGGCATTTCAAGTGCTCATCTAAATGCTTCTTGAATGTTGTGAGAGTTCCTGCCTCTACCACCCTCTCAGGCAGTGAGTTCCAGATTCCAACCACCCTCTGGGTGAAAAAGATTTTCCTCAAATCCCCACTAAACCTCCTGCCCCTTACCTTGAAACTATGCCCCCTGGTTATTGACCCCTCTACTAAGGGGAAAAGTTCCTTTCTATCTACCCTATCTATGCCCCTCATAATTTTGTACACCTCAATCAGGTCCCCCCTCAGCCTTCTCTGCTCGAAGGAAAACAACCCTAGCCTGTCCAGTCTCTCTTCATAGCTGAAGCGCTCCAGCCCAGGTAACATCCTGGTGAATCTCCTCTGCACCCTCTCCAATGCAATCACATCCCTCCTATAGTGTGGCGACCAGAACTGCATACCGTATTCCAGCTGTGGCCTAACTAGCGTTTTGTACAGCTCCATCATAACCTCCCTGCTCTTATATTCTATGCCTCGGCTAATGAAGGCAAGTATCCCATATGCCTTTTTAACAACCTAATCTACCTGTCCTGCTGCCTTCAGGGATCTATGTACATACACACCAAGGTCCCTCTGATCATCTGTCCTTCCTAGGGTCCTACCATTCATTGTGTATTCCCTTGCCTTGTTAGTCCTCCCAAAATGCATCACCTCACACTTTTCAGGGTTAAATTCCATTTGCCACTGTTCTGCCCATCTAACCATCCTGTCTATATCATCCTGTAGCCTGAGGCATCACTCCTCGCTATTTACCACTCCACCAATTTTCGTGTCATCTGCGAACTTACTGATCATACCTCCTACATTCATATCTAAATCATTAATGTACACTACAAACAGCAAAGGATCCAGCACCGATCCCTGCGGTACACCACTGGACACAGGCTACCAGTCACAAAAACAACCTTCGACCATCACCCTTTGCCTCCTGCCACTGAGCCAATTTTGGATCCAATGCTCTAAGGAGAACAACCTCAGCTTCTCCAGTCTATTCACATTACCGAAGTCCCTCATCCCTGGAATCATTCTTAAATCTTTTCTGCACCCACTCTAAGGCCTTCACATCCTTCCTAAAGTGCGGTGCCCAGAATTATACACAACACTCCAGTTGAGGCCGAACCAGTGTTTTATAAAGGTTCATCATAACTTCCTTGCTTTTGTACTCTATGCCTCTATTTATGAAGCCCAGCATCCCATATGTTTTTTTAACCGCTTTCGCAACCTGCCCTGCCACCTTCAACGATTTGTGCACATATACCCCCAGGTCTCTCTGTTCATGCACCCACTTTAGAATTGTACCCTTTAGTTTATATTGCCTCTCCTTGTTCTTCCTACCAAAATGTATCACTTCGCACTTTTCTGCGTTAATTTTCATCTGCCACGTATCCGCCCATTCCACCAGACTGTCTATGTCCTCTTGAAGTCTATCACTATCAACAACAACAACAACTTGTATTTATATAGCGCCTTTAACATAGTAAAACGTCCCAAGGCACTTCACAGGAGTATTAAAAGACAAAAAATTTGACACCGAGCCACATGAGCAGAAATTAGGTCAGGTGACCAAAAGCTTGGTCAAAGAGGTAGGTTTTCAGGAGCGACTTGAAGGAGGAAAGAGAGGTAGAAAGGTTTAGGCAGGGAATTCCAGAGCTTAGGGCCTAGGCAACAGAAGGCATGGCCATCAATGGTTGAGCTATTATAATCAGGGATGCTGAAGCGGGCAGAATTAGAGGAGCGCAGATATCTTGGGGGGGTTGTGAGGCTGAAGGAGATTACAGAGATAGGGAGGGGTGAGACCATGGAGGGATTTGAAAACAAGGATGAGAATTTTGAAGTCAAGGCGTTGCTTAACCGGGAGCTAATGTAGGTCAGCGAGCGCAGGGGTGATGGGTGAACGGTTCTTGGTGCGAGTTAGGACACGGACAGCTGAGTTTTGGATGACCTCAAATTTACGTAGGGTAGAATGTGGGAGGCCAGCCAGGAGTGCGTTGGATCCTCCTCACTGTTCACTATACTTCCAAGTTTTGTGTCATCTACAAATTTTGAAATTGTGCCCTGCACACCCAAGTCTAAGTCATTAATATATATCAAGGAAAGCAGTGGTCCTAGTACCGACTCCTGGGGAACCCCACTCTATACCTTCCTCCAGTCCAATAAACAACCGTTCACCACGACTCTCTGTTTCCTGTCACTTAGCCAATTTCGTATTCATGCTGCCACTGTCCATTTTATTCCATGGGCTTCAAGTTTGCCAGCAAGCCTATTATGTGGCACTTTATCAAACGCCTTTTGGAAATCCATGCACATCACATCAACTGCATTGCCCTCATCAACCTTCTCTGTTACCTCTTCAAAAAACTCAATCAAGTTAGTTAAACACGATTTGCCTTTAACAAATCTGTGCTGGCTTTCCTTAATTAATCCACACTTGTCCACTAATAGCCAAGTTACTATATGCCCTAAAGTAAATGCCCTGCATGATATTTATTATTGCAGGTTTTCAGAAACTACTGAATTACAAATACAGCTCAACTAAATACTTAGTGGCTATTCCTCAATTTGCTATATTCGCATCCACGTGCACATAGACAAACGCTACGACAAGCCATAGCTTAATTGCTTCATAATAACAGTAAGTGCAGGAAAAGGTCATTTCAACTTTGAAAATCATTTATTTGTACAGAACGTTGATGCAAAGGTAAGTGATTCCACAGCATTCTTTGATATTCTGATGCACATGGAAAAGTAAATTACTTAATGATTTCAATGCCACCCTCAATTTTTGGTACTGTGGGATACCTGGTTAATTAACATACCCAGGGGCTACTGCAACATGGGTGGACAAGAGAAAAACAGAGGCTGGAGCTTGGAAAGAAGCAGGAGGACTTGGAGCTGAGGCTGGAAGTCAGCAGTCTGAAAATAACATTGGCAAACTATATTGTGTATCAACAGTGCAGCAGCACACATCAGTTTGAGTGGAAAATAACAATGCATATATCACAATTATTGCTTTATTCAAATGTTCAATGGATTCTGAATTGCAGTCAGAATTGGTAAGAAGAAGCAACTTATTTGTAAATTCTGTTATATTGGATTTATATTTTTTTGAAAAAGAATAGTTCTGTTACTTAAATGGAAGGAATTTAAAAAAAAATCAAATTAATATATCTGCCATCTCTTCTTTATTCCAGCTCTGTCGTAACCCTCAAAGAGAACTTTAGATTTCAATCCGTTGCATTCAGACAGAAATCAGCCTGTTTGTGCACTATTGAGGGGTTAACTGACTTTGGGGAATTACAAAGAAAGCTGCTTAACATGTGGAGACAGGAAGAAAGCCAAGGCTAGGATGGAGCCCAGGACTGAAAGCTAGGAAGTGAGCCATGGGCTGGAAGCCAGAAGACATGCTGTGACCAGTGATTAAAGTGGTCAATTGTGCCCCTTCCTCCTTCAAAACTGTTATCACCCCCTCCTTAAAAGGCCCACCCATGACTGCGGTCCTCTCTAATTTGCAATGACGCCTTTGTGACTGGAAACATAGGAACAGTAGTTGGCCATTCAGCCCTCGAGCCTGATCCGCCATTTAGTTAAATCATGGCTGATCTGTACCTCAACTTTACTTACTTGCCTTTTCTCCATATCCCTTGATACCCTTACCTAACATAAATCTATCAATCTCAGGCTTTAAAATTTAAATTGGCCCAGTATCCACAGACAGTTAGAACATAGAACATAGAACAGTACAGCACAGTACAGGCCCTTCGGCCCTCGATGTTGGGCCGAGCATTGTCCGAGACCAAGATCAAGCTATCACACTCCCTATCACTCTGGTGTGCTCCATGTGCTTATCCAATAACCGCTTGAAAGTTCCTAAAGTGTCCGACTCCACTATCACAGCAGGCAGTCCATTCCACACCCCAACCACTCTCTGAGTAAAGAATCTACCTCGGACATCCCTTCTATATCTCCCCCCATGCACCTTATAGTTATGCCCCCTTGTAACAGCTGCCTCTACCCGAGGAAATAGTCTCTGAACATCCACTCTATCTATCCCCCTCATCATCTTATAAACCTCTATTAAGTCGCCTCTCATCCTCCTCCGCTCTAAAGAGAAAAGCCCCAACTCCCTCAATCTTTCCTCATAAGACCTCCCCCCCAAACTAGGCAGCATCCTGGTAAATCTCCTTTGCACTCTTTCCAATGCTTCTACGTCCTTCCTATAGTGAGGTGACCAGAACTGCACACAATATTCCAAATGTGGTCTCACCAAGGTCCTGTACAGTTGCAGCATAACCTCACGGTTCTTAAACTCAAACCCTCTGTTAATAAACGCTAACACACCATAGGCCTTCTTTACTGCTCTATCCACTTGAGTGGCAACCTTCAGAGATCTGTGGATATGAACCCCCAGATCCCTCTGCTCCTCCACGTTCCTCAGAACCCTGCCGTTGACCCTGTAATCCTTATTCAAATTTGCCCTACCAAAATGAATCACCTCGCACTTATCAGGGTTAAATTCCATCTGCCATTTTTCGGCCCAGCTCTGCATCCTATCAATGTCTCTTTGCAGCCTACAACTGCCCTCCACCTCATCCACTACTCCACCAATCTTGGTGTCATCAGCAAATTTACTGATCCACCCTTCAGTCCCCTCCTCCAAGTCATTGATAAAAATCACAAACAGCAGAGGACCCAGCACCGACCCCTGTGGCACACCGCTGGTAACTGGTCTCCAGTCCGAAAATGTTCCATCCACCACCACCCTCTGCCTTCTATGAGTTAGCCAGTTACTTATCCAATCGGCCAAATTTCCCTCTATCCCACAACTCCTTACTTTCTTCATGAGACGACCATGGGGAACCTTATCAAACGCCTTACTGAAATCCATGTATTCGACATCAACTGCTCTACCTTCATCTACACACTTAGTTACCTCCTCAAAGAATTCAATCAAATTTGTTAGGCAAGACTTACCCTTCACGAATCCGTGTTGACTATCCCTGATTAAGTTGCCCCTTTCCAAATGGTCATAAATCCTATCCCTCAGGACCTTTTCCATTATCTTACCAACCACCGAAGTAAGACTAACCGGCCTATAATTACCAGGGTCATTCCTATTTCCTTTCTTGAAGAGAGGAACAACATTTGCCACTCTCCAGTCCTCTGGCACCATCCCCGTGGACAGTGAGGACCCAAAGATCAAAGCCAGAGGCTCTGCAATCTCCTCCCTTGCCTCCCAAAGAATCCTAGGATATATCCCATCTGGCCCAGGGGACTTATCGACCCTCAGGTTCTTCAAAATTGCTAAAACATCTTCCCTCAGAACATCTACCACCTCCAGCCTATCCACCTTTATCACACTCTCATCCTCAAGAACATGGCCCCTCTCCTCGGTGAACACTGACGAAAAGTATTCATTCATCACCTCTCCTATCTCTTCTGACTCCATGCACAAGTTCCCACTACTGTCCTTGACCGGCCCTACCCTCACCCTGGTCATTCTTTTATTTCTCACATAAGAGTAAAAAGCCTTGGGATTTTTCTTGATCCGACCCGCCAAGGACTTCTCATGCCCCCTCCTAGCTCTCCTAAGCTCTTTTTTTAGCTCATTCCTTGCTACCTTGTACCCCTCAATCGACCCAACTGAACCTTGTTTTCTCATCCTTACATACGCTTCCTTTTTCCTCTTGACTAGACATTCAACCTCTTTTGTGAACCATGGTTCTCTCACTCGGCCATTTCCTCCCTGCCTGACAGGGACATACCTATCAAGGACACGCAGTAATTGCTCCATGAAAAAGCTCCACTTTTCGTTTGTGCCTTTCCCTGATAGTTTCTGTTCCCATCTTATACTCCCTAATTCTTGCCTAATCGCATCATAATTACCCCTCCCCCAATTATAAACCCTGCCCTGCCGTATGGCCCTATCCCTCTCCATTGCAATAGTGAAAGTTACCGAATTGTGGTCACTATCTCCAAAGTGCTCTCCCACATACAAATCAAACACTTGGCCCGGTTCATTACCCAGTACCAAATCCAACGTGGCCCCACCTCTTGTCGGCCTATGTGGAAGAGTTCCAGATTTCCACTGCCCTTTAAAAAAGTGCTTCCCAATTTCACTCCTAAATGGCCTAGCTTTAATTTTAACATTGCGCCCCGTTGTTCTGGATTCCCCCATGAGAGGAAATAGTTTCTCTGTATCTACCTTATTGAATCCCTTTTGTCATTTTAAAGACCTCAATTTGATCACCCCTCAACTTTTTAAACTCATGGGAATACAAACCAAGTTTATGCAACCTCTCCTCATAATGCGACCCTTAAAGCCCCGGTATAATCCTGACCAATCTGCGCTGTACTCCCTCCAAGGCCAATATATCCTTCCTGAGGTGCGATCCCTTAAACTGAATGCAGTACTCGAGATAGGGTCTGACCAAGGCTCTGTATATCTGAAGTATCAGTTCCTCCTCTTTGAATTCCAACCCCTTTGAGATAAAGGCCAACATTCCATTAGCCTTTTTGATTACTTTTTGTAGCTGTGTACTAGCTGTTAGTGATTTCTGTACGTGGACACCCAAATCACTTTGCTCGTCCACAGCCCCTAGTCTCTCACCATTAACAAAATATTCCAATATGTCTTTCTCAGATCCACAGTGGATGACCTCTCCCTACATGCCCCCTTGAGGAAGTTTGGAAAAAGGTGCTTTCCTGTCCGGAGATGGAAGTGCCTTTTGTGGATCCTCAGTATTTGAGGCGAGTGGCCAGGAATGCTCCAACCCACCTCATTAAAATAGCTTTGTATCATGGGGAAGACGCAGAAAATCCTGGGACAGTGCAATAGGGGCAGAGACCTAACATAACATGCCCCTACTCCTTGTCCTCTGCCCTGGTCAATGACATGGTGACAAGAGGCACAAATTTAAGAAAGAACATAAGAAATAGGAGCAGGAGTAGGCCATTTGGCCCTTTGAGCCTGCTCCGCCATTCAATAAGATCATGGCTGATCTTCTACCTCATCTCCACTTTCCTGCACTATCCCCATATCCTTTGATTCCCTTAATATCGAAAAATCTATCGATCTCTGTCTTGAATATACTCAATGACTGAGTCTCCACAGCCCTCTGGGGTAGAGAATTTCAAAGATTCACCACCCTCTGAGTGAAGAAATTTCTCCTCATCTCAGTCCTAAATGGCCGACCCCTTATTCTGAGACTGTGACCCCTGGTTCTAGACTCCCAGCCAGGGGAAACATCCTCCCTGTATCTACCCTGTCAAGCCCTGTAAGAATTTTGTACGTTTCCATGAGATCACCTCTCATTCTTCTAAACTCTAGAGAATATAGACCTAGTCTACTCAATCTCTCCATCCCAGGAACCAGTCTGGTGAACCTTCGTTGCACTCCCTCTATGGCAAGTATATCCTTCCTTAGGTAAGGAGACCAAAATTGTGCACAATACTCCAGGTGTGGTCTCACCAGGGCCCTATATAATTGCAGTAAGATGTCTTTACTCTTATACTCAAATCCTCTTGTAATAAAGGCCAACATACCATTTGCTGTCCTAATTGCTTGCTGTACCTACATGTTAACTTTCAGTGATTCGTGTACAAGGACACCCAGGTCTCTCTGAACCAACATTTCCCAATCTCTCACCATTTAAAAAATTACTCTGCTTTTCTATTTTTCCTACCAAAGTGGATAACTTCACATTTCTCCACATTATATTCCATTTGCCAGGTTCTTGCCCACTCACTTAGCCTGCCAAAATCCCCTTGAAGCCTCCTTGCATCCTCCTCACAACTTACATTCCCACCCAGCTTTGTTTCATCAGCAAACTTGGATATATTACTTTTGGTCCCCTCATCCAAATCATTGATATAGATTGTGAATAGCTGAGGCCCAAGTACTGATTCTTGCGGTACCCCACTAGTTACAGCCTGCCAACCCGAAAATGACCCGTTTATTCCTACTCTCTGTTTTCTGTCCGTTAACCAATCCTCAATCCATGCTGGTATATTATCCCAATCCCATGAGCCCTAGTTTTGTTTAATAACCTCTTGTGTGGCAAACCTTATCGAATGCCTTCTGAAAATCCAAATACACCACATCCACTGGTTCCCCCTTATCTATTCTGCTAGTTACAACCTCACAGAAAGAATTAAAGGGTAGGTTAGAAAAAAAACTTTACACAGAAGTTGGTTAGAATGTGGAATTATCTGCAACAACCTGTTTTTGAAGAAGAGTTCATAAGCTATTTTAAAAACAAATAATTGCCTGAAATAGAGAGCAGGACAATGGGATTAGATTAGGTGGCTCGTGTGGATAAAAACACAAGTGCAGACTTGACGGGATAAATAGCCTGTTATTATGCTGTACCATTCTCTGATTCTATGAAGCCATGGTGAGTCAGAAATGTTTCCAGTTTAATACTGGCAAGATTGAAGTCACCACAAACTCCACACCCTAGCCCCTGATTCCATTCTCTTCCCCTGCTGCTTCCTCAGACTGAGCCCAATGGTGCACAACATCAGTGCTCTGTTTGATTCAAAGAGCTAGATTCGGAGGAAGCTTTCTGAGTGGTGGATCTAAAGCCACAGCCTTGCATCCCAGGCAGGATAAGAACATAAGAAATAGGAGCACGAGTAGGCCGTTCAGCCCCTCGAGCCTGCTCCGCCATTCAATAAGATCATGGCTGATCTTCTACCTCAACTCCACTTTCCTGCACTATCCCCATATCCCTTGATTCCCTTAATATCCAAAAATCTATCGATCTCTGCATTGAATATACTCAACGACTGAGCCTCCACAGCCCTCTGGGGTAAAGCATTCCAAAGATTCACCACCCTCTGAGTGAAGAAATTTCTCCTCATCTCAGTCCTAAATGGCCGACCCCTTATTCTGAGACTGTGACCCCTGGTTCTAGACTCCCCAGCCAGGGGAAACATCCTCCCTGCATCTACCCTGTCAAGCCCTGTAAGAATGTTGTATGTTTCAATGAGATCACCACTCATTCTTCTAAACTCTAGAGAATATAGGCCTAGTCTTCTCAATCTTTCCTCATAGGACAATCCCCCCATCCCAGGAATCAATCTGGTGAACCTTCGTTGCACTCCCTCTATGGCAAGTATATCCTTCCTTAGGTAAGGAGACCAGAACTGTACACAATACTGCAGATGTGGTCTCACCAGGGCCCTATATAATTGCAGTAAGACGTCTTTACTTTTATACTCAAATCCTCTTGTAATAAAGGCCAACATACCATTTGCTTTCGTAATTGCTTGCTGTACCTGCATGTTAACTAACAGGATGGTCTTCCTATGGATGTTACAATGGATCCCGAGCAATGGCTCTGACTGGTACTGGGGAATCTAGGAACTGCTACAACATGTGGTTGAGAGAGACTGGGGATGTGGACCGAACTGGGAGACTGGGGCCCAGACTGAGCTTGAGGCAGGAACAGGGAGACAGTGGCATCTGAGTTTTGGTGGGAGATGGGCAGGACCCAGGACCCAAAGCTGAAGTAGAGACAGTGCAATAGGGCCTAAAGCAGGGAGGTAATGCAGTTGAATTTCATGTAAGTGTGGGCAAGTAGCACAGCAAGGCCTGCAGCCCAGAACTAGAGTGGAGAAGGAGAGCAGGAGGGTTTTGAGGACCAAGAAGGAAGAACAGCAGGGCTTGAGGCCTGAGGTTGAACTGGGAAGACTTGCAGCAGGCATGAAGCCAGACCAAAGTGTTCCCAAGCCCCAAACTTGGAAGGGAAGAAGGAGGTTGTGGGGTAGCTTTGTGATTCAGGGCCTCTTTGTGAAGAGGATCAAGGGAGACTATTCAGCTTTTGAATCAGGGCAGTGAGAGGTAAGACTTCAAACTGGCAGTGCGAGTTTAAGATGATTTGTAGGCTCATTCAGTATCAAGAATGGTAGAATCAGCTGTTTCCTAAGTTCTGATCCTCCTGCTTTTCTATTTTATTGTTTAGAAGCAGTGTTCAGCAAAATCAATCATTTTGCTAGTCTCAAAGTGTTCAAGCTGCAGCCTAATCAATGATGCATATAGTTTTAGCATTACATCTTTACTTTTATACTCTATATCCCATTCTGTAAAGCACAAGCTCCCATGTTAGCTTTATCAATTTGTCCTACTTTTAAACATTTGTGTATCTGAACTTCCAAGTCTCTCTGCTGCTCTAATCCTTTTAAAGTTTTACCATTTATTGTGTATTTTCTCACCTTAGTTTTCCTCCTAAAATGTATCACCTCACATTTCTCTACATTAAGTGTTATCCAATATCAATCTGACCATTCTGCTAACCTGTGTCCTTCTGAAGTCACATATAGCCCTCTTCAGTTAATCATGCTTCTTTTTGTGTCATCTTTAAATTTTGATATTGTGTCCCCCTTATCCAACTCCAGGTCACTCATATATTGAGAAAAGCAATGGTTCTAACATTGAATACTGGAGAACACCATTGTTTCCATCCTTCGAGTTCAAAAAAAAATAATTCTCCACTACTGTCTGTTTCTATTCTTTATTCAGCTTCATATCCATGCTGCCACATGCCATTGAATACACCTTAATTTTATCTACAAGTTTCATATAATTCACCTTATCGAATGTCTTTTGAAAATTAATATATGCAACATCCTCAGCATTTCCTTTATGAATAAACTCCATTATTTCTTCAAATAAGTTTATTGAATTTGTTAAACTTATTTGCTTTTTAAAAAATCCTTACTGGTTGTGCTTAATTAACCCATGTCGTCTAAGTATTCATTTCATCTCATATGATGGCCTCCTGAAGCTTATTCGCTAGCAATATAAGGCTGACTGGTTTATAAATCTGAATTAGGCAAGAACCTCATATATTTATGCAGATCGAAGTCCTATGATCTACATAGGATCTAAGTGGTATTTTAACCGCTGTGGCCACCCCGCTCAGTGAAACCTGTTCTGCGGGAAGAAAAGGCCCTGTAAGGTAAGTGTTAAACTTTCTTTCATGGAGTGCTCTCCAGGCCCCACGATGAAAGTTTGAGCCTCTGCTGCCCTGGGGTCCCCCTTTCCCACCTGAGACCCTGCTGAAAAACACTCTCCTCGCGACTTACGTGAATGCTGGTGAGCGGACTCCAGGCCGCCCGATCTTCAACTGTAACCACTCAGAGGAGGCAAATCACCATCCATATCACAGCACTGTGGTGCAAGTGATTGCAAAAGAAGGGGTGATGACCTGTAAAAATGCAGTAGTAAAAGGACATTCCATAATCAGGGGAATAAACAGGCCCTTTTGTTGCTGCAGCCAAGAGTCCAGAAAGGTGTATTAACTTTCGGGGGCCAGGGTATGGGATATAATGGAGCGGGTGCAAAAGATTTTGGAGAGGTAAGAGGAACAGCCAGAAGTTGTAGTTCATGCTGAAACCAATGACATAGGAACAAATAGAATTGAAGGCCTAGAAATTCCCTACCTTAATGCCGTGTGTTTGTGCTGTATTTCTACAAAAAATGGCAGTCGCCTCGCTTCCGGCATGGGACATGGTGGCCACCATTTTGCTGAGGGCTGTAGCACTGCCGTTGCCAGTGCTGGCCTCTCAACTTCAAATGAGCAGATTGTGACATCAATCGGCGTGCAACACCTGATTTGATGCCACGACTGCTATTTTGGACATCGGCGCACGTCATAACAACCTCTCCAAACTACGCACAGAAGAACGTGCATGTAGCAGCCCTGCAGAGACGCTGTCAGTGCTTTTTAAAGGCACACACACATCTTTCAGGTAAGTTTGGATTTCAGCTTTTGGACATTTTATTATCATATTTTATTGAAGTAGTGGCTTGGAACAATACATTAAAAAAATTGTTAAAGTGTGCAGGGAGTGCTGCTGGATGCTTGCAAGGCTTTGGATGGTAAAGGAAGGCCTCTGAGAAGACAGAAAATGCTGGAAATAGCAGGTCAGGCAGAATCCATGGAGAGAGAAACAGAGTTAACGTTTCAGGTCGAGATGCTGCCTGACCTGCTGAGTACTTCCAGCATTTTCTGCTTTTATTTCAGATTTCCAGCATCTACAGTATTTTGCTTCTGAGAAGACCACTTACTCACAGTCCTGGGGGGCACATGAAGATGAAGCAGAGACAGTAAAGGGGACAAGCTGCTCACAGAGGGAAGAGAATGAAGCGGAAGGAAGAATGCAACCCAGACAGCCCCTTTCTGGCCGGGATATCCAGGATGGAATCATCCACCTGTGGTCCCAGTGACCGCAACCCCAATTCCCCTTTCAACATTAGTCTCACACCTTACCTTCCCTCTGTTACTGACTATCACAGCATCTTCTTGGCCACACTGCTAAAAGAAAAGCAATCACAAACAAACGTTCCAATCCAACTTTATCCATATATGCATCCAATATGACATCAAAATATACTAATCACCCTTGTGCATTCCCTTAGTGACTGTCCTGCATGTGGCTTTGCCTATCCTAGTGATGTCACTCAGTGCTCCCCAGTGGCTGCAGCATGGCTGATGGAAGGCTGCTGACTTTCAATGGGGGACACTGAAGATGGCTTTGCAGGACAACCTCAAGAAGCTGCTGGCTGGGAATGTGAAATCGAGTGACAGTGTTTCTTCTTCTTCACTCTTCTCTCCCTCTTCTTGGTCAACCACTGGCTGGGCAGGCTGGATTTCTTGGGTGTCTGAAATGAGGAAGGCACAAAGGTAGGGTTGTGGCGAGGGGAGGGTGGGAAAGCAAGAGCTGCATGCTTACAGCATGCGCACCTTGTACATCAGAAGATATTGTGGGATCAGGGGGAAGTGGGATGTGAGAAGGAGGATAACATATGAGGAAAGCAGTATCTTGTATTCTTTCAGCCCCACCGTTGGCCAAGGGCTCAACAATGCCCCTGCTAAGAATGGCCAGCATGTCTCCTCCAAGGGGGTGAGGTGAAGCTAGGAATATGAGCTGTGAGTGGTGTTTAAAGAGATTGTTGGTAGGTGAATGACTGGGGGGAGGGTGGGGGGCCATTGAGCAGTGTGTGAGTCTAATGGTACATTTGATAGGAGATGACTTTTGAAGATGCATTCACTGACCTTGACCATTGGTCTGAGGTCATGCAACTTCTTTGGGCAGTGGAGCCAGGTCCTGGGGGTGACACTGCTAGCAGTGACGGCCTCAGTGATCTGATCCCACATCCTTCTCTCTGGAGGTCCTCCTGGCCCAAGGGCCTCCCTTACAGTGTTGAGCCCCTGCACAAAGCTGGAGTGCTGTGTGTGTGACCCTGGGTGCCCTTTCTCTGGCCTGTTGAGCCATTTGTGTTGCTGCTGAAGCACTTTTACCATTTTTTTACGTGCAGAATACAATTCAGCTTTAAGAGCTGTAGAATGCCATTTTGGAATTATTTTTAATGTTTTTTTTCGGAAGGCACTTGAGCTCTAAGGGCTAAAGACTGCCTATTTTTTTATATTTTAGAAGGCAGTTCCCCTTTAAGGGCTTGAGACTGCTTTCTAAAATGACAGCCTAGCTTTAAGAAAAGGCTGCCTCACTCCAGGGACGCCACAGCCACACTACATTGGGCCTCCTCCTGAGCGCACAGCCTGAAGCAGTGCGTTCCACTCTAGAGTGTGCATTGCAATCATTCAAATCAGCATTCAGCACCAAAATAATGGTGCTGCCTGCAATCTTTTTATGGGCGCGAGCAAACCTCGCCCCGTGGTGGCACTGCCCATTTTTGGGCTTTATCGGATTTTTAGGCCAAAGTCTTGCAGAGTGTTTCAGGAATTAAGAGATAGGTGGAAGAGCAGGCTTTCAGTTGCCTGTTAAATTTCTTATGCTGCCCATTTCAGTGGCCTTCTCTGGTAACATATTCCACAACCACATTACCCTAGTGTAAAAAAAAAGTTCTGCAAGATTATGGGGGAGAAATTCGGTATCGCCCCATTTGGGGTGCAATTATTGGCTGGGCGCAAAGTTTAGCGCCTGGCGCTAATTATCGCCTCCGACTGCAAACTTGGCCTCTATTGCCCCTGGAGGTGATTTGAGCGCTAAATCAGATGCTACACACCTCTCTTAAGGCGCTAACGCCAAGGAGCGAGGCACTACCTCAGAGCGCTGGCAAAGCTCAGGTGATGTCAGTTAGCAATGGAACACGGACACACTGGCGCTGGCCAGTTCTTAAAGGGGAGGGTCGATCTTGCTCTCCAGCCACACCCTGCTCATTGCAGCCTTGAATCTCGGCCTGGACAGACCTGTACTTCAATTCTGCTGGAAAGAACAATGGAGAGGCCCGGGGAACGAGCTCAGTACTTCAGCGACCGGGCCTTGGTGGCTCTGGTTGGCGCAGTGGAGCACTGAAGGTCAGTACTCTACCCACAGTGTGGCAAGAGGCCATTGCCACGTGAATATAGAAGAGTGTGAAGGGAGGTGGCTCAGCACATCTCCAGGTGCATGGTCCCCAGGACCCACACCCAATGTCGGAAGAAGTTCAACGACCTCACTCGGGTGGTCAGGGTGAGTGGCTGCTTTTCAATACCTCTACATCCCTCCATCTCAACTTCACTCTGTGCCCAGAGGGTTTAAAAACCCCAAATGCCCAACACTCATCCAAGACCTATGGCCATCTCATAAAACACACACGCACATTCCACACCTTGCATACATTAAGGGCTGTTCAACTTTGGGAGGCACATCAGGCAAGCACATGGCTGCATACATTAAGGGGTATTCAACTATGGGAGGCACATCAGGCAAGTACATGGCTGCACATTCACTCAGACGCTATCCTTTTCCTTGCAGGCCAAGCTATCTCACAACAGGCACCAGCAGCAATGGACGGGTGGAGGGCCGGCTGAGCTGCAGACCCTCAGCGATTTGGAGGCATGCGGCACAGCATCGTTGCCAGCCAGGTGATAGGTGCCGTGGCCGCTGGAGAGATCGACCCCCTTGGGGACAGCAATGGTAAGTTCATCAGCTTTCTCTCCTCTCTCATTCCACTTGCCCCTCACAACACCAGCCTTTTACAATTTCAATCCAACTTACTAAATGTCTCCAGTCCTTGCTCCCTTACTGCCGCCCTGTCCTGACGCTAAAGCCACTCTTGTACCTCCCTGCTTTCAGATGGTGAACCACCAGCTGAGCAGCCTGTCCCTCAACCAACCAGTGGGAGCGACGCCGCAGGCGAGGAGGAAGAGGAAGCCGGAGCCTCAGCGCCTGCGTCTCCCAAGGGAGCCCATGCCCACACTGGGACCACGCCTTCCATGGAGGGGAGCAGGGAGGAAGAGTCTGATGAGGATGAAGATCCGGGACCCAGCAGGCTGCAGCAACGCCATGGGGGTATGGAAGCTCGGGGGCCATCTCCCCAGAGGGCGAGTAGGCGCACGGGTTCTGCTGCACTGGACGCAAAGGAGGAGCGCGTCATCGCGGAAATGAATAGCCAGGCCTTGAGCATGCACACTGAGCTCATGCCCGAAAGCATTGATGGACTGGCAAGGAGTGTGGAGCACTCCGCTGCAGCACAGGCCGACACAACGCAACAGCTTACTGCTGCAATTTAGTCACTGGCTGCTGCCATCCAGTCTCAGACTGCTCTCATGCAGTCTCAGATTGATGTCACGCAAGCACTGACTGCTGCCATCATCACTGGGTTGGCCACATTGCCCTGGGGCTCTCACGGTGCCGCAGCAGGCCAGCAATCTGTGCTCGAGCAGATTGCTCCGGATGCTGAGATACTGCCCCGTGGGAGTGCCAGTGTGTCAGTCGAGCAGGAAGGTGCTGTCCTTTCTCAGGATGACAGCATTCCTGCTCCCACCACTGGCACTTCCCCATTACACTTGCCACCGCCTGCAACACAGCCAGCCCAGACTGCTGCCGCCCATGCAGAGTTGGTGCAGTCTGCAGCTGGGGCCTCCAGGCCCAGAGCTGGTCAAGGGCATCCTTCAAGGGCATCTGTAGTCTCAGCATCTGACATTCAGCAGCCTTCCACCAGCCTTGCTGCAGCCACTGGGGCCCCATTATGGAGGAGCAGTAGGGTGGGAAGGGGGGAAGTGCGGAGGGGATGGAGATCACCCTCGAAGGGCACACAGTAGGAGGTCTAAATAAATGGTGGGAATGTTTGTAGTAAAGGTCGAGGTTTGGCTGATTACATTTGCTTACTGTTGTGGCATTTTTCTCCAGCTTGTGAGAACCAGTTCTGTTAATTCATGATTTGTTGTATTTGTTTCTAATTCTTTGTCCTGAATAAATGACACACACAGAGTTTGTTAAAGAAAAAAGTTGTTGTATTAAAAATTTTAATTTTTGGCCTTTGGAATCATTGCAGCTTTGGCCGGCTATAGGGGGTGCGGGTTGCTTTCCATGATGTTGTTCTCCATGCCAGAAGCCATCTTCTGAGTAGGGGCCTAGAAGCGGCTTGTTATCAGCCGTTGACGGATGGCCCCTTGTAGTGGCAACATTGTGCGCCTCTTCCCACCTTGGTGCTGCTTCTGATCATCCTCCTCCTCTTCCTCCTCCTCCTCCTCTTCCTCAGGTGGTGCACCAATCCCTGGTGGTATTGGCTGGGTCCTCAGGATTGCCAGGTTCCCTCTGGCCATGTTTGCCACTTTCTCTCCGCATCTCTGATGCCTCCGATTCTGCAGGTGCAGGACGACGCCCCGAATCAGTGTAGCCCCCACAGTCTCTTCTAAATCGATGCAAGGAAGGTCAAATCAAAAAGAACCTGCAAAGTGCTGCTCAGTACCCAAAACTCCTTCAAACGGTGTTGAATCTCTCCAGAAGTCTGTCTCTCTCTCAGAATGCGTGGTGCACAATTGTCGCCGACAAAAAAAGGCAGGAAGAGGCCGCCTTTAAATAGCGCTCCCCAAGTCCCTTCCCGACTGCAAAACATTCCCCTCTACCTGTCGTTGCTAGCGGCAGGCGGAAAGGCAGGGGGCACCACTCAATATCTGGTCCGGGGCGCTACCGGGGCGTTGCACGCTTGACTGACGTCATGATCTGCGGGCACAGGAGATCGTGGCGGCAGTGTTTAGCGCCGCCGCAAAATGTCTGGTCAATTTCACGAGCGGCGCAAACATCGCCGCGTCCGGGCGCTAGTTGCTTTTCACCCCATTAGCGCCCTCTTTGGGCGCTAACGGGAAGCGCTAATCAACCGAATTTTTCCCAGTACCTGTCTTAGTTCTAATCTTTTAATGTTTTAACTTTTGTCCCCTGATATTAGTGATCGCGGGCTGGGAGGAACACGGGGGAGGGGCGTCGGAAGAGGATCACGGGCTGCAGGGCGGCCAGAGGAGCACCTGCAGGGGTGGTCGCTGAAGATTGGGGGCTGGAAGCAGCATCGTGGTGGGGGAGGGTCTGGAGGGATCGTGGGCAGGGAGCAGCACGGGGAGGGCTGGAGGAGCATGGTGGGGAGGCCTCATGGGGGGGATTGGAGGCCTGCGGGGGGGTGGGGGGGTTAACGGAGTGGGGATGGGGGCCAAGTGTAAAAACACTTACCTCCTGGATCCAGCAGTCCTACCTTGCATTAGCTGGAGGGTTTCACGACCAGCTACAGTTAAATTCTAAATGGAAGTTAAAGCAGAGGCTGCCAGTCTCATTATAATATTTAAATAGATGACCCACCTCCTGGCAGTGGATTGGCTGCCTGCCCCCCATCCCCACTCCATTAAAACCGGAAGTGGCGGATTGGAGGTGGGTTCAGGTCGGGATTCAGATTTTTAACACTTTAACTTCCCACACATTCCCAACCCACCCATTTTTTTAGGTTAAAATTCCCCCCAACAAGTCTGATTTCCTTACCTTTTCTCCAAAACTTTGATTCCTGATACTTAGATTCATCTTGGTTTCTTTTCTCCATATACCCACAAGAACAATAACACCCTTCCTATCATTAGGTGGCCTGAACTGCATACAGTACATCACATGGGGTTTGGACGATGCCTTTTGCAGCAACAATATTACCCTTTCTGATTTGTGTACTTTTTTAATGTTAATGCAACCTATTACCTTATTTACATTCTTTTTTATACTTTGGCTAAGCACTGGGCTGATAGTTTCATAGGTTCATATTCTATGACAACCAGATGTCTTTCCTGATTGGCATGATGTGTGAGCTTTCCATTTTAAACATATTCCCTCTTTTGGTTCCTTGCTGAAAAACAAATTATGAACATACGAAAATGATGGACAGGAAAAGACCAGCTGGGCCATTGAGCCTGTTCCATACAGTTATTATACTTCATTATTTTGAACTGCATCTGTCATTTACCAGTTCTGTTACCTATTAGCCCTGTAGCACTCTGAAAATTAGACAGATTCTAAACGCACACCAATTAGAACATGTTTGACAACCATTGGGAAAATTAACTGAAGAAAATCCTTTGAGGGTTGTAGTAAAAAATAATTCAGTCCAAAAGCCCTGTGTCATTACTTTACAAAATTGAGAGGTCGCACAACACCAGGTTATAGTCCAACAGTTTTATTTGAAATCACAAGCTTTCGGAGCTATCGATTGCCCCTTCCTCAGGTGAAGGAAGGGGCAATCGATAGCTCCGAAAGCTTGTGATTTCAAATAAAACTGTTGGACTATAACCTGGTGTTGTGCGACCTCTCAATTTTGTCCACCCCAGTCCAACACCGGCATCTCCGCATCATGATCATTACTTTACAGCAGCTGTAAACTGTAGTAAAGTAATATTGCAAGGCATCTTGGTTGTCTATTGGCATATTTTGAATTATTCCTCACTTCTAATTTCTCAAGTTAAGCAAGTTCTAACCTATGACTCTTGACAACCAGTTCCCTGTTCTTTGCAACAGTGTTAATTATGCAATGTGATGCATTCCCATTATTTAGCCATAACATTTTCATGCTGAAGTTCCAGAAATTCTTCAAGTGCTTTGAAAATAGTAATATTTCTACATCAAATGTACTATGGACTTGCATTGTTTTATTTTCCTACATGCTTAACCTTTAGGCCGATTGTTGTTTGTAACTGTTATGGAGCAATATTTATGATGTACAGAATGTTTCCAGATTAGATAAGTTAAAAAGTGTTTTCACAATCTAATTATTTGATTTTGATAGAACCTGCAACAAAGTGGGCTGTGATTATTATTCACCAAGTTTTGATCTGTGGAACTGGATATGGGATAACATCATTTGAATTCAACTTTTCTTGTGTGACTACAAGCAGCCACATATGGAAAACATTAGAACAGAATCCATTACTGATACCCAAGGAACTTAAAGTATCTTCCACAATACGTCCAAACACACACACAATCACGTTCTTAATTTTATTTACATTTTGTTCTTAAATACTTTATTTCAAGCTCCCCCAGGAACTCAGCTGTTTTGGACAGCAAGTAGATGAGGCACAGAAACCAGAAAGATCCCAGGTTCAATGCCCAGTCTGTGCTGAATTAATTGATTCAGTTTAGTTGGCAGTAGAGATGTTACAGTTCACCTCAGCGCCCCTTGGCTAGGAAGGAGAAAATTTGACAGGGTTCCAGCTCCTGATGACTATCCAATGATCTCTGATGTAACTGTCTATGTGTGGATATCAGATGAGGACTGGATTGGACTCGGCAGTATTGCTCCTCAGGTGAAATAGTCTGCTAACATTCACTACTAAGTTCACACATGGCCACTTGAATGAGGTACCAGAGAGCAGCTGACACCTGTGGAATTATAAACCAAAATACAATCAACACCTTCAGAAAAAGGGGGAGAAATAGTGGAACAAATGAATGTAAAGAAAGAAAGTGAAAGACTTGAATTTTTATGTAGCATCTTTCACAACCTCAGGGCGTCCCTAAAACGCTTTACAGCCAATTAAGTACTTTTGAAGTGTAGTCACTGTTGTTATGTAGGAAAAATCTCTCAATTTCAAATCCCACACAGCCTCTGTCTACTATCTCACTAATTCTCCCTTGAGAGTTTTTCTGAGCCTCTCTTCCAGCAGAACACTTATTTGCTTCCTGCATTTCTTCAGCCTCTGGATCACTGAATTATAACCTCGCCTTTGTGAACGCCAGACAAATGTGAGCTCTACTCTTCCAAAGAGATTTAGGGGTCCATGTACAAAGATCACTAAAATGTAGTGGTCAGGTACAAAAAATAATCAAAAAGGCTAATGGAATGTTAGCCTTTATGTCTGGAGGGCTAGAATATAAAGGGAAGTTCTGCTACAGTTATACAAAGCCCTGGATAGACCACATCGGGAGTACTGTGTACAGTTCTGGGCACCACACCATAGAAAGAATATTTTAGCCTTGGAAGCGCAGATTCACCAGAATGTTATCAGGGTTCCAAGGGTTAGATTATGAAGAGAGATTACATAAACTAGGCTTGTATTCCCTGGAATATAGAAGGTTAAGAGGTGATTTGATTGAGGTTTTCAGTATTTTGAAAGGAATTGATAGGATAGACAGATAAACTTTTTCTGTTGGTGGGGGAGTCTAGGACAAGGGGAAATAACCTTAAATTCAGAGGCAGGCCATTCAGGAGCGAGGTTAGGAAACATTTATTCATGCAAAGGGTGGTGGAAGTGTGGAACTCTCTCCCACAAAAAAGCAGCAGATGCTAGCTTAATTAATCATTTTAAATCTGAGATCGATAGATTTTTTCTAGACAAGGATATAAAAGGATATGGAGCCACGGCAGGAGTTACAATACAGATCAGCCATGATCTCATTGAATGGTGGAATAGGCTTGAGGGGTTGAATGGCCTACTCCTGTTCTAGTGTTCCTCTGTACCCTGCTAACACAACCAACCAAATTCCACAAAGATTATTCGGTTGCTTGTAAAATCCCTCAATATCTTAAAATCAATGTGTTGTTATTTTTAAACGTAGCAACCTGATCTGAGAAATTACAAAACACATATTCTATACAGTATTTACACACACATTGGCCTTACATTATATAGTGCACTGGTGTATTGGTTGCTTATGTCTTTTTTAGTTAGATAAACATTTTATAGATACATTTTGCTAAGGGGAGGGAAGGAAAAGAATTTCTGTACAGGAGAACTTTCTCGATCAATATGTCTCCAGTCCAACAAGGAAGGAAGCATTTTTGGATCTGGTTCTGGGAAATGAAGTAGGGCAAGTGTTACAGTAGGAGATCATCTTGCTCACAGTGACCACAACATAATTTGGTTTAGAGTAATTATGGGGAGACCAGAAAATATCTAATGTAAAAATGCTCAACTGGGGAAGAGCTAATTTCAGTGAATTAAGAAGGGGCCTATCACAGGTAGATTGGAAAAGGCTATTGCAGGGTAAAGCAGTAGCGGTGCAATGGAAGGTATTCAGGGAAGAGATAGTTCAGCTACAAACTAGGCATATTCCTTTGAAGGGAAAAGGTAAAGCATCCAAAGCTAATGCACCCTGGATGACAAAGCGAATAAAAGTAAAAATAAAACAGAAAAAGGAGGCTTATGACAAGTGTCAGGAGCAAGATTCAGTTAATAACCAGGAAGATTATGGAAAGTACAGGAGGGAACTAAAAATGTTAATCCGGGAGGCAAAGAGAGGTTATGAGAAAAGATTAGCAGGCAACATTAAATTAATGATATTTCAGATGAATACATGGCTAGAGGAATGGTGCAAGATGGAGGGATTCAAATTCCTGGGACATTGGAACCGGTTCTGGGGGAGGTGGGACCAGTACAAACTGGACGGTTTGCACCTGGGCAGGACCGGGACCGATGTCCTAGGGGGAGTGTTTGCTAGTGCTGTTGGGGAGGGTTTAAACTAAAATGGCAGGGGTTTGGGATCCTGTGCAGGGAAACAGAGGAAAGAGAAGCAAGGATAGAAGCAAAAGACAGGAAGGAGAAAAGCAAAAGTGGAAGGCAGAGAAATCAAGGGTGTAAATCAAACAGGGCTACAGTAAATAATAATTCTAAAAGGACTAAGAGTGTTAAAAAAACAAGCCTGAAGACTTTGTGTCTTAATGCGAGGAGCATTCGTAATAAGGTGGATGAATTAGCTGCGCAAATAGATGTAAACGGATATGATATAATTGGGATTATGGAGACATGGCTCCAGGGTGACCAAGGCTGGGATTCAACATCCAGGGGTATTCAATATTCAGGAAGGACAGACAAAAAGGAAAAGGAGGTGGGGTAGCAGTGCTAGGTTAAAGAGGAGATTAACACAATAGTAAGGAAGGATATTAGCTCTGATGATGTGAAATCTGTATGGGTAGAGCTGAGAAATACCAAGGGGCAGAAAACGTTAGTGGGAGATGTATACAGACCCCGAAACAGTAATGCTGAGGTTGGGGATGGCATTAAATGGGAAATTAGAGGCGTGTGCAATAAGGGCACAGCAGTTATCATGGGTGACTTTAATCTACATATAGATTGGGCTAACCAAATTAGTAACAATACTGTGGAGGAGGAATTCCTAGAGTGTATACGGGATGGTTTCCTGGACCAATATGTCGAGGAACCAACTAGAGATCAGGCCATCTTAGACTGGGTATTATGTAATGAGTAAAGATTAATTAGCAATCTTGTTGTGCGAGGCCCCTTGGGAGGAGCGATCATAATATGATAGAATTCTTCATTAAGATGGAGAGTGAAGTAGTTGACTCAGAGAATAGGGTCCTGAATTTAAATAAAGGAAACTACAATGGTATGAGGCGCAAGTTGGCTAGGATGGATTGGGGAGCGTTACTTAAAGGGTTGACGGTGGATAGGCAATGGCAAACATTTAAAGATCGCATGGATGAACTCCAGAATTTGTTCATCCCTGTTTGGCATAAAAATAAAACAAAAAAGGTGACTCAACTGTGGCTAACAAGGGAAATTAGGGATAGCATAAGATCCAAGGAGAGGACATATAAATTGGCCAGAAAAAGCAGCAAACCTGAGGATTGGGAGCAGTTTAGGATTCAGCAAAGGAGGACAAAGGGATTAATTAAGAGGGGCAAAATTGAATATGAGAGTAAGCTTGCAGGGAACATAAAAACTGACTGTAAAAGCTTCTATAGATATGTGAAGAGAAAAAGATTGGTGAAGTCAAGCGTAGGTCCCTTGCAGTCAGAATCAGGGGAATTTATAATGGGGAACAAAGAAATGGCAGACCAATTAAATACATACTTTGGTTCTGTCTTCACAAAGGAGGACACAAATAAACTCCCAGAGATGTCAGGGAACATAGGATCTAATGAGAGGGAGGAATTGAATGAAATCAATATTTGTAGGGAAATGGTGTTCGGGAAATTGACGGGATTGAAGGCCGATAAATCCCCAGGGCCTGATAATCTACATCCTAGGGTACTTAAGGAAGTGGCCCTAGAAATAGTAGATGCATTGCTGGTCATCTTTCAAAATTCCATAGACTCTGGAACAGTTCCCATGGATTGGAGGGTAGCTAATGTAACCCCACTATTTAAAAAAGGTGGTCGAGAAAAAATGGGGAATTATAGACCAGTAAGCCTGACATCGGTAGTGGGCTAAATGCTAGAGTCCATTATAAAAGATGTAATAGCAGAGCACTTGGAAAACAGTGACAGGATCGGACAAAGTCAACATGGATTTACAAAAGGTAAATCATGCCTGACTAATCTACTGGAATTTTTTGAGGATGTAACTGGTAGAGTAGATAAGGGAGAACCAGTGGATGTGGTGTATTTGGACTTTCAAAAGGCTTTCGATAAGGTCCCGCATAAGAGATTAGTGTGTAAAGTTAAGGCACATGGGATTGGGGGCAGGGTACTGACTTGGATAGAGAACTGGTTGGCAGACAGGAAGCAAAGAGTTGGAATAAACAGGTCTTTTTCCGAGTGGCAGGCAGTGACTAGTGGGGTACCACAGGGATCGGTGCTAGGACCCCAGCTATTCACAATATATATTAATGATCTAGACGAGGGAACTAGATGTAATATCTCTAAGTTTGTAGATGACACAAAGCTGGGTGGGCGTGTGTGCTGTGAGGAGGATGCAGAGAAACTCTAGTGTGATTTGGACAGGTTGGGTGATTGGGCAGATGCATGGCAGATGTAGTATAATGTGGATAAATGCGAGGTTATCCACTTTGGTGACAAAAACAGGAAGGCAGATTATTATCTGAACTGCAATACTGATACCTGGAATGGCAGGAATGACGTATGAAGAGAGATTGGGTCGATTAGGCTTATATTCGCTAGAGTTTAGAAGAATGAGAGGGGATCTCATTGAAACTTATAAAATTCTAACAGGACTAGACAGACTAGATGCAGGAAGGATGTTCCCGATGGCGGGGGAGTCCAGAACCAGAGGTCACAGTCTAAGGATAAGGGGTAAGCCATTTAGGACTGAGATGAGGAGGAATTTCTTCACCCAGAGAGTGGTGAACCTGTGGAAATCTCTACCACAGAAGGCAGTTGAGGCCAATTCATTAAATATATTCAAGAAGGAGATAGATATATTTCTTAAGGCTAAAGGGATCAAGGGATATGGGGAGAAAGCAGGGACAGAGTACTGAATTTGGATGATCAGCCATGATCTCATTAAATGGCGGAGCAGGCTCGAGGGGCCGAATGGCCTACTCCTGCTCCTATCTTCTATGCTTCTATTAAACCCTATAACATTTTATACACATATTAAGTTGAAGAGGTTATCTAAGGAAAAAGTTGGGCCTATTAAGGACCCAACGGGAAATCTTCATGTCGAGGCACAGGACGTGGCTAAAGTATTAAATGAGTACTTTGCATTTGTCTTCACAAAGGAAGCGGATGATGTGAAGATTACCCTAAAAGAGGAGGGAGAAGTTATGAACAGGATAGTAATAGATAGAGAAGACGTACTAAAAAGATTAGCATTACTGAAAGTTGGTAAGTAACCTGGTCCTGATGGAATGCATCCTAGGTTGCTGAAAGAAGCAACGGTAGAAATAGCAGAGGCATTCGTCACAATCTTTCAATCCTCATTGGATACACGGGTAGTGCCGGAGGACTGGAGGGTTGCTACTGTTATACCACTATTCAAGAAAGGGGAAGAGGGATAAACCAGGAAACTACAGGCCAGTCAGCCTAACATTGGTGGTGGGGAAGTTATTGGAAACCATTGGCCGGTATTTTCCGATGCCTATGGGTGTGTATGAGCTGTGTACACACCTGTAGGGACATCGGAAATGCCGGTTTCAGTAATGCAAAGCACACGCGCTGAAAACCGGCATTTCCGATCTGTCAAGAATCCTCTTGACAGATCGGACACCTGCCCTGGAGAAGGGCCTCTGCGGGTGGAGAGTTCTGCTTTCTGCAGAACCTCTGCCCGCTGAAAACCTTTAAAAATCTTACACCTTGTAAAAGCAGGCATAAGGTCTGCTTTTACCAGCATAAGAGTTGAAAAAAGTAAAAAAAAAAATTCACTCATTTATAATTTAAAAATACTTTTAAAAAAGGTAAGTTTATTTTTAGCCCCGTAAAAAACCTTAATTATTTTTTTCAAAAAATTAAATGTTTAAAATATTTACTTTAATGTAATTTTAACTCATTTTAAAAACGTGATGGTTTTTTTACAAATTTATTTAATGTTTTAGTGTCTTTTTTCAGTGATCCCCATTCATACTTTTGACAGTTCTGTCAAAAGTATGAAGGGGGATTCCCTTCTTTCATTAGCTTGCCTGGCCCACGTGATCCCAGGGACGCTTGTGAACTGCATGCGCCCCTGGGTACGTGGGCCCTGCGCATTTCGACTGTGGAGAGGCCCAGGATCGGAAGTGTCCGGATCTTGGGAGCCCTCAGGTAAGTGCGTAACATTTTTTCCGATAGGAGGCATCCGCACGCAGGAAGCCTCCTATCGGAAATTACGGGCCATAATCAGGGACAAAATAAACTTTCATTTGGAAAAGCATGGGTTAATCAAGGAGAGCCAGCATGGATTTGTTAAAGGCAAATTGTGTTTGACTAACCTGATTATATTCTTTGAAGAGGTAACAGAGAAGGTTGATCAAGGTAGTGTAGTAAATGTATATATGGACTTTTGGAAGGCATTCGACAAAGTGTCATACAGGAGACTTGTTAAGAAGATGGAAGCCCATGGAATTAAGGGGAAAGTGGCAGTATGGATACAAAATTGGCTCAATGACAGGAAGCAAAGGGTGGTGGTGGATGGATGTTTTTCAGACTGGGAGGTGGTTTGTAGTGGTGTTCCCCAGTGGTCCGTTTTGGGTCCATTACTCTTTTCAATTTTTATAAGCGACCTAGACTCGGGTGTATGGAATAGCATTATAAAGTTTGCAGATAATACGAAACTTGGCAATGTAGTAAATAGTGATGAGGATAGATGTACACTTCAGGATGACATAGACAGGATGGTAAAATGGGCAGAAGTAAGGCAGATGGAGTTCAATACAGAGAAGTGTGAAGTGATGCACTTTGGGAGGACTAATATGGAAAGACAGTATACTGTAAATGGCACAATATTGAAATTTGATGAGCAAAGAGACCTTGGTGTCCATATGCACAAATCTTTAAAGGTAGCAGGGAAAGTTGATAAGGTGGTTAAAAAAGCATATGGATTTCTTAGGTTTATAAATAGAGGCATAGAACATAAAAGCAAAGAGATCATGCTAGAACTTTATAAATCACTGGTTAGGCCTCAGCTGGAGTATTGTGGACAATTCTGGGCACACTTCAGGAAAGATGTAAAGGCCTTAGAAAGAGGAGTTTTAACAGGATGTTACCAGGGATGTAAGGAATTGATATAGGAACATAGGGCTCAATTTCAATAGACCTGAGGAGGCGGGTTGGCAGCGAAATTTGGAAAAAATGGCTTCAGACTGCCAACCTGCCTCCATCCTGCTCCCGCGTGATTTTCGTGAGTGTCGGGTCAGCCGCTCCCAAATTGACCCGATTGGAACCGGTGGGACAGGTAGTTAAGGCAGTTAACAGCCTGTTAACTGCCTTGCTAATCCTATTTTTATAGTGGTTTCCCTTTTCCGTGCCTCTGGCTCCTGTTTCCCGTCTTGTCAGAAACAGGCCAGCTGCAAGGAGACGAGTTGCTGGAGGACATGATTTGTAGTCATTGGTGCAGCACTTTAAAAGCACTCCTGTAACATGGCTGACATTCAAATGCAACAACTTTGTTGTTGGAGGTTTGGGATAAGATTGTGCAACTCTACTGACCTTGTGACTGTTCAAGCTGACAGCCATCTGCAGTGTGACCTGATTGGAATAATTTCAGGCCACTATGACTGTGTGCTTGCAAGCTTCTTGCCTCAACTGAAATCTATAGTAACGGGATGGGAACCATTTATATTCTCTCATCCTGGTCGTCAGATTCGGAGGAAGAGCAGCCGCGGCAGCACCACAACCAGCCACAACAGCAGCACCAGGAGCTCCAACCTCCTCCTCCCCACCTGATGATGCTCAGGGTGGAGGGCCTCAGCGCAGGGTTGCACCTCGCCATAGGAGATACCCCAACACAGGGTTTACAGGCAGAGGATCAGCTTCCTCAGCATGACTGAGCAGCAGTGCCAAAGGAGGCTGACGTAGTCGCTGACATCTGCGCAATGCTGCACCAACACCTGGAGCCCAGAGGAGCGAGTGGATGCTCCTTACCAGTTGCTGTCAAAGTCACCACCACACTCAACTTCTTTGCTTCGGGCTCCTTCCAGGGATCAGCTGCAGACATCAGCGACATCTCCCAGTTGGCCGCACACACCTGCATCACGCAGGTCACCGATGCCCTCTTTGCAAAGGCGCACAATTACATCCACTTCTCCAGGGATGGGCCAAGTGTGACGGCATGCGCGGTTGGCTTTGCCAATATGGCAGGCTTGCCAATGGTACAGGGCATCATAGACTGCACACATGTAGCCATTAGGGCACCCCATCACAACCCAGCTGTATTTGTCAACCGCAAGGGATTCCACTCCCTGAACGTCCAGCTGGTGTGTAACCACAGGAAGATCATCATGCATGTATGCACAAAGTACCCTGGCAGTTGCCATGAATCTTCATCCTGCGCCAGTCTACTGTGCCTCAGCTCTTCCATCCGCCAACCTAACTTTCCAGATGGCTTCTTGGCGACAAGGGCTATGCTCTGAAAAAGTGGCTTATGACACCAATGAGGAGGCCATCAAACGATGCTGAGGAGCGGTGCAATGTGAGTCATATATCCACCAGAAGCATCATCGAGCAAACCATCGGCTTGCTCAAAATGCGCTTCCGATGCCTGGACAGATCTGGAGGAGCCTTGCAGTATGTACCAGCCAGGGTGTCCAGAATCGTCATGGTCTGCTGTGCCCTGCTCGACATCGCACAGCAGCGCGGCTTAGTGTTATTGGATGAACAAGTGGCTCAGCACACAGCCTCCTTGGAGGAAGAGGAAGAGGATGAGGAGGAGGATGAGGAGGAGGACAGGGAGTGATGCCTTGCGGGTCCGCATGTGGCCAATCCAGCAGCAGGTGACCACATTGATGGCCGTCAGGCAAGGGATGCACTCATCCTTGCCAGATTTGCGTAAGGTTACGCTTCAACCACAGGTGGCTGGCACATGGAGATGAATATAAGTCTGACATTCTCAAAACCCCAGGCATCATCTGTCCAACAAACAGTGGTTTGCGCTCAGTGTCACCACCAACATTCTACATGGAATTCGCCCTGAGCCCTCACTCTTGAACTTCCATTTCCCAGAACACAGAGGCCACACTTTAGGTGATCTCAGCAGATCATTAAACCTTTTTTGACATTAAACCCACACAGACCTCGAGCTCACCTCCTCAGCAATTTGCAGCCAAGCTGCCTTGGTTTGCTGAGGAGGCCTCCTCCTTCCGTTTCCAGGGAAGAGGACCTCCTGACATCCTCTAACTCCCTCCACAAGAGCATGGAGGGAGCCCTCATTGAACCTGGGTACAGCCTTAGTTTTTGGGGCTGCCATTCCTGCAGCAGCCAGCACCTTTAAGAGGAAAAACCTAATGCTTTTGCAAAGGGGACATGGCCCCTTTAAATTTTTACCTCAAACCACGCGTCATCAGAGGCGAGAATCTGACACTCTGCAACCAATTGCCTGGAGGGACCCGCACGTCGGTCGTAACGAGGCCAGTCAAGCGAAAATAGTAACTACTGGGAGGCGGCATCCGGGAGCCGGTCCGAAAGCTGCCGAGCAGCGGGCCCGCCCTCAACCCGCCTCCTCTATAAAGATCGAGGGCCATACTTTCCTACATTAAAACAGTAACTACACTTCAAAAGTACTTCATTGGCTGTAAAGCGCTTTGGGACATCCTGAACTCGTGAAAGGTGCTATATAAATGCAAGTGTCTCTCATTGGAACAATGGTTTTGGCTCACCTAGCTTGATTACATAACTTTTTTTTAGCCTTACCTGCAAGCTGGGCTTTAATCCTTCAATATAATTCATTTCCAAAAATGGTCAAAACATCTCGAAACATGACACCATAAGTTGACACAACACATTCACTCACTGTTTGAAGTTCATTAGCAGAATGTGTTAACAACATAAAACAAATTCTAGTATATCAGATGTTGGGAGTTTTTCAGTCTGTTTCAGCTGCTTGTGGTCTTTGGCTCCAGATCAGTATTTTCAGAATGGACACGGTGGATTCCACACTGTATATGGAGTGAAGATCAGGAACACTTCTTGATGTGTGTAGCACTTGACAGATACATTCAATATAACCTTGATACAAAATTGCCAAAAGAAAATGCCCTATATGCACACATAAATATAATTTGAACTTGCATGTGGTACCTGGATTGTGGCTTGCACTTAACAGTGGGAGTACAACAGGTCTAGAAGTTTGTCTGTGCCGCTTTACTTTCACCGGGGATGCTGAGAGCACAATCTCTTCTCACAGATCAAGTTTCACTTATTTAAAGTGAGTTATTTTATGTTTTTTTAAATCTTCTTAATCTAATTGTTTTCCCATGTTTTTCTCCAGAAAACATTGCTGTTTCTAATAGTCACTATGGCAACAATCCCATTGCTTAGAGTACAATTAATCAGAGCTGTCATCAGTGGGAAATATTAAGAGTGACAGTTATACTCATGGCGGGCGTGGGGAGGGTGGGGGATTTCCTGGTGAATTCTCTAACTCCATTGCCGTAACTTAGGCGGAACGGGGTTTCCGACGACTTTTCTGAGGCGGAGTGGGAGAGGCCCTGAGGAAATTCACCACCACATTGTGGGCGCAATTTTAACTTGGAGGTGGGTAGGGAGCCGGGGGTGGGGGGGCCTGGAATGCAAATTTAACGATAGGACCTGATTAATAGGACCAGATTGAGAGGCTGGCTGACTGTTGGGCGGGTATCAGAGAGGAGGGAGGGATCTGTGGCCGGAGGGGGGTTAGGAAGGCTGGGATCGGAAGAGGCTGGAGATCGGGGTGGGGGGGGAGGGCGTGGTATTAGGAAGGCTGGGATCAGAGGGGGCTGGGGATCGGAGTCGGGGACCGAGGATCGGAGGCTAAGGATTGGAGGCCAGAGGAGGGATCGGAGGCTGGGGGGCGATCATAAAGCCAGAAGCAGGGAGTTTGGAAGGGTCAGGGGGTTGTCCGATCGCGGGGTTTGGCGAGGCAGGGACGCTGGACCCAGGAGGTAAGTGGAAAGGCACTTACCTCCTGGTTCCAGCATTTCTTGCCTCCCTTTAGGTGTTGGGTTCCCAGAAGCCTGGGATACCCAGCGAACCAGAGTTAAATTTAAAATGGTGCTTTCAAAATGAAGCACACAGCCTCATTAGATTATTTGAATGGACGAACCGCCTCCTGGGAGTGGGTTGGCTGCCCGCCCCGTTAAAACCGAAGTGGGCGGGTTGGGGTTGGGATTCAGATATTTGACACTTTAACTTCCCACCCGACCCCAAACCAACCGTTTTTTGGTGTTATAATTCCCTCCTCTGTGAAACCCAAAGCCAAGTAAATATAGGGAACTATGCTTAAACATTGTATGCATCAAATTAGGACTAATGTTTAAACCAAAGTAAGTGACTGTCCCTCTCAGACTGGGCCCTGTCACTGCTCACGGGTCCCTTTGGTTTACAATGTGACATTTTATTATCAGAAATAAGAAGTTCCATTTACTTAAAATGTTTTTGCAATCTAGTTCACTCTTTGAGATCATAAATCTCACTCCTTTCATTTTCCAGATTGTTGATAACTCTGTTTTGTTAGATATTTTGGGTGGAACTTTCCCTGCTTTCTGCCCAAGCTGATTTTTTTCACTAACTAAAGCGGAGCACAGGCACTGTTGCCTCCTGTCCTCCCTTTCCCTCCCCTGTCCTGCCCTTCCCTCTCCTCCCCTCCCTTCCCCTGCCCTGTCCTCCCCTCCCCTATCCTCCCCTGCCCAGTCCTACCCTCCCCTGTCCTGCCCTCCCCTCTCTTAATAACATAATAGGAGCAGGAGTAGGCCATTTGGCCCCTCGAGCCTGCTCCGCCATTCAATAAGATCATGGCTGATCTTCTAACTCATCTCCACTTTCCTGCACTATCCCCATATCCCTTGATTCCCTTAATATCCAAAAATCTATCGATCTCCGTCTTGAAAATACTCAACGACTGAGCCTCCACAGCCCTTTGGGGTAGAGAATTCCAAAGATTCACAACCCTCTGAGTGAAGAAATTTCTCCTCATCTCAGTCCTAAATGGCCGACCCCTTATTCTGATACTGTGACCCCTGGTTCTACACTCCCCAGCCAAGGAAACATCTACCCTGCCCTATCCTCCCTTGCACCCCTCTCCCCCTTTCCCCCCGCCTCCTCCTCTCACCCCTCCTCCTCCCCTCCCCTTCGCCCCCTCCCTCCATACCCTCCCTGCCCTTTGACCCCCTCCCTCCCCTCCGCCCCCTCCCTCCCCTTTGCCCCCTCCCTCCCCTTTGTCCTCCCTCCCCCTTGCCACCCCCCTACCTCCCCTTTTCCCTCTTCCTCCCCTTTGCCCCATCCCCTCCTCCCCTTTGCCCCCCACCCCTCATCCCCTTTGCCCCCCACCCCTCATCCCCTTTTTCCCCCTCCTCCCCTTTGCCCCCTCCCCTCCTCCCCTTTCATCACCCCCCCTCCCCTCCTCCTCTTTTGCCCCCTCTCCTCCTCCCCTTTCACCCCCTCCCCTCCCCTTTCGCCCCCCTCCCCTCCTCCCCTTTCGGCCTCCCCTCCCATCCTCCCCTTTCGCCCCCCTCCTTCCCTTTCGCCCCCTTCCCTCCTCCCCTTTCACCGTCCTCCCCTTTCGCCCTCCTCCCCTTTCGTCCCCTCCCCTCCTACCCTTTCGGCCCCTCCCCTCTCGCCCTCCTCCCCTTTCGCCCCCTCCCCACCTCGCCTCCCCTCCTCCCCATCATCCCCCTCCTCCCCTATCGCCTTCCCTTTTGCTCCTCCCCTATCGCCTCCCCTTTTGCTCCTCATCCCGTCGCCCGCCCTCCTGCCCCCTCTCCTCTCCTCTTTCGCCTCCTCCCCTTTCGCCCCCCTCCTCGCCCCTCCTCCTGTCTCTCCTTTCGCCCCTCCCCCTCCCCCTTTCGCCCCTCCCCCTCTTTCGTCCCTCCCCTCTCGCTCAGCGCTTGTCCCGATTCACAAACCACAACAAAAGAAGAACGACCGCGCATGCGCGCCCCCTAGACACGCTGCGCCGCAGACGTCACAGCGCCCCGTGCTTGGCCGTGGCGTCAGGTGGTCGGGAGCGCTAGCCGGCCGGAGCCGCTTGGCCATGTCCTGGAAAGAGGAGAGTGGCGCGGCCATGAAAAGCATGTGTGAGTAAAGCGCCGACCGCGGAGCGGCATCGTTAGAGCGCGAGCCCGGGGATTGTGACCAGCCGGAGCCGTGGCCCAGCGGCCTGGGCCTGGGCACAGGGTGACCGCTCTGATGCCCAGGGGTCGCGGGCCCGTGTGTTGCTTTTAGTGCTGAACATAAAGGGCCGGCATTGTGTCAGCCTGAGCGAAGGCCGGGTTTCCATTGGCTGATTGCTCGGTGTTTATGTTCCGGTGCTGGTCGCACCTTTCATGTGCTGCCGCTGACGGGGAGGCCGCGTACCCAGCGTCGGCCATGATTTTGCAGCAGTAACTGGTGTGAAAACAGAAAATACTGGGAATACTCAGCAGGTCAGGCAGCAACTACAGGGAGAGCAACAGAGTTAACACTTAAGGCCTCATGTGACCCTTTGTTAGAACCAGGGGCTGATTAATACACAGGTCTGTGGGAGCCAGCTCCAGGGGCACCAACCAAATGTGCGGCCAGGGTAAAATTCACCATAACTCAGAAAAGCTATATAGAACTGTTAGAACATACAATCATACAGCACAGAAGAAGGCCATTTGACCTGTTGTGCCTGTGCTAGCAATTTGAAAAAGCTATCCAATTAGTCCCACTTCCCGAATAACAACAGAAAACGCTGGAAAAACTCAGCAGGCCAGGCAGCATCCGTGGAGAGAGAAACAGAGTTAACGTTTCAGGTCGAAGACCTTTCGTCAGAACTGGAAACAAGCAGGAAATGGAATAGATTTTAAAGCAAGTTTAGGGGTTGGGAAATGGGGGAGGGGATGAAAGAACAAAAGGGAAGGTCAGTGATCGGATAGAAAGCAGGAGAGATCAAGAGACATTGAGAGACATTAAGAGATATTCAAGGCAAGAGGAGGTGGTAATGGGACAGGTTAAGGAACAAAGGATGGCTCTAGATGAAGTGTGAATTGTGCTGGCAGAATGAAGGACAGCTGCCATGTGGGAGGGAAGAAAAAAAGGCCAAACAAAAGTGTGGAAAAATATATGTATATGTGATAGGGGCCGGGGTTATGATCTGAAATTGTTGAACTCTATGGTGAGTCCAGAGGGCTGTAGAGTGCCTAATTGAAAGATGAGGTGCTGTTACTCGAGCTTACGCTGAGCTTCCGTGGAACAATGCAAGAGGCCGAGGACGGTGAGGTCTGAGTGGGAATGAAGCGGTGAATTAAAGTGACAGGCCACCGGGAGCTCGGGCTGAACGGAGGTGTTCCACAAAGCGGTCACCCAATCTGCGTTTGGTCTCCCCAATGTAGAGGAGACCACATCGTGAGCAGCGAATACTGTATACTAAATTGCAGGAAGTATAAGTAAATCGGTGTTTCACCTGGAAGGGGTGTTTGGGGCCCTGGACAGTGGGAAGGGGGGAGGTATAAGGGCATGTGTTGCATCTCTTGCATTTGCACGGGAAGGTGCCGGGCGAAGGGGAAGGGGTGCTGAGGGTGGTAGAGGAGTGGACTAGGGTGTTGCGGAGGGAGCGGTCCCTACGGAATGCTGAAAGGGGAGGTGAGGGGAAGATGCGTTTGGTGGTGGGATCACGCTGGAGGTGGCGGAAATGGCGGAGGATGATCCGTTGAATGTGGAGGCTGGTGGGGTGAAAGGTGAGGACAAGGGGAACTCTATCGTGGTTCCGTGAGGGAGGGAGGGGCAGGGGTGAGGGCAGAAGTGCAGGAGATTGAATGGACATGGTCGAGGGCCGTGTCAATCACAGTAGAGGGGAATCCTCGGTTGAGGAAAAAGGAAGACATGTCGGAAGCACTGGTATGGAAGGTGGCATCGTCAGAGCAGATGCGGAGGAGATGGAGAAACTGGGAGAATGGAATAGAGTTGTTACAGGAGGCGGGGTGGGAGGAAGTGTAGTCCAGGTAGCTGTGGGAGTCAGTGGGCTTGTAGTGAATGTTTGTCAATAACCTATCCCCAGAGATGGAGACGGAGAAGTCGAGGAAGGGAAGAGTCAGAGATGGACCATGTGAAGGTGAGGGAAGGGTGGAAATTGGAAGCAAAGTGAATGAAATTTTCTAGTTCAGGGCGAGAGCAGGAGACGGCACCGATACAGTCATCAATGTACCGGAAAAAGAGGTGAGGGAGGGGATCCGCGTAGGACTGGAACAAAGAGTGTTCCACATATCCCACGAAAAGGCAGGCATAGCTAGGACCCATGTGGGTACCCATAGCAACACCTTTGATTTGGAGGAAATGAGTGGGGTCAAAGGAGAAGTTGTTCAATGTGAGAACAAGTTCAGCCAGGCGGAGGAGGGTGGTGGTGGATGGGGACTGGTTGGGCCTCTGTTCAAGGAAGAAGTGGAGTACCCTCAGGCCATCCTGGTGGGGGATGGAGGTGTAGAGGGATTGGACGTCCATAGTGAAAAGGAGGCGGTTGGGGCCGGGAAACTGGAAACTGTTAAAGTGGCGGAGGGCGTCGGAAGAGTCGTGGATGTAGGTGGGAAGAGACTGGACAAGGGGAGAAAAAATAGAGTCGAGATAGGAAGAGATAAGTTCCGTGGGGCAAGAACAGGCTGAAACGATGGGTCTACCAGGGCAGTCCTGTTTGTGGATCTTGGGAAGGAGGTAGAAGAGGGCTGTGCGGGGTTGGGGAACTATGAGGTTGGCAGCCGTGGGGGGGGGGGGGGGGGGGGGGGGGGGGGGGGGGGGGAGATCTCCAGAGGAGATGAGGTCAGTGACAGTCTTGGAAACGGTGGCTTGATGTTCGGTAGTGGGGTCATGGTCCAGGTGGAGGTGGGAGGAGGTGTCGGAGAGTTGGTGTTCAGCCTCCGCTAGGTCATACTTCCCTGCTCCTTCCTCAAAGCCCTGCAAAATTTTCCTTTTCAAATATGTAGCAAATTCCCTTTTGAAAGTTACTTCCACCACCCTTTCAGGCAGTGCATTCCCGATCAGTTTCATTTAAGCCTAGTATATGGTAATTTTATTTTCTTTGTTATTAATGCAGTGTGTAAACCTTATACAGGCTTATTTCTTCATGCATTTTACTACACATTTGTGTTTTAACACTCCTGAGAAGCGGCTTGGGACGTTTTACTACGTTAAAGGTGCTATATAAATACAAGTTGTTGTTAATGGATTGGGAAGGGTTGTGTGGAAGGGCCCCTGAATGTTCTTGGTGCTCAGAGCCCCAAAAATCTCTGGATTGTTACATGAGCCATGTGCAAATTGGCATAGGGACAAGCAGATTAGAAGGTTAAATGTGTGGCTGAAAGAGTGGTGTTGGAGGCAAGGGTTTCAATTCATGGGGCACCGACACCAGTACTGGGGAAAGAGGGAGCTGTTCAGTTGGGACGGGCTCCATTTAAACCGCTCTGGATCGGTTCCTGACGAATCAAATAAGTGTACCCACTACTTTGTTCACTGAGAATTCTGCATTTTGATTGGCTGCTTAGACAGCTTGTTGACGTCACAGCAGCTCTTTGCTGGGAATCCCCATCAGCTTCTGTTGATTTGAATTACGCGTCGGAAAATCCAAAATTCTCAACACACAGATCGCGTGATCTTTGTGCGAAGCTTACTTCAGGGCCAGTGGCGAACACCTTTGCTTCGCTGCTGACTGCAAATTCCGGGCCACTATATCTGAATGCGCGAAGCATTCGCAACAAAATAGATGAATTAATAGCACAGATAGAAATAAATGGGTAGATCTAATAACCATTACGGAGACGTGGTTGCAGAGTGTCCAAATATTCCAGATACTTGACTATTAGAAGAGATGGGCAGAATGGAAAAGGAGCCGGGGGGGCGCGGGGGTGTTAGCCCTGATAATAAAGAATGGGATAAAGACAGTAGAGAAAGGATCTTGGTTCGGAAAAACAAGATGTAGAATCACTTTAGGTGGAGTTAAGAAACAACAAGGGGCAGAAATCACTGGTGGGAGTAGTTTATAGGCCATCTAACAGTAGTTGTAGTGTCGGGCATAGTGTAAATCAGGAAATTAGAGGTGCATGTAACAAGGGTAATACAGTAATCATACAGGACTTTAATTTTATAGACCGGGCAAACCAAATTTGCAGTAATAGTGCAGAGGACGAGTTCATGGAATGCATTCAAGATAGTTTTCTAGATCAGTATGTCGAGGAACCAACTAGGGAACAGGCTGTTTTAGATCTAGTATTATGCAATGAGAAAGGGTTAATTAATAACCTTGTAGTAAAGGAGCCTTTGGGGAGCAGTGATCATAATATGATAGAATTTTATGTTGAGTTTGAGTGATTTAGTTAAGTCCGAAACTAGGGTCGAAATCTGAACAAAGCAAACTACATAGGTATGAGAGGCGAAGTGGCTAAAATAGGTTGGGAAACTAGATTAAGAGATATGATGCTAGATAAGCAATGGCAAACATTGAAAGAAATTCATAATCCACAATGAATATACATTCCCTTAAGGAATAAAAACCCACAGGAAAAGTAAGAGGCTTATAATGTTGCCAAAAAGAGTAGTAAGCCTGAGGATTGGGAGGATTTTAGAATTCAGGAAAGAAGGACCAAGAAATTGGTAGAGAGAGAAAATAGAATATGTGAAGCAACAGATTGTAAAAGCTTCTATAGGTATGTAAAAAGGAAGAGATTAGCAAAACATTGAACGTAGGTCCCTTACACGCAGAGACAGAAGAAATGATAATGGGGAAGAAAATGGAAGACAAAAAAGGGGCAATCACACTGCTGGGAGTGTACTATAGACCTCCGAACAGTCAGGGAGATAGAAGAGCAAATATGTAGGCAAATTTCTGAGATGTGATAAAATAGGGCAGTAATAGTAGGGGATTTCAACTTCCCTAATATTAACTGGGATAAAATTAGTGTGAAAGATATAGAGGGAGCAGAATTCTTAAAATGCATTCAGGAGAACTTTTTTAGCCAGTATGTAGCAAGCCCGATAAGAGAGGGAGCGGTTCTGGACCTAGTTTTAGGGAATGAAGCTGGACAGGTGGAAAGGGTATCAGTGGGAGAACATATTGGTGATCGTGATCATAATTCAGTTAGATTTAGGGTAGTTATGGAAAAGGACAAGGACAGACCAGGAATAAAAGTTCTCAATTGGGGAAAAGCTAATTAGACTAAGCTGAGCGGTGATTTAGCCAAAGTGGACTGGAGACAGAAACATGAAGGTAAAGCAGTGGGAGGCATTCAAGGAGGAGATAGTGAGGGTTCAGAGCAAGTATGTTCCCTTAAAGAAAAAGGGTGGGACTAACAAATCTAGAGCTCCCTGGATGTCAAGGGGCATACAGGGTAGGATAAAGAAAAAAAAGGAAGCTTAAGACAGATACCGAGGACTCAATATTGCAGAAAGCCTAGAGGAGTATAGAAAGTGCAGGGAGGAAATTAGGAAAGCAAAGAGAGGGAATGAAAAAATATTGGCAAGTAACATCAAGGAAAACCCAAAGATGCTTTATAAATACATTAAGAGCAAGAGGATAACTAAAGTAAGAGTAGGGCCTATTAGGGACCATAAAGGTAACCTGTGTATGGAAGCGGAAGACATGGGTATGGTTCTTAATAAATACTTTGTGTCTGTTTTCACAAAAGAAAGGGACGATGCAGACATTGCCATCAGGGAGGAGGAGTGTGAAACATTGGATGAAATAAACATAGTGAAAGAGGAAGTATTAAGGGGTTTAGCATCTTTGAAAGTGGATAAATCCCCAGGCCCAGATGAAATGTATCCCAGACTGTTACGAGAAGTAAGGGAGGAAATAGCAGAGGCTCTGACCATCATTTTCCAATCCTCTTTGGCTACAGGTGTGGTGACAGGAGGACTGCTAACGTGGTACCTTTGTTTAAAAAGGGAGAAAGGGATAGACTGAGTAATTACAGGCCAGTCAGCCTAACCTCGGTGCTGGGAAAATTATTGGAAAAAATTCTGAGGGACAGGAAAAATCTTCATTTAGAAAGACACGGATTAATCAGGGACAGTCAGCATGGATTTGCTAAGGGAAAGTTGTGTCTGACTAACTTGATTGAATTTTTTGAGGAGGTAACAAGGAGGGTCGATGAGGGTAGTGTAGTGTGTTTGATGTAGTCAATGTGGATTTTAGCAAGGCTTTTGATAAGGTCTCGCATGGCAGACTGGTCACGAAAGTAAAAGCCCATGGGGTCCAAGGCAAAGTGGCAAGTTGGATCCAAAATTGGATCAGAGGCAGGAAACAATGGGTAATGGTTGAAGGGTGTTTTTGTGACTGGAAGGTTGTTTCTAGTGGGGTTCCGCAGGGCTCAGTACTGGGTCCTTTGCTTTTTGTGGTATATATCAATGATTTGGACTTGAATGTAGAAAGTATGATTAAGAAGTTTGCAGATGATACAAAAATTGGCCGTGTGGTTGATAATGAAGAAGAAAGCTGCAGACTGCAGGAAGATATCATGGACTGGTCAGGTGGGCAGAACAGTGGCAAATGGAATTCAATCTGGAGAAGTGTGAGGTAATGCATTTGGGGAGGGCTAACAAGACAAGGGAATACACTATAAATGGTAGGACACTGAGAAGTGCAGAAGATCAGAGGGAACTTGGAGTGCATGTCCACATATCCCTGAAGGTAGCAGGACAGGTAGATAAGGTGGTTAAGAAGGCATATGGGATACTTGCCGCATCATAGAATATAAGAGCAGGGAGGTTATGCTTGAACTGTATAAACCACTAGTTAGGCCGCAGCTAGAATACTGTGTGCAGTTCTGGTCACCACATTACAGGAAGGATGTGATTGCAGTAGAGGGGGTGCAGAGGAGATTTACGAGGATGTTGCCTGGGCTGGGGAATTTTAGCTATGAGGAAAGATTGGAGAGGCTGGGGTTGTTTACTTTGGAACAGAGGCGGCTGAGGGGAGACCTAATTGAGGTGTATAAAATTATGAGGGGCCTAGATAGAGTGGTTAGGAAGGACCTATTTCCCTTAACAGAAGCGTCAATAACCAGGGGGCATAGATTTAAAGTAATTGGTTGGAAGTTTAGAGGGGATTTGAGGAGAAATCTTTTCACCCAGAGGGTGGTGGGGGTCTGGAACTCACTGCCTGAAACGGTGGTCGAGGCAGAGACCTCATCACATTTAAGAATGAGAAGTCGCACAACACCAGGTTATAGTCCAACAGAGCATGTTGGACTATAACCTGGTGTTGTGTGACTTCTCATTTTTGTCCACCCCAGTCCAACGCCGGCATCTCCACATCATCACATTTAAGAAGTACAGGAAACTTTCGTTTATCCGGCATCGACGGGACCGGCGTGGTGCCGGTTTATCGAAAGTACCGGATAACGGAGAGTTATATCTACCGAGGCTATTTTTAACATAAATAAATCAAGAAATGTGCAGTATACAGTATTTGGGTACTCACCTACAGAATGTTGTGTTAAATGGATAGTGGAAGATGCTTGATTAAGTACAGTACTGCCAGTTGAGGGTAATCCATAACTCTTTAATTACTTAACAGTAAAACAAAACTTATAAACGACTGTCTACAGTACTGTAGTTGACTGTACACTTATTCCGAGTCATCTGGTTCATCAGAAATATCCGTATCCGTGCCAGCTGGGTCATCAGGACCACGCAGTTCCACCGATGCCACAGATTCTTCAGGCACTTCCGCTGCTGCGACTCTTTTGGAAGCTTTCTTAAACATGTTGCGGATGTCGCTTTGCTTAGTGGACTCTTGCCTTTTCTGTAGAAAGGTGGAATGCAGAATATGGAGTTGCATAACTTCTTGTGCAGAGTAGCAATTCTGCCTTTCAGCAAATTTGAGGATTGTAGAAAATCCTTCTGCAGCTTTAGCCCAAGAAATCTTCTCTTCTTCAGAAATCTCATTCTCTTCACTTTCCATCTCGCTTTCCTTTTCTTTGGATTCAAAACATTCTGAATAATTTCATCATCACTTAGCATATGCACAACACCAACTTCTCTATCTGCATCAACCCACTGCTCGATATCACTTTCACTGAGGTGACGTAGAGGGTTTGCTGGGCCTGCATTTTTCACCATTCCAGCCATTTCCATTATTGTACTCTTCTTGGGACGAACACTGAACCCATGAAATTCCTCCTCTGAAGAAGAACCTTCAGCAAACATTACAGAAGGCCACAATTTGCGCCAGGCTTGCCTCAGAGTGTGACCTTTCACCAATTTCCAGGAACATGCAACATTATAGATGGCATCTTTAATATTGTATTCCTTCTGCAATTCTTGAATATTGTCATCTTGGCTTAGCAGTTTACGTAGGAAGTCTTTCTTGTAATGACACTTCAGATTTTGGATAACGCCCTGGTCCATGGGTTGGATGAGAAGTTACATTTGGTGGCAAATAAATGGTGAAAATATTTCCCGAAACCAACTGGGATTCATGCGGATGGGCTCTGCAATTATCAAGCAATAAAATGCATTTGCTATCTTCAGGTTTCCCTATTCTGCGGAAATGTTCCTTCACAGATGGAACAAAAATATGATGGAACCAATCGGAGAAGATTTCCTTATCCATCCAAGCATTTTTTTGAGCTTTGTACTCAACAGGTAAGTGCCTCACATTTTTAAATGCACGGGGATTTTTATACTTCCCGATAACAAGAAGTTTAACCCGGTGTGATCCAGCGGCGTTCGCACATGTTAGCACGGTTACACGATCTTTATTTTTCTTGTAACCTGAAGCATTAGCCTCACTAGCCCCAGCAAGCGTTGATTCTGGCAAAAACCTCCAAAACAAGCCAGTTTCATCGGCATTGTAGATCTGTGCTGGCGACAAATCGTGTTGCTGCACAATCCGATTGAAATAATCGCAGTATTCTTCTGCGGCTTCGTGATCAGCTGATTTCTTCTCCCCGGAAATATCGAGTCGTCGTATCCCGTGCCGTAACTTGAAGCACGTTAGCCATCCATCGGAGAAAGCACACTTGTCAGTGAGCTCCATCCTTTCGTAGAAATCCTTCGCTTTCTCGATTAGCATGGGTCCGGAAATTGGAACACCCTCTGAACGCTTAAGAGAAAACCATTCATAAAGCACGGTATCCAGCTCTTCAAGCTTAGGCTTACGAAGCGTACGCCGTTTCTCTACACTCTTGCATGTCTCCGAGCTTGAATAAAACTTGAGCAGCTTATCCTTCTGCGATTTGATGTCGTAGATTGTTGACGAATCGATTTTGAATCTCTCCCCTTTCTAGTCGTTGGCATATCTCGATTTTCTGTTTTAAAGTTAAGACCACTCTCCTCCTTTTGCTTGGACCAGCTTTTGGGAATTCCATAATGCAAGATGGAGGAGATAATTACCGATGAAGATGGAAAGACACACAGAACAATGGTGGCTAGGAAGAGACTCCCAGCAGCGTGGCAGACACACAGCAAAATGGTGTATCAGAAGAGACTACAGTACCAGCAGCGTGGCAGACACACAGTGAAATGGTGTATCAGAAGAGACTACAGTACCAGCAGCGTGGGAGACACACAGCAAAATGGTGCATCAGAAGAGACTACAGTACCAGCAGCGTGGGAGACACACAGCAAAATGGTGGATCATAAGAGACTACCAGCATCGTGGGAGACACCCAGCAAAATGGCCGATCAGAAGAGACTCCAGGCAGCGCGGGAGAATCTACTCATGCTACTGCAATGTTTCGGACTTGCGACAGCGCCAGGAGGCTGAGTAGTGGCACTTTTGAAAAGTACCCCTACTGACTAAATCGGCGTTCTCGGACTCGGACTCGGGATCGGCAACATTGGCGGTTATTTGAGAGGAGTTTTCGGAGCACTCGGTGTTCGCGGAGACTCGACTGCGACTCGGCAACATTGCCGGTTATTTGAGAGGAGTTCTCGGAGGATGATTTTTGCCGGTTAAGCGAGAATTCCGGATATTTGGGTGCCGGATAAACAAAAGTTTCCTATACTTGGATATGCACTTGAAGTGTCGTAACCTGCAAGGCTATGGACCAAGTGCTGGAAAGTGGGATTAGGGTGGATAGCTCTTTGTTGGCTGGCACGGACAAGATGGGCCGAATGCCCTCCTTCTGTGCTGTAAATTTCTATGATTCTAAGAGACATTAAACAAATACATTGTAAGAAGACACAAAAAACATTCTGGAATTAGTGGGGAACCAAAGTCCTAGTGGGAATGAGGAACTTAAAGGTATTAGTATGGGACTACAAGCCGACAAATCCCCTGGACCCGATGGCCTACATCCTAGGGTTTTAAAAGAGGTGGCTACAGAGATAGTGGGTGCATGGGTTTTGATCTTCCAGAATTCCCTAGATTCTAGTACAGTCCCTGCTGATTGGAAGGTACCAAATGTACCCCCGCTATTCAAGAAAGGAGTGGAGAGAAAACAGGGAACTATAGACCAGTTAGCCTGACATTAGTAGTGGGAAAAATGCTAGAATCTATTATTAGGGGCATGGTAACAGGGGACTTAGAAAATCATAATATGATTAGGCAGAGTCAATGCTGATTTATGAAAGGGAAGTCTTGTTTGACAAATCTGTTAAGAGTTTTTTGAGGTTGTAACTAGCAGGTTAGATAGGAGGGAACCAGTGGATGTAGTGTATTTGGATTTTCAGAAAGCATTTGATAAGGTGCCACACAAGAGGTTATTACACAAAATTAGGGCTCATGGAATTGGGGGTAATATAATTAGCATGGATTGAAGATTGGTTAACGGACAGAAAACAGAGTAGGAATAAACGGATCATTTTTGGGTTGGCAGGCTATAACTTGTGGGTTGCCGCAAGGATCAATGCTTGGACCTCAGCTAGTTACAATCGATATTAATGACTTAGATGAGGGGACTGAGTGTAATGTATCCAAGTTTGCCAACGATACAAAGCTAGGTGGGAAAGTAAGTTGTGAGGAGGATGCAAAGATACTGCAAATGGATGTAGATAGGTTAAGTGAGTGGGCAGGAACATGGCAGATGGATTATAATGTGGAAAAATATGAAGTTATCTACTTCGGCAGGAAAAATAAAAAATAATATTTTTTAAATGGTGAGAGATTGGGAAATGGTGGTATTCCGAGGGACCTGGGTGTCCTTGTACACGAATCACTGAAAGGTACAGCAGGTACAGCAAGCAATTAGGAAAGCAAATGGTATGTTAGCCTTTAGTACAAAAGGATTTGAGTATAAGAGTAAAGATGTCTTACTGCAATTATGTAGGGCCTTGGTAAGACCACACCTGGAGTATTGTGTACAGTTTTGGTCTCCTTACCTAAGGAAGGATATATTTGCCTTGAAGTAAGTGCAACAAAGGTTCACCAGACTAATTCCTGGGATGGTGGATTGTCTCATGAGGAGAGATTGAGGAGACTAGGCCTATATTCCCTCGAATTTAGAAGACTGATTTCATTGAAGCATATAAAATTCTTACAGGGCTTGACCGGGTAGATGCTGGGAAGATGTTTCCCCTGGCTGGGGAGTCTGGAACTCGGGGTCACAATCTCGGAATAAGGGGTCGGTCATTTAGGACTGAGATGAGAAATTTCTTCACTCGGAGGGTTGTGAATCTTTGGAATTCTCTACTCCAGAGGGCTGTCGATGCTCAGTCGTTGAGTATATTCAAGACAGAGAGCGATAGATCTTTGGCTACTAAGAGAATCAAGGGATATGGGAATCGTGCGGGTAGGTGGAGTTGAGGTAAAAGATCATCCACGATATTATTGAATGGTGGAACAGGCTCAAAGGATGGAATGGACTACTCCTGCTCCTATTTCTTATGTTTTTATGTAATTCTTACCCAGCTCTGTTCAGAACTGCTGAACGGTCATTAAGACCTGTAACGTTAACCCTCCCTTCCTGTCTTCACAGATGCTGCTTGACTTGTTGAGTATTTCTACCATTTTCTGTTTTTATTTCAGATTTCTAGCAGCTGAAATATTTTGTTTTTTGCTGGTATGTAAAGTTATGTTGCCTTAAGGTCATGATTGTGACTTTTGAATAATTGTATGCATACAACTGGGGTTAATTTACGTCTCAGAATCATATTATGAAACTGTAATAGAAAAGGGGCATCAAATTTGGGAATGATCATGTTTTCGAGTGAGCCTCATGGGAATGTCCTCAGACACGTGATGGGTGTCAACTGATTATACATTTCTGCCTTTAATTGACAGCGATTCTTTCACCTGTAGGCAGTGATTTGTGAAAGTTGCAAAGGGCTGAAACTGTCAGCTGATACAGTACTCGACTTAGTTTTACCAGTAGGTGAAATATGAACATGATTGAAGGCCTTGATTTATGAGTTTACACTTAAGTCAACTTGTCTGTTCATTTGTATAGTGCTGTCACTAAGATTTCAGGAAAATGTAATGGTGGATGTGAAATACTGAATCCACTTGAATTGTGAAGAACACCCAGAATAGATTAAGTATAGATTTTGTCCTTCTAAACACGGCCTGTTCCAGGTCCTTTGTCATTCATAAATGATGTAGGGAGGTACTTCATTATATTTAATGGCAGTATGCTATGTGGCTAGTTCACTGTAAAATAAAACAGAAAATGTACAAGTCAGTTAGCATCTGCAATGAGAAAAGACAAGTTAAAATTTTTTTCCATTTGCAGAGATTGATGCATTTAGACAGAACTGTCAAATTAAGTGAATGGAAGAAGGAATGGCAGATATATTTAATGTGGATAAATCTACGTTTTCCACATTAAGAAAATGGCGACCTAATAAAGGGATGTAATATACTGTAGTTGGAAAAAAATTTGGAAGTGTTTATTGAATATTCACTGAAAGCATCCGGTCATTGTGAAATGCTCAACAAGACAAATCTAGTAAAGACTACTGGAACGTGTCTCGGACGTTTTATTATAAGCAGGGCCTCTGGAATTCTGCGGCACCTCGAGGCCAGTTTCTGTTGCATGAGAATGCAGCTTGGGGGACATTTTGGTCTCGGTAGAATAATTATTTTTAAAACTCTCCCTCAGGATAATAAATATCTTTAAATGCAGCATCAAAATCGGTGCTCAACTGGTGGCTTTTGTTTAGAAAAGTTAGGCATAGAATACTTTGATTCACTTATGTGGCTCAGCTGTTTGCAGTAATAGTTGCTACATAACACCTAGTTGTCTCACCTGACTTTTCAGGTGAAAAAGTTAAGTGTTAACTAGTGACTTTTTGTTTGAAGTGCTAGTACTTTACAATAGTCTTTCTCTTAGTAAGGACAAGCCGGGTCTAAGCATTAAAAGTACTGTTCAGTGAGTTTTCCCATTTCAAATTACAGTAACTTGCATTTATATAGTACATTTTTTAATGTAAATAATATCGTAAGTTGTTTCACAGATAAAAGCACAAGGAAAATGGGTGTTTATCTAAGAAGGGAGAGAGGGGTTAGGAGTGGTGACCAAAAGCTTTGTTGAAGAGATGGGTTTGATAAGGTCTTTATAGGAGGAGAGGTGAAGAGGTTTAGTGAGAGAGTTTCAGAGAATTGACTTTAAAATGATAAAATTATATTTTCTAGTATCCTTAAAGTGCTTCAACCCTTGCCTATGCCATAAACTCGAATACAGCCGGCTATATTATGTTGCATGCTATGATGTCTCAGTTGGCTATCATGCCTGTCTTCGCTGACCTACAGAGGCTCCCAGCCCCCAACACATTAAATTTGAAATCGTCGTTCTCATTTTAGATCTCTCTGATGCCTCACTCCAACCATCTCTGCAACTTCCTGAAGCCTTATATTCCCATCTGTACCCTTCAGTTGTCTGACTGACCATTTGTGCACCCCCCACACACCCCTCCCCCCCCCCCCCCCCCCCCAACTACCAAAAGAACATTAGAATTAGGAGCCGCAGTAGGCCATAAGGCCTCTCGAGCCTGCTCTGCCATTCAATAAGATCATGGCTGATCTTCAACCTCAACTCCACTTTCCCGCACTATTTCCATGTCCCTTGATTCCCCAGAGTCCAAAGATCTATCTATCTCAGCCTTGAATATACTCAACTATTCGGCATCCACAGCCCTTTGGGCTAGAGAATTCCAAAGATTCACAACCCTCTGAGTGAAGAAATTCCTCCTCATCTCAGTTTTAAATGGCCGACAACCCCTTATCCTGAGACTATGCCCCCTAGTTCTAGACTCTCCAGCCAGGGGAAACGGCCTCTCAGCATCTACCCTGTCAATCCCCCTTAGAATCTTATATGTTTCAATGCGATCACCTCGCATTCTTCTAAACTCCAGAGAGCATAGAAACATAGGAGCAGGAGTAGGCCCTTCGAGCCTGCTCCGCCATTCAATATGATCATGGCTGATCCTCTATCTCAATACCATATTCCCGCTCTCCCCATACCCCTTGATGCCTTTTGTGTCTAGAAATCTATATCTCCTTAAATATGTTCAGTGACTTGGCCTCCACAGCCTTCTGTGGTAGAGAATTCTACAGGTTCACCACCCTCTGAGTGAAGAAATTTCTCCTCATCTCAGTCCTAAATGTCCTACCCCGTATCCTGAGACTGACCCCTCATTCTAGACCCCCCCAGCCAGGTGAAACATCCTCCCTGCATCCAGTCTGTCTAGCCCTGTCAGAATTTTATATGTTTCAATGAGATCCCCCCTCATTCTTCTAAACTATAGTGAATACAGGCCTAGTCGACCCAATCTCTCCTCATACGACAGTCCTGCCATCCCAGGAATCAGTCTGGTGAACCTTCGCTGTACTCCCTCTATGGCAAGTATATCGTTTCTTAGGTAAGGAGACCAAAACTGCACACACTACTCCAGGTGTGGTCTCACCAAGGCCCTGTACAATTGTAGTGAGACTTCCTTACTCTTGTACCCCAACCCCCTTACAATAAAGGCCAACATGCCATTTGCCTTTGTAATTGCGTGCTATCTCTCAGCGTTTCCTGTATGAGGACACCTAAATCTCTCTGAACACCAACATTCAATAGTTTCTCACCATTTAAAAACATACTCTGTTTTTCTATTCTACCAAAGTGAATAACCTCACATTTCCCCACATTATACTCCATCTGCCACCTTATTGCCCACTCACTTAACCTGTCTATATCTTTTTGCAGGCTCTTTGTGTCCTCCTCACAGCTTACTTTCCCACCTAGCTTTGTATTGTCAACAAACTTGGATGCATTACACTCGGCCCCTTCATCTAAGTCATTAATATAAATTGTAAATAGCTGAGACCCAAGCACTGATCCTTGCGGCACCCCACTAGTTACAGCCTGCCAACCTGAATATGACCCGTTTATTCCTACTGTCTGTTTTCTGTCCGTTAACCGATCCTCTCTCCATACTAATATGTTACCCCCAACCCCATGAGCCCTTATCTTGCGTAACAACCTTTCACGTGGCACCTTATCGAATGCCTTATGGAAATCCAAATATATTACATCCACTGGTTCCCCTTTATCTACCCTGCTAGTTACATCCCCAAAAAACTCTAATAAATTTGCTACACATGTTTCCCTTTCATAAAACCATGTTGATTCTGCCTAATTATATTAACGGGTCAGATTCAGGTTGACAGGCTATAACTAGTGGGGTGCTGCACAGATCAGTGCTTGGGTCTCGGCTATTTACAATTTATTATGATTTTTTAAGTGCCCTGTAACCACTTCCTTAATAATGAATTCCAGCATTTTCCTGACAACTGATGTCAGGCTAACTGGCCAGTAGTTCCCTGTTTTCTCTGTCCCTCCTTTCTTGAATAGTAGGGTTACATTTGCTACCTTCCAATCCTCTGGAATCGTTCTAGAATCTAGGGAATGTTGGAAGATCACAACCAATGCATCCACTATCTCTGTAGCCACCTCTTTTAGAACCCTCGAATGTAGGCCATCAGATCCGGGGGATTTGTTGGCTTTTAGTTCCATTAGTTTCTCATGTACTTTTTCTCTGCTGATCTTAATTACTTTAAGTTTCTCACTTTCATTAGTCCCTTGGTTCCACACTATTCTTGGTATGCTTTTTGTGTCTTCTACTGTGAAAACAGATACAAAATATTTGTTTAAAGTCTCTGCTATTTCCTTATTCCCCATTAAAATTTCTCCTGTCTCAACCTTTAAGGGACCAACACTTAGTTTTGCTACTTTCTTTTTACATACTTGTAGAAGCTCTTGCAATCTGTTTTTATATTTCTTGCTAATTCACTCTCATTCTATTTTCTCCCTTTTTTTAGTTATCCTTTGCTGGTTTCTAAAGCGCTCTCAATCCTCAGGCTTACTACTATTCTTCGCAACATTATAAGCCTCTTTTAATCTAATACTATCGTTAACTTCTTTAGTTAGCCACGGAAGGATCACTTTTCCCATGGAGTTTTTATTTCTCAATGGAATGTATATTCGTTGAAAATTTTGGAATGTTTCTTTAAATGTTTGCCACTGCTTATCTGACATCAAACGTTTTAATCTAATTTCCCAATCTACCCTAGCTAACTCGCCCCTCATATATCTATAATTGGTTTTATTTAAGTTTAAGACTAGTTTCGAATTTAAGTATTTCACTCTCAAACCCAATGTGAAATTCTACCATATTATGATCACTCTTCCCAGAGGATCCTTTACTATGAGATTACTAATTAACCCTGTCTCATTACGCAATACGAGATCTTAAATAGCCTGTTCCCTGGTTGGTTCCACGATGTATTGTTTTAGGAAACTGTCTCATTTTGTGGTAGAGCCTTCAGCTGTCTGTAACCTACTGTCTGGGGCTCCCTCTTCTTTTCGCTCTACCTTTTTCAAAACTCTTTCCAAACCCAGCTTTTTGACCATGCTTTCAGTCACTTTCCTTATATTTCCATGGCTTGGCGTTATTTCTCGTATCTAGTCCTATTTACTTTGTTGTCCCTCCACCTCTCTCCATCCCTATATAAAACATTTTGGAACATATATGTTGTCAGACAGTACATCCAATCTAATTTGTCCCTGTCTGATTACTCTAGTTGTCATGATATGTCCAAGGTCCCAGCAGGTCCAGAGCTATCATATTCTACAACTACACAACATATAGCCTCGATTCCTATTCTCAAATACATATTTTCAGATTAACCCCAGTAACTTCAAAATTGGATAGAAAATTCCAAGTAGTAACAAGCTATATTTGCAGTGTTTTTGGTTACCTTTGTTGTTTGCCGGCAAGCTGTTCAGTATTCATTAGACTAAGCTTTCAGCAAAATATGCCAAAATTGGAGTTATGAAACTGTTGCCACTAATAATGATTTTAATGGGTATATTTCATTTCCAGAAATAATTTTGTTTTGCCCTCAGCCTCAAATAATTTGACCTCGATTTAGAATTTGACGTTGGTTGGACAGCCAATTGTTTATTTAGTGAAACATAATACGTGCCTCTGGCCGTTACTATATACATAAAATTTAGAAGACTGGAGGACTGGATTTTAAATCTATTGCAATTTCATTGAGATTAGCTGTAAAGCTGACATCATATATACATTGTCCTTAAATAATGCTGTTTGAGAAATAGTTTTCTTAGAATTTGGTCATGGAGCTTATGGTAGGGTTTGGCTGAGGCAGTGGTAATGAGGACAGAGATGATTGCTTAGTTGATTAAACTTTGGCATGCAAGGAACTGAGGTCCAAATGACTGCCTATGGAAGTGAGCGACAATTAGAAGTGATTCAAAGGCCTCGTCACTGGTATTCTGTAGAAACATTTTGGATTAATTAAGGATGTTGAAATGCAGCTGTTGTGATCTGGCTGTGATTTTGTAAAGGATTCACAATCTGGCCACTTCTCTGCAGTATTATGGAGAATAGACTTGCATTCAGGCGGCTAAGTTTATTGTCTGGCTGCAGGATTTTCTCTGATGTCTTGCCTGTAGCCGCATAAAATGGTTGGCAGCAGCTCTTTACACTGGTGCTCTGACACTCCCATCTTCATCAGGCACCTGAGAAAATCTACCCTTTCTGGTGAATCTAGGCTCTTCTGCGTGCGGTAGAGCCTCATTTAGGTTATAGCAATGCCACTGAAGTTGGTGTTACCACTTGTCTGTAGTGTTGCAAGATAAATGGAATTCTCTTCAGTGGAATATAACCTTGCCTATTCAAGACTAATAGAGAAACACGCACACATTCTGTGGTGTAATCCAGGTTAATCACATTTCTAATGGGGGTGACACAATTTTTAAGATTTAAAGGAAAGAAGGCTTTCAGTTTCACAGTTTTTAGTATTGTACCGACTTTGTCATTCAGCCTAATTGGCATATCGATAAGGTATCAAATGTGCTGTATGTTCCAGGAGTCATTCTTTTAGCATTACATGAATTGAAAACTGCTACAAATTGCAATAGTTTCTAAATTAATCCTTCATAAATCTAAATTAAATCTTTTAAAAGGTCCTTCTTCAAAATAGGGTTACTTTTGTTGATGGTGCATTTGCTTTGCAGAATTTTGCATAATTTGCTGTAGGTAAGCCTTCATTCGTTATTGCATCCCAGTTCAGAGAAACTACCTGTTATTGGTGTAACTTCTCAGTTTATAGATGGGAAGCAATTGTTAAAGATACTGTATAAAAATAATTGGTTCTCACAAAAGTAGCAGAATTCTAGGTGAATAAGTCACCAGGCTCTGACGGCATATACCGTAGACTGTGAGAGAAGATGGCAGAAGCTTTGGCCACACTATTTCAAGGGGTTTGGTAAGGAGACTCACTGGAGGCTTGTTAGGAAAATTTCAGTACAAGAGGAAATGTAGCAACATAGGAGCAGGAGTAGGTCATTCAGGAATACCAGATTGATATGGCATCAAAGGTGACAGTTGGCATGAATCTGCAAATTCCCACTGTATCGCAACTGCCGACCCAGCCATTCATATCTGAACTTGTCAAGACACCAATTTGTCAGAAAGCTGTGCTTTCCAAAGGAGTTGTGTCAGCTACATGCTCGACCTAGAGCCTAATCCAGCTTCACCATGGCACTAAGTGTGGCAATGAAAACGACAATGACACTCAATTTCTTTTCCATCGGTTCTTTTTAGACCACAATGGGAGACGTATGCTACATAAGTCATTCTGCAGCCGACCACTGCATTAAACGGGTGAAGGATGTCTTGTTTCAGAAAGTTCCCCAGTTAGTTTTACAGAGTAGTAGAATTTCTCCAGGTCCAGGAACCGTTGACAGGATGCATGTAGCCATAAGCAGAATCTCATAAAATCAGATTAGGGTTTCATGTCCTGAATGTCCAGATTCTAGGTGAGGTTAAGCATACCATAATGCATGTGAACGCCTGTCAAAAGTAGTTTCCAAACAAGCTGAACGGTTTAAACCTGACAGTTATTTATGTCAAAAGAATGCAGTTGACTGGCAGGAACTGATTAGACCTCATATATAAAGACTTTCTTAACCAACCTATAGCTGTCATCTCCTTACAAATTCTCAGTTGCCCACAAATTCTTCCATCTCTCTCTCTAGCAGCTTCAGGACTTTTTCCTTAAAGCATTTGGGGGGGTCCTTTTACTATGGCATTCTTTTGCCTGACGTAGTGTGCGGTCTTAAGAGGAAGATAGAAAGTGTGAATGTATTTTGTTTGCTATTAGAAATGTAGCTCAAGTGTGAGTAAAGACTGCTTCATAGGGGGTGATTACAGCACCAGATTGAATCAATGATATCAGTGAGATTTTCAGTACATTTGAGGGTGTGAGTTAAGGAACATTTGCAGGGTAAGAGAGAGAGAGTGTGTGAAGGGTCTCGTGCTTCCTCGTGGAGATTTCAAGGGGGACAAAAAGACGGTGAGTAATACTGGGAAGGAAAGGTAGGTGGCGCTGGTATACTCAATAGGAAATACTGAATGTTAATCTTTTTACCTTGGCTGGCTTGGTAAGGTCATTAAACTTATTTCAACATTGATTAGCCAAATTAAGTGTTCAGGGAGTGACCTCTGTCACCTCCTTCCACTGGGCCTGGATGGTTGGTTTGCTAGTTTTCTCCATTTTATTTCAAATAGCCCAGCTTACCTGTTCCTAATCTGTGCCAATAAAATTTCCACTGAGGGCTAAGTGAACTTAGGATCTCTCTGTTCCAAGGATCTAGCTTTTAACATCCTGGAATGTTTACAGTTTGCAAATACTGAAAATGGATGCACTGGAACTTCCTGCTGTTTGCCGCCACTTAAAATGCTGCAACAAGATCGGATTTCCCTCCCATTCAGAGGATCCAAATCGAGCTGGGAGCCCATGCACAATTGTGCAAGGTGCTCAACCAAGAAAAATTAGGCTGAGTTACCAGAGCCTTAGGAAATGCAGTTTTGGTGCTAAATCCAATCATAGAATGATACAGCACAGAAGGAGGCCATTTGGCACATTGTGCCTGTATCGGCTCTTTGGTAGAGCTATCCAATTAATCCCACTTCCTCTGTAAATATTTTCCCTTCAAGTATTTATTCAATTCTCTTCTGAAAGTTACTATTGAATCTGCTTCCACCATCCTTTCAGGGAGAGCATTACAGATCACAACAACTCGCTTTGTGGAAAAAAATGTTTCCTCCTGTCACCTCTGGCTCTTTTGCCAATCACCTCAAATCTGTGTCCTTTGGTTACTGATCCATCTGCCACTGGAAATAGTTTCTCCTTATTTACAATATCAAAACCATTCATGATTTTGAACACCTCTTATCAAATTTCCTCTTGACCTTCTCTGCTCTAAGGAGAACAACCCCAGCTTCTTCAGTCTCTCCACATAACTGAAGTCCCTCATCCCTGGTACCATTCTAGTAAATCTCTTCTGCACCCTCTCCAATGCCTTGAAATCCTTCTTAAAGTGTGGTGCCCAGAATTGAACACAATACTCCAGCTGAGGCCTAACCAGTATTTTATAAAGCGTTAGCATAACTTCCTTGCTTTTGTATTCGCTTCCTCTATTAATAAAGCCAAGGATCCCATATGCTTTTTTAACAGCATTCTCAGCTTGTCCTGCCACCTTCAAAGATTTGTGCACATACACCCCCGGGTCTCTCTATTCCTGAACCCCCTTTAAAATTGTACCATTTCATTTATATTGCCTCTCCTCATTCTTCCTACCAAAATGTATCACTTCACACTTCTCTGCATTAAATTGCATCTGCCATAGTCTGCCCATTAAATCAGTCTCTCTATGTCCTCCTCATTGTTGCTGCAAACTTTGAAATTAGGCCTTGTCTAGCCAAGTCCAGGTCATTAATATATATCAAAAAGAGCAGTGGTCCTATTGCTGGCCCCTGGGGAACACCACTGTATACTTCCCTCTAGTCTGAAAAACAACCATTCACCACTACCCTCTGCTTTCTGTCCCATAGCCAATTTTGTATCCATGCTGCCACTGTCCCTTTAATCCCATGGGCATTAATTTTGATAAGTCTATTGTGGTATTTTGTCAAACTGCTTTTGAAAGTCCATATACACAACATCAACCGCACTTCGCTCATCAACCCTCTGTTACTTCATCAAAGAGCTTGATCATGTTAGTCAAACACGATTTGCCTTTAACAAATCCGTGCTGACTTTCATTTATTAGCCCATACTTTTCTAAATGCCAATTAATTTTGTCCCAGATTATTGTCTCTAGAAGTTTCCCCACCACTGACTGGCCTGTAGTTGCCGGGTTTATCCCCCTCCCCTTTTTTAAAACAATAGAGAAGAAAATCTAGCCCTTGAATTATTAGAGTCCTTAAATGAAGTGTTTTGATGATTCAATATGGTTCACGCTTTTGCCTTAATGAATTTCTGTCTCATGTAATATGAACTAAAGGTGAAAGTTTGCAGCTTCTCGCATCATAGATCAGAAACAAGACTTTCACAATAGGCCAATGTCTTTGACAAAAACCTAAACTCTTTTCAAAGCCTGGTAATCAGTATTAATTATATTTAGAATTGGAAGTGGGGGAAAAGCACAACTCCTCTCCCCATCTAGGAATTCCTTATTACTTCTGGCTTCCCATGCCTCCCCTCTGTGTAATATTATGCATCAGCAAATCATCACATGCCATCAAGCCATTAACATGTAAAGCCTCCAGACACAATTGCACCTAAAGGGTTTTGACACAAAAGGAAAAAGGAAATCTTATCAAATGCAGCAGTTAGGGTTTCCATTTAAAAAAAAAAATCATATTGCCATACCTAAAATTCATATAATATAGACCTATTTTATCAGATGATCAGGGATGGAGCCCATATCATTATAATGATGTCTGTCGCCTTATTTTTATAATGTACTAACAGATCTTCTGTGGCATTGTTTATGACAAGTTGGAGGATATGCTTTTTTTGCCATCCTCGTGTCTATGTAAAACATCCTCCCTTGCTGGATTTCATTGTGGCACCCACAATAACGTGAAGGGCATTTTTTTAATATAAAAGTTAAACTCTCAAATGATGTTGGGTTAATGATTGAGGTTAATAAAAGGCTCATAGTTTGCTAAGGCACTTAGAATGAATATATATTGGTATAATATAAGTGGGTCAAGCTGTTTTCAGTTGATGTGAACAGAGTGGGGGGGGGGGAAGGGAGAAAATATTTTAATGAGTTGAAAAAAATTTAATGCAAGTTATGATATTTTTGTTGACTCCAGGAATCACAGGCATGTGGCTATTTGTATTTACTATTTTATTCTGGATTTCCATAGTTGAGCGTGGTCCAAAGAAGAGACAAGTGAAGACACTAGCAACATCCCTGCTGGAAGCATTGGATTATGACAGCTCAGATGACAGTGATTTTGAAGTTGGAGATGCTTCAGGTAAGTGCTGTTTGTAACTTTATTTTGTAGAATTTATTTTGATCTGTACTGTGAAGCATCTTTTTTCTCTCCAGGTTTTTCCCTCCCCTTCTGAAAGTGTTGACTCTCTTATTGGGGCACTGTTTCATTGGTGTTGGTTGCATTCTTGCTGAAGTTTCCATTATTCATATGTGAGCCCAGGATGGTGCATGTTGGCAGCTTATTTGATTGTAGAAGGCGCCATAGCTGAGCCTGCTTTTGTCCAGTCACAAAGTTCACATACAAAACTACTTCCAGCAAGAATTGCTAGATAGCAGTAAGGCGCAAGAGCTTAATTGTAGTTCTCCTACCATCACCCTTGCTGAAATCACGTAACTTTGCACCAATTGATTAATTGAGCCTATGATCCTCGTGATCTGTATAGCTCAGCTACTCATTGGATAAACCAGTTAAAACATGATGTGAATGGGGGGTGGGGTGGTTAATGGCAAATGACGGAAATATTCAGCTAGTCCACCAGCATCTGGAAAGAGAAAAGACACGTTCTGATAAGGTTCTACAGTCAAAAGATTAACATGTATTTCCAGGATTATTTAAAAAAAAATTAGTTTTGTCAGAATATGATTCAAAAAAATAGGACTTGTAGTTTATTTGTTGATTGAAGATCTGATAATTCACAAGTGACTAAGGGTATTTCTTTATGGCAGGTAGTGGTCTTAAATTGATACCTGTTTTGAGTGAAGCTATTGGTCATAGCTTTAACATTTGTTTTAAATTCTGCATTACATAATACAAGGCCTTCTTCCTTTCCAAAAGTTTTAACTGTAAACTGAGCTATTGTACATTATTAAGAGCTATAATTTCCTCTCCTTGTTGAACTATATAGGTGTGTAAGTTGACATTTACTGTTATATTACATTAGCATGTTTCACCACTGTGGAGCATTGATCAAATGAAATAGTTTAAGGACGAAGTTATTTGACTTGGTGTATAGATGGCACACCTCTGATTAATAGTGTCATACACCACAGAATCTCCCCTTTAATAGATCTTCATTGTTGTGATAATTGATAACATCCACAGGGCTTTAATCAGAATCCCCACTGGCGGAACATCCTACGTGACATTAAACTAGATTGTGCCGATTACTGTATTGAATTTGAAAAACTTAGATCAAACATACATAATACTCACAATGTATTTTCAGATAATTATTTATCAACTATATGCTAATCATCATGGTTATTTAAAAATACTAAGAAAAGTTTATATTGCTTGTGTAACAGATTCTGATGGTAGTGGAGAGAGTGCTGGTAAGGACAGTGAAGAAGGTTCGGAGAGTGAGGGCGGACAAAATGGCAGTGAAGAGGACTCCGAACAGGATAAAAAGGATACCTCTGATGGAAAGATAGAAGTTGAATGCAAGAACGATCAGTCAGAAGAACCTGATGCCAAGGAACAAACTGAAAACAAAACTGGTAAGAAGAAAACTAAAGAAACAGTAGATGATGCTGGGCCAGATGAATCAAATGATGGACAAAAGAAATGGAATTTGCGTAAAAAGAGATCAATGCTGGATATGATATCAGTGGAAGAGTTGAATGGCTTTGATGATTATGATAGTGAAGATGATAATGACTGGCGACCTTGTAGTGGAAAGAAGAAAGGAAAAGGTGTAAATAACGATGATGGTGATGAAGGTGGTGGTGAGGATGATGATATCAGTGACAGTGAAGATGGCAATCCTGATGATGAGGAGGACAGCAGCAGTGCCAGTGAAGAAGATAAGAGAATTAGAAGGAAAAATAGACCTTCCAGTCAAAATACTGCCAAGACTGAAGGAACAAGCGATGGCTTTATTCTGTCACAGAATAAGAACTATGAGGTACTGTGATTAATCAGTTATGTTCGACCATATCATACAGAGCTATTGCCTGTTCAGAGCTACATGCAAAAACACTAATGTTAGAAAAGGCATGTGATCAGATTTTAGTTTTAAAACTTTCTAAACACAAAAGATTGTATCTGGTCAGCAATAATGTAACTATTTTCAAGGCATGTAGTTCTTGTGACGTGTTAATTCATTAAAATAGTTATTAATAAATATGGAATATATCTAATTTGTTCCATAGTGACTGAGTGGAAATAATCCAGAGATTTTACTTTTCCAGTCGTACATTCTATTTGTACAGTTTTGAGGGGGGTAAGAATTCAATTTAAAATGAATAATCTTAAATAGGATTTGGTTCTTGCATTTTACCACAATGAAAAGGAAATTAAAGTTAGTCCATAACCTACTTTCTGTCTTTAGATGTCTCTTATAGGTTAACATTGCTGTATGCTGTTAGATATCCACAGTTTTGTAGATTGCTGCTTTATACTTCAATGTGTTGTTAAAAAAAGACCAAGTCAGTGTGCAGTGAGCTCCTGATCTCCGCTCTGAGTCCAGTAGCAGCTAAATGCTTTGCAGGAGGAAACTAAAATCGGAGAGCGGTGGCCCAAGATCACTTTTATGTACCAGCTGAAGAATGGCATAGGCAGAAGCAGGCCATCTAAAGTGGGGAGAAAAAAATGGGTTTTGAATTAATTTAAAATACAGATTATTACGTAGAATTTACAGCACAGAAACAGGCCCTTCGGCTTCGGCCAGTCTATGCCGGTGTTTATGTTCCACACTGGCCTCCTCCCACCTGACTTCATCTTACCCGATCAGCATATCCTTTTATTACTTTCTCCCTCATGTACTTATCCAGTTTACTCTTCAATGTATCTATGCTATTCGCCTTAACTACTCCATGTGGTAGCGAGTTCCACATTCTCACCACTCTCTGGGTAAAGAAATTTCTCCTGAATTCCTTATTGGATTTATTAGTGACTATCTTATATTTATGTTAGCGCCATGGCCAAGTCCACACACTTTCCAGAAGGCGGTCACTGGATAGCAGAACGCGACTGCAGCCCCAGCTGACATCAGCTAACTTGGCACGGATCAGGCAATCCGTTAGTTCAGTGTCTCACATCACGCGTACATCTATAGCATGATCTCACCGCACCACAACTCGTGTCGAGGTATCTCTCACATTGCACGAAATGCCTTAAATGGAACAGTTCCATCCCCAATCCTTGTCTTCCAAATACGAAAGCAAGGAGAAAGAAAAGGCATTTATATAGCGCTTTACAGCCAATTAAGTACTTTTGAAGTGCAGTAGCTGTTGTAATGTAGGAAACGCGATAGCCAATTTGCGCACAGCAAGGTCTCACTAACAGCAATGAGGTAACACCCAGATCATCTGTTTTTTAGTATTGATTGAGGGATCTTTCACATCCACCTAAGAGGGCAGATGTTCAACCATTTTTGCATATGACTTGTTTTCGAATTGCCACGGTCCTATTCACATGTTGATGACTATGTGATGGAGCAGAGGTCAGGGAGAATTTGATTGTAAATGACGTGGAATAAAATTAACCCCAAATTTTGAGCTTTTATTAAAATCGAAAGCAAATTGTTCCAAATGTGATTCCACATCAGTAGCCCAAAGGAGGCTATTTAAACAAATAGGAAGCAAGTAGATGTCAGGGGGGATAAAGGCTTTCCAAGTCAATGATAATTCTTTGGCACATTTTTTTAGGTGTAGTAGTAGTAGGGCGACGTAGTGCATGTCGGGCGTGAGTATTTGGCCATGGGGTAATGGGACGCAAGTCAGTGCCCACAGCTGCTGTTACTGCAGCGGCAGTGAGCAGGGGCCAAGTACTTTTTCGCAGGTCACTCCCCCCACTATCTCAAACACCATTTAATGGCTAATTTAAGAGCAGAATGGAGGCATTTTTTTGGGAGTAGGTTGGCCTTCAGACCATTTAAATTTATTTAAAAAAAGATGTAGCTGGGGAGAGGGACAAACCCATATTTTAAAGAAGCATTACCTTTTGTAAAAAAGGAAGAAAAATGGATGTTGATGAGAATCACTCTTTAATAGTTTGGGTAGAGATTTGGTACAGGTTTGAAACAAAGCATCAGAGCTTAATTTGCTTGTGGCTAGTGTGGTTCAGCAAATTCTGGTCCCACTTGCTCTCTGTGACTTAAGAGAAGAATTTCAAGTGTGGAGGTTTAAATTCTTGATTTATTACAGCTCAGGTTTATGGCACAATTCATAATACATTAGGATATGTTGTAGTAATAGTTTCTCCCACACCCCCCATACTTATCATTTTAAACTTGACATTGGCAAATTACAGTTTATTAATTGATGTGTCAGACCATAACCTGTGAACATCAGAATGGTTGGTAATGCATGGATAACAACATTTGCTACTGATTCACCATGTAAGCAGCCAGCTGCCATTGCTACTGAGGGTCATTCCTGAAATGATAGCCATTTTGTTACCTGAAGAATAGACCGACGATTTCAAAGGTTCCTGAGAAAAAGTTGACAGCTTGCACTTTGTCCCAGTCTGTCTCATTTCTTCTCAAAGACAATGCCTATTGCTAATTATTAATACTGTGCAATATAAATGAGCTGTAATATTCCCTTGTCACAAACAGTAAAAAATTAATTGTAATGTTAGTGTTTGTTAAATTATAAATCACTGCTTGTCACATCACAAGAGCTTGCCTTATTCACTGTTTTCATGACACTCTGGCTCAAATGGTAAGGCAAAAAAAGGTAAGATATAAGTTTATGTATTACGTAAAGAATAATGCCAGAACGCGGAGTGAGATGATATCATCACAACTCTTTTTTATAATTAATGCAGCACCTTGAAGACTGTTACATCTATATATTTCATGTAACTGTGTACAGTAAACCAGGAAAAACTGTTTAGCTATGATCATTGTATTGCCACTTTAATATTCAACTAAGGACTTAGTAGATCCAACCTAGCTCTTGCGGCTAATTAAGTGAAAGTAGGAGCAACAAAATGATATCTCAAATGAATTTTGCACTGGTCTTAATTGGATTTAATGTTTTAACACAAAGTATATCTGTTGACTGGTAACTGAAAATCTTCTGGAAGTGGTTTCACTGGGATTTTTCAATTATGAATAGTTATTTTAAGTATGGGATTGTGTATTTAATATTTTTTAAAAAGTAATCTACATCATGAAAACTTCAACAGAAAGTATCTTGCTCTATAAAATTTGTGTTTAAAATCAGCAGTAGAATCCAAACTTAATAAAAATTCCAAGGGGTCTACATTAAAGGAGTAGTTTTCCAAAACTGTAGGGGAAGATCTTGTAGATCTCATAAGGCTACAGAAGCTCTTTAATAGGATAGTGTTCAATGATTTTCCTCACCTAGATGATGCCTGTCCTGATATATGCAAGATGATAAATGGGAAAGGTTTTCAAAGGCACCTCAATTATTGCTAGTTATATCTATCATTTATTATTTTTAAAAACATCTACCAAAAAAATCTGAATTAAGGTAAGTCTAAGCTTAAGATGGAGTTTGGAAATTTGTCGACATTTTGTTGCCAAATATTCTGAATTAAGAAATATGTAACATTGAGTAGTTGGTGAGAGATTCTGGAGGCTGAGAAGCTACCGTACGGGTAAAAACAGTGTGTGCTACCACTGAGCCAAGGCTGACACCATGGGCCCACAGCAGATGGTATAACAGGTAATTGTCAATAAGTTTAAAAAAAAAGTACCCCAGGTCCACTAATAAACTTGTTCAAGCAGTGTGAATCAAAGGTTTTTTTTATGGTTAGGAGATTTATGTTGGGTTATACTAGAAAGACAGAAGAAAGAACTTGCATTTATATAGTGCCTTTTATGACCTTGGGATGTCCCAAAGCGCTTTACAGGCAATGAAATACTTCTGAAGTGTAGTCACTGTTGTAATGTAGGGAAATCTACTAAAAGGAAGAAAAGGTAAAATTTGTTTAGACATTTGGCCATATTTTAGTGTATGGTCTCTAGTGCAAGGTCTATAGTATGCTGGAGGAAACTATGTAACCTATTGTAGGTTATCCCCAGATAAAGAACACAATAAAAACAAATCTGTTTTAATTGATTAGTTTCTTTTGTCTTTGTATAAATATATAGAATCCTGCTTTTAAGCCCATCTCTCATAGGGTGGGCATGAGACCTGTGTGTAGTATAACTAGCTGCAGGAAGTTTGACTCTTCCTTTGACTTTCCTTACTTTTGTATGTAAGAACCTGCTGTTCACTTGTCTGGCTGTGATGTGAAACTTGTGTGGAGATCTCCCTCTGTGAATCAGTGTTCTTCTACTTTCTTCTTCTCATATGAACAAGCACAGAAAATCTTATTTCATATTGACAATTTTGGCCAAACACATTGGTGCCATTCCATTTAATATGGGAGAATTCGATGGCTCCCAGTAGTACCTCTTGAAAAGAGTTTTATTGTACTTTTGAGATTTGCAGATGGTAAATTAATAGTGGATTGAGAACTTGGCCTCTTCGATGCATTTCTGTATTCACTGTTCGAAATAGTTTTGACAATTAGTTTAATTTTTTACTTTTACATTTTTTTAGGACTCCTTTTTAACAGACAGAGACCTAAACTTCAGTTCTCAGAAGATGGACTTTGTACAGATATGCTGTGTATGTCTGGGAGATAACAGTGAAGATGCAGATGAAATTGTCCAGTGTGACAATTGCGGAGTAACTGTACACGAAGGTAAGTGCTATGGGTTTTAGCAGTGCGTCATTGTAAATATAAACAATCCAGCTTTAATCTGTTGACTAACTAAAAGTGGTACTGAAGTTTGAACAAAAGGGCCATGGATAACATGCTAGATTTATATTTATACAATTGCCTCTCTACCATGGATGTTTAGTAACATTTTCATCTGCATGAGACCGATGGAATTTTAACATAAATATATTTCTTAAGAAACGAGAGCAATCGTTGCTGCAGCGAGAGCTGCTGTGTAATACTAGTCTGGGAGGTGAAAGGATTAATGTTTGTAATAGTTTCGAAGTCAGTAATGTTTTCAACTTCTTACTGAAAAAAATATTAAAATATTTCTATTATGTACTAAATAAACTTTGTAATTTCAGATCTCAATTTAGTGTTTGGTTGCCAGAAACCAATTCAGAAATTCTAATTGATTTTCCCACTGGGTCTTTGATTCACTTCATATATAGGCTCGTAAAAGAAAAATGGCTTCAGTCATGATCTCATTAAATGGCGGAACAGGCTCGAGGGGCCGAATGGCCTACTCCGGCTCCTATCTTCTATGTTTCTATAATATTTCTTGGTGCAAATTTATCATGAAGAATTGGGTATCACACCTCTTGTGATTATTGTTTCAAGGCATACAACAGTATGGAGGTTTGCAAACTACTTGATTAGTACCACCATTGTCTTTTGATATACTTAATTAACAAAATCAGGGTGCTAATCAATCTGTGACTCAGATTATCTTAGATTTTTTTTAATTCACTTATGGGATCTGGGCGTCGCTGGCAAGGCCAGCATTTATTGCCCATCCCTAGATGCCCTTGAGAAGGTGGTGGTGAGCCGCCGCCTTGAACCGCTGCAGTCCGTGTGGTGATGGTACTCCCACAGTGCTGTTAGGTAGGGAGTTCCAGGATTTTGACCCAGCGATGATGAAGGATCGGCGATATACTGCTAAGTCAGGATGGTGTGTGACTTGGAGGGGAACTTGGAGGTGGTGGTGTTCCCATGTGCCTGCTGCCCTTGTCCTTCTAGGTGGAAGAGGTCGGGGGTTTGGGAGGTGCTGCCGAAGAAACCTTGGCGAGTTGCTGCAGTACATCTTGTAGATGGTACACACTGCAGCCACGGTACGCCGGTGGTGGAGGAAGTGAATGCTTAAGGTGGTGGATGAGGTGCTAATCAAGCGGGCTGCTTTGTCCTGGATGGTGTCGAGCTTCTCGAGTATTGTTGGAGCTGCACTCATCCAGGCAAGTGGAGAGTATTCCATCACACTCCTTACTTGTGCCTTGTAGATGGTGGAAAGGCTTTGGGGAGTCAGGCGGTGAGACACTCGCCGCAGAATACCTAGCCTCTGACCTGCTCTTGTTGCCACAGTATTTATGTGGCTGGTCCAGTTAAGTTTCTGGTTAATGGTGACCCCCTCGTTAAGAGTTTGTAAATATTAGCGTATTGTAATTCTTCATTTGCCATACTTCAAAATCATAGGGTGGTGGTGCGTTCAGAATAGGAATTTTGAGCTCCCAATTTTGGAACAGTGCCTCATTTCATTAACTTTAATATAATGTTTACAGCAGGTTGCTTAATTTATACTTCACGAAGACAATCTAGGGGTGCCAAGGATGACAATATACATGTGAATAAAAGTAAGTTGTAATATTTTGATTCTGACTTGAATAGACCTACTGAGATTTTCTCTTGGCTTTCTCCATTTCAAACACCATTCCTTTTTTTTTTTACTGTGGTCAGTTTAATTGTAGATCATTGAGGCATTTCTCTGGTGACGGTGTGATCATCCTGAAAAGGTTTTTTTTCGTGATAGGCAGTGGACCACGCTAAGAGAAATTAAGATTTTGAATTCTTTACACATTGCAGAAAAAAAAAGAAGCCGACTTGTTATTGACAATAGCATGACATGGAACAAAAAAGAAAGAAATTACTTGTATTTATACAGCGCCTTTCACAACCTTCCTTCCTTTGTTGACTCCGTCTCTCACTCCCTTGGACTGGAGGGAGGCTCATGTTGTACCGGTTTATCAAAAGGGGAAACGAGTCCGAACTAGGGAATTAAAGGCCCATTACTTTGACTTCTATCATAAGATGCTAGAAGGGATCATAAGAGATACTGTGTATGATCACCTGGATAAGGAGTTATTAGAGATAACATACATGACCTCAGGAAAAAAAATGAGTCTGATTGAATTTTTTTGAAGAAGTTACGAGGTTGGTGGATGAAAGTAGCCCAGTAGACATTGTATACTTGTATTTTCAGAATGCTTTTGATTAGGTGCCACACAATAGGTTTCTCTACAAAATTTCTACAAGATAGAATCTTGTAGAATTGGTACGAGGATGTTAGATCAGATTCAGAATTAGCTGTATTCCCGTAGGCAGAAAGTGGTTGTTAATGGTTGTGGATCTGCTTGGAGACCCATTTCCAGTGGTGTGCCAGAGGGATTGGTGTTGAGGCTGTTTTTTAACGATCTTCACTAATGACCTGAATGTAGCTGTTAGGGGAACAGTTTGCAGATGATATGAAGATCTGTGCTTAAAGTCGTGGATAAAAATAAACTACTGCAAGCTGATCTTGATGCGATGGGAGAATGGGCCAGTGTTTTGAAAATGGCATTTAACTTGGATAAATGTAATATTATGTAGGGCAGGGCCTATGCCAAGTATACTTGTATGCTACAAAGTACTGAACTAAAGCCTGTTGAGAAAGAAAAAGATCTTTGTGTTATAATACATAATTCTCTTTTATGATTCATGACCAGTGCCGTGAAGCAATAGGCAAAGCAAATAAAATACTAGGTCTGCTACGCTGATTCAATACAAAATAAAAAGCACCATATTGTCCTTGTATAAGACCTTGATTAGGCCTAAGGAACAAGCTGTGCAAGTGCGGATTCGCTGTATACCTTCAAAAGAGAGCTGGACCAGTACCTGACTGGGGTGGAAATCATAGCGTACGAAAGTAGCTGTAATACTAAGTAATATAAATTATGGTCATGTGGTCTCATGGACTAGTTTTGATTGACTTAGGGGGTTGGAGAGGAATTTTCCAGATTTTTTCTTTCTAAATTGGCCTTGGGGTTTTATCTTTTTTTGCTCCTCCCCAGGAGATATTGTCCTCAAAAAAAAAAAAAAAACTAGGTCGCAGTGCTGAGAATTATTGAATGTTTAATTTGTTGGGTTAAAGGTAAGCACATGGTACAATTGTACACCATGTTTAGTATCGCTGCAAAACGGTTACCAATTTTCAAGTGATGCTGAAGATGGTGCAGAAAGCAATCTCCATATATGAATGTCTAAACGCAGTATCTGGTGGCGTCTGACCTGAACTACAGTTAACAGACTGCAGTATAACGGTGGTCTTCCGCAGTTCAGGTTGCAAAGAGCAAACTTTAGTGCCAGCAAAAGGAAAGTTAAACTTAAAAAATAATAATTCCTCACTTGGTTGTCCTTCCTGGGAATTAAGTTTGAAATAATTTTCAAGGTAAAAAAATAACAAACTGCAACGTGCGTTGTGACTTCATGCTATCACAATGTCACCACCAAAGAGATTCCTATGAGCTGAGATCAGATTGACTGTTAACTGGCAACTTCAGGCCAGATATATAATTCAAGATCTTTTGAAGTTATACTGAAACAAAAGGCAATTGCCAACTGTTTTTCTCATAATTACATTAGATCAATAGTTGTTCACAGGTTATCAGTTGGAAAGTTTATCCATTCAAATACAATTGCCACTTCCAGCTCACAGCTTGACTGAATATACCCAAAGTGCCAATCTGAGCAAAGCGAACAGAATGACACTCAAGCAGAAAGTTTAGGTGCAACTTGGAATGATGCATTTGCAGTGACTTTTTGCATCACAAACTATAGTGTAAATTCTTTCCCATCTTGCAAAAAATAGCTACGAATGGTTGAATTTAACCCTGTGTGACTGTTTTAATTCCTTGCATGCTGTTTATAGCAATAAAAAGTGCAGTTGAAAAATGACAAAGAATACATTTTTGTCACATATTACAAACCAAAAGTTCATATTTTGAAGTTTGAACTTTAGAAACATGCAGATTTTCAATGTTACCGGCCATTTGTGATCTTCACTTTATTTTAAAGAAGCTTTGTACGTTGAACAAGATTTTAGACAGTAGAATCACATTCCCATCTTAAAACCATAAGCCAAATTTCCTCTGTTATCTATTGATGGATGAAAGGTACGAGGCAAAGCCCATGCTGGATGAGACTTACCAGCAGTGCACACTTGCCATGTGGTACCAGTGTTTTCTTTTTAAAACAGAATAGTTACAAGACACTTCTTATTGATCAGTCTTGTCATTTGTGAGCAGAGGAAGCATGGTGGGAATTGCCTGTAACAGTGCACTGTGTTTAAATTGTTTGAAGAACTTTGAGTCATTAATATATCTTTGTTCTTTAAGGTAGGTTTTTAAAATCTTCTATCCTATGGAATCGATAACATTTCTTAATTTAAATTGGAAGACAATACAACAAATGCACATGTAGATAGTTGAACAATTAACTAGTCAGAACTATCCTCTGTCAAGAATATGTATATTTGCAGCATTAATGCTGTGACTTAACTGATACTAAATACATGATTTATAATACTGTTTGGAATAGAAAAGTCAAGAATTCAGTTAACTAGGATAGATAAATTCTTTTATAAGTTCTAGTGACAGGGTGGTGAATATGGTACAGCACAGAATTATTATTGCCCTCTGTTTCCCACATGAGTTTCAGGTCTTGCCTGTCCCATAGGAGCAGTACAGTTTCCCAGGAGGAAAACTTGAGGCTATGTCATCCCAGGCAACCTCAAAGTAAATCAGATACATTAAAGCATTGAATGAATCCTGGGCAAAGTTTGCTTGCTCACCATCTTGTCCCAGGTATGCTGTGTGATACAGAGAGATTGAGTGAAGGGGAGCCAAAAAAAGGGATATGTATGTAGACTAACCCAATTTGGATATAGTTAAGTTTTTGTTTTAAAATTCTTCCATGGGAAATTGTTTTGGTTTGTGGAGAAGATGAAGAGATGTGAATTGGATCTCAAGGCGAACAGCAAAGCCTGTTAACAGTAGAAGGGCTGGGACTAAACTGGCTTTCCATCAATTGAGCCTGAAATAAATGTTGAGTTTTAAAAAATAAATAAATAAATAATTCAGCAGTTGGTTGCTGTAAGTTAGGCCAGTATTAAAGGAATGCAGGTGAACATAACATAAGAATTAGGAGCAGGAGTAGGCCATACGGCCCCTCGAGCCTGCTCCACCATTCAATAAGATTATAGCTGATCTTCAACCTCAACATCAACTCGACTTTCCTACCCGATCTCCACATCCCTTGATTCCCCCGAGAGTCCAAAAATCTACCCATCTCAGCCTTGAATGTACTCAACGATTCAGCATCCACAGCCCTATGGGGTAGAGAATTCCAAAGATTCACAACCCTCTGAGTGAAGAAATTCCTCCTCATCTCAGTCTTAAATGGCCGACCCCTTATCCTGAGATGATGCCCCCCTAGTTCTAGACGCTACAGCCAGGGGAAACAACCTCTTGGCATCTACCCTGTCAATAGCTCTCAGAATCTTATATGTTTCAATGAGATCACCTTGCATTCTTCTAAACTCCAGAGAGTATAGGCCCAATATACTCAATCTCTCCTCATAGGACAGCCCTCTCATCCCAGGAATCAATCTAGTGAATCTTTGTTGCACCGCCTCTAAGGCAAGTATATCCTTCCTCAGATAAGGAGACCAAAACTCTGCACAGTACTCTAGGTGTCGTCTCATCAAAGCCCTGTTATCACTTCCAGCATTTTCCCTATGACTGATGTCAGGCTAACTGACCTGTAGTTTCCTGTTTTCTCTCTCTCCTTTCTTGAATGGCGGGGTTACATTCACTACCTTCCAGTCCGCTGGGACAGAATCTAGGGATTTTGGGAGATGACAACCAGTGCACCCACTATCTCTGCTGCCACCTCTCTTAGAACCCTAGGATGTAGGCCATCAGGTCCAGGGGATTTGTCGATTTTAGTTCTATTAGTTTCTCAAGTACTTTTTCTCTGCTGATCTTAATTACTTTAAGTTCCTCACTCTCATTAGTCCCTTGGTTCCACACTATCTTTGGTATGCTTTTTGTGTCTTCTACTGTGATGACAAATACAAAATATTTGTTTAAAGTCTCTGCCATTTCCTTATTCCCCATTATAATTTCTTGTGTCTCAGCCTCTAAAGGACCAATGCTTACTTTTGCTACTCTCTTCCTTTTTACATACTTGGAGAAGCTCTTACAATCTGATTTTATATTTTTTGCTAGTTTATTCTCATTCTATTTTCTCCCTTTTTAATCCATTTTTTTGGTCATCCTTTGATAGTTTCAAAGCTTTCTGAATCCTCGGGCTTATTACTATTCTTCGCAACATTATAAGCCTCTTCTTTTAATCTAATACTCCCCTTAACTTCTTTAGTTAGCCACGTATGGATCACTTGTCCAATGGAGTTTTTATTTCTCAGTGGAATGTATATTCGTTGAGAATTTTGGAATATTTAAATGTTTGCCACTACTTATCTACCGTCATACCTTTTAATCTAATTCCCAATCTACCTGAGCCAACTCGCCCCTCATTACATAGGATTACATAGGATATACAGCACAGAAACAGGCCATTCGGCCCAACCAGTCCATGCTGGCATTTATGCTCCACTTGAGCCTCCTCCTGTCTTTCCTCATCTAACTATCAGCATAACTCTCTATTCCCTTCTCCCTCATGTGCTTATCTAGCCTCCCCTTAAATGCTTCTATAATATTTGCCTCAACCACTCCCTGTGGCAGCGAGTTCCACATTCTCGCCACTCTAGTTAAAGAAGTTTCTTCTGAATTTGCTATTTGATTTCTTGGTGACTATCTTATATAAGTGACCTCTAGTTTTACTCTTCCCCACAAGTGGAAATACTCTCTTTGTATCTGCTCTTTCACAATTTTAAAGACCTCAGCTTTCCCTTTTCAAGAGAAAAAAGACCCAGCCTGTTCATCCATTCCTAATGAGTATAACCTCGCATTTCTGGTATCATCCTTGTAAATCTTTTTTGTACCCTCTTCAGTGCCTCTATATCCTTTTTATCATATGGCAACCAGAATTGTACACAGTACTCCGAGTGGTCTAACCAAGGTCCAATACAAGTTTAGCATACCGATGTTATTGGCTTTATTGAAGTTTAAGACTCTAGTTTCGGACTTCGTATTTCACATTGGGTTTGAGAGTGAAATACTTAGCATATTATGATCACTCTTCCCCAGAGGATCATTTACTATGAGATTACTAATTAACCCTGTCTCATTACACAATACAAGATCTAAAATTGCTTGTTCCCTGGTTGGTTCCACGATGCATTGCTCTTGGAAACTGTCTCGAATGCATTCCATGAACTTGTCCTCCAGACTACCTTTGCTAATTTAACTTGCCCAGTCTCTATGAAGATTAAAATCCCCCATGATTATTGCATTATCTTTGTTACAAGCTACTATTATTTCTTGATTAATACTCTGTCCAATGGTATAGCTACTGTTAGGGGGCCTATAAACTACTGTGTTTTCTGCCCCTTGTTATTTCTTATTTCCACCCCCACTGATTCTACTTCCTGATCTTCTGAGCCAAGATCCTTTCTAACTACTGTACTTATGTCATCCTTTATTATCAGGGCTACCCCCCTCCTTTTCTATTCTGCCTGTCTTTTCAAAACATCAAGTACCCTGGAACATTTTGTTCCCAACCTTGGTCACCTTGCAACCACGTCTCTATAATGGCTATTAGATCAAACCCATTTATCTCTATTTGTGCCACTAATTTGTCTATCTTATTAGGAATGCTTCGTGCTTTCATATAAAGAACCTTTAATTTTAACCTTTTACCATTATTCCCTGCTTTCACCTTATTCGCTGATGCACTATTACCGTTAAACTCTCTGTCCCTTCCTGTCATACTCTGCTTATTTTTACCCAAATCGCTACCCTGCTCCATTGCCTTGACCTTTCTTTTTAGATTTCCAAATTTCCCCTCACCTGACCCCTCCCCTCTCTTTTTGTTTTAAAGCCCTCTCTACAGCCCTAGTTATTCGATACGCCAACCCGGTTTAAGTGGAATTCATCTAATGTAACCCCACTATTTAAAAAAGGTGGGAGAGAGAAAATGGGGAATTATAGACTGGTAAGCCTGACATCGGTAGTGCGGAAAATGCTAGAGTCCATTACAAAAGATGTAATAGCAGAGCACTTGGAAAACAGTGACAGGATCGGACAAAGTCAACATGGATTTACAAAAGGTAAATCATGCTTGACTAATCTACTGGAATTTTTTGAGGATGTAACTGGTAGAATAGATAAGGGAGAACCAGTGGATGTGGTGTATTTGGACTTTCAGAAGGCTTTCGATAACGTCCCGCATAAGAGATTGGTGTGCAAAGTTAAAGCACATGGGACTTGGGGGTAAGGTACTGACTTGGATAGAGAACTGGTTGGCAGACAGGAAGCAAAGAGTTGGAATAAACGGGTCTTTTTCCGAGTGGCAGGCAGTGACTTGTGGGGTACCGCAGGGATCGGTGCTAGGACCCCAGTTATTCACTATCTATTAATGATCTAGACGAGGGAACTAGTTGTAATATCTCCAAGTTTGCAGACAACACAAAGTTGGGTGGGCGTGTGTGTTGTGAGGAGGATGCAGAGAAACTTCAGTATGATTTGGACAAGTTGGGTGATTGGGCAGATGCATGGCAGATGCAGTATAATGTGGATAAATGTGAGGTTATCCACTTTGGTGGCAAAAACAGGAAGGCAGATTATTATCTGAACGGCAATAGATTGGGAAAAGGGGACGTGCAACGAGACCTGGGTGTCCTTGTGCACCAGTCGTTGAAGGTAAGCATGCAGGTGCAGCAGGCGGTTAAGAAGGCAAATGGTATGTTGGCCTTCATAGCGAGATGATCCGAGTACAGGAGCAAGGATGTCTTGCTGCAGTTGTACAGGGCCTTGGTGAGACCACACCTTGAGTATTGTGTGCAGTTTTGGTCGTCTTATCTGAGGAAGGATGTTCTTGCCATGGAGGGAGTGCAGCGAAGATTCACCAGACTGATACCTGGGATGGCAGGAATGATGTATGAAGAGAGATTGGGACGATTGGGCTTGTATTCGCTAGAGTTTAGAAGAATGAGAGGGGATCTCATTGAAACTTATAAAATTCTAACAGGACTAGACAGACTAGATGCAGGAAGGATGTTCCTGATGGCGGGGGAGTCCAGAACCAGAGCGCTCAGTCTAAGGATAAGGGGCAAGCTATTTAGGACTGAGATGAGGAGGAATTTCTTCACCCAGAGAGTGGGAAACCTGTGGAATTCTCTACCACAGAAGGCAGTTGAGGCCAATTCATTAAATATATTCAAGAAGGAGATAGATATATTTCTTAAGGCTAAAGGGATCAAGGGATATGGGGAGAAAGCAGGGACAGGGTACTGAATTTGGATGATCAGCCATGATCTCATTAAATGGTGGAGCAGGCTCGAGGGGCCGAATGGCCTTCTCCTGCTCCTATCTTCTATGTCCCAATAGAACAGCTCCCTCCTTCCCCAGTACTGGTGCTAGTGCCCCATGAATCAAAATCCCTTCCTCTCACACCAATCTTTGAGCCATGCATTTAACTCTCTGATCTGATTGTCCCTATGCCAGTTTGCACGTGGCTCAGGTAACAATCCATAGATTATTACCTATGAGGGTTCTGTGTTTTAATTTGGACCCTAGGTGCTCAAGCTCTCTCAGCAGAACCTCATTCCTAGTTCTACCTATGTTGTTGGTTCCTACGTGGACCATGGCAACTGAATTCTCCCCCTCCGACTCCAAGTTCTTCTCCAGCTGCGAGGAGATATCTTTAACCCTGGCACCAGGCAGGCAACACCGCCTTCGGAACTCCCTGTCACGACTGCAGAGAACAGTATCTATACTGCCCCTACCACTACAACATTCCATTTAACTCCCCCCCCCACTTGAATGGCCTCCTGTACCACTGTATCGTGCTCAGTCATCCACCCTGCAGGCTTTGCCCTCATACCTGTTAGATAAGGGTAAAGGCCGAAGTTCCTCCAGCACTGCACCTGGGGTCCCCTTATCTTCCTGAGTCGCAGTCACACCATCCTGTACCTGACCCCTAACCAGCTCTGTACCACTACCTTACCTAAGGGGTGTGACTGCCTCTTGGATCAAAGTGTTCAGGTAACTCTTCCCCCCATCCCTGATGCCCCACAATGTCTGCACCTCGGACTCCAGCTCAACAACTCTGAGCTGAAGTTCCTCGAGATACAGACACTTACAGCAGACGTAGTCGTCCGTGATCGCGACTGCAGTTGTGGCACACCACATGCAGTGCCCCCCCTATATAACCTTGTTTTATTTATTTATTTAATTAAAGTTCATGTATTCAATTAACTTAGTTTATAGTTTAGTTTTTAACTAATTACTAGATCTAGTTTAAGTTATAGGTAGATTAAGTTAAATATTTACCTGTAACACCAAGCACTACAAGTATTGGAGGCAAAAAGCAGCACCTCCTTCCCCATCTGCATCAATTTCCCACTCTCCAAATTCCCAACTTTAACACACTATTTAGAAGCACTCTGTTTAAGGCCACACTCTGCAGACCACTCTGAAGATAAGAACTGGACACTTTTTGTAACTTTTTGTTCTGTGTGTTTTACTGGAAAATTATTTGCTGGGACTGGTGGCAACCTTTTTCTGTGATTGACATACTTGCTGCTTGCAACTATATTCTGGTGATGACTTATTTAGTTAGTTTTGGTGTAGGCTATTTCTTCCCTCTCCATCTTGTAAATTTATACAGGCTGTGAATCAAGGTTAACCGTAAAGTTCATCTTCATTCCAGTTCAAATATAACAGTACTTATCTTCTGTTCATTCCACTGCTACTTATCAGGGCCATAAATTGGTAGATTTTGCTGGATACTGATTTGTTTGATGTGGTAAAAACAAAATTCTGTTTCAGGTAATCATTTCCACTCCACCCCAACTTATTCTACTTACAGTACCATTGCAGTACAGTAAAACCTCATATGAGCTACACAGATGCCAGAGTGTTTTATGCCAGAATGCCACAGTGTGAGTTATGAGTTCTGTTATTTAAACTGCTACCTAACACTGCTCGTTGAGCTGTAACTGTTTTGTACAATAGTGCTAGAATATTTGTATGTTTATGCAGGTGATAAATCTCTCATTTTATAGTTGGTAATAGGCAAGGTGCAGAGGCATGACCTCATCTAACAATTGTTTAATAGGGATAAGAAGGTATAGGATGTTTATCACTTCACACAAGGTCGATGCCAATTTGAGAAGCTTATTTTCAATGATGGCTTAGTTGGTACCATTCTTGTAAGACAATAAAATACAATTTAGGAAACAGTGTGCTAAGTCAATGCATCTCAGGCATGTATAATCCTATCTGCTGGTTTACTTTTGGAAGTTATGCCTAAATGTAATGGTAAAAAAAACATTTTTTAACAAACTGCCTTATTAATTTATTATTTTAACCCAATGATTCCATATTGTAAGCTATTTTAACAAATCTAGACTAACCAATTCAATGTATTTACCTAAAGTCCATCCTTAATCGAAATGCTGTTTTTTATACTGCTGCGTGTTTCGGTCAAATTGCGGAAGACCAGCATCTGTGCGTTGGCTCCTGGCATTTAGCAAAAATCTCTCCCTTCTCCCAGTGTAAGATTGTAGACTCAGGATTTAGTGTAAATTCCAGAAGCTTACTCATTGCGGTCACCCAGAATTCAAACTAAGTGATTATCAAGAAGCTTGATTCATAAATGTGGCTTCAGATAAAATATATAGTAGTTATTCATCCCATCCTGAAATGTAATTCTGACTTTAAAAGGTTGAAAAGGTATAAGCAAAAGTGAGAGTCAGTTTGCAGAAGTACACTGTCGATCCTTTTAAGTAATAAAAACATGGTGCTAGATAGAAAAAATATACAGAACGATTCTACAGTTAAGTAAGGTGCTAATTTCAAGGAAATTATTTTAAATTGACTCTTGTGCAAAAGAGAAAACAGTTATGTAATTAATGCCATATTCCTTGTTCAATTCAATGGATATGGTGAAAGGTGAAGAGTTTTTCCACTATGCAATTTATAGTGCAGAACTTGATTGAAAATTGTCGCTGTATATTTGGAGTTTCACCCTCTTCCTGGTAAAACTGCCATGTTTTTAATTTAAAAATTAAAAAAAAAAATAGTTTATGGGATGTGGGCGTCGCTGGCAAGGCCAGCATTTATTGGCCATCCCTAATTGCCCTTGAGAAGGTGGTGGTGAGCCGCCTTCTTGAACCGCTGCAGTCTGTGTGGTGAAGGTACTCCCACAGTGCTGTTAGGTAGGGAGTTCCAGGATTTTGACCCAGCGCCGATGAAGGAACTGCGATATACTTCTAAGTCAGGATGGTGTGTGACTTGGAGGGGATATTGGAGGTGGTGGTGTTCTCATGCGCCTGCTGCCCTTGTCCTAGGTCATGATGCGGAGATGCCGGTGTTGGACTGGGGTGGACAAAAATGAGAAGTCGCACAACACCAGGTTATAGTCCAACAGTTTTATTTAAAATTACGAGCTTTCGAAGCTGCTGCTCCTTCGTCAGGTAGAGGTACAGTGAGGGAATCTAATACACAGTATATATACACAGAGAGCAACTTGTCTGCAGAGATACAATCCGTCAGGAAGGCACTACATCAAAGAAACATCAGAGCACAGCCAAGACAATGAGGTGGGTCACAGGGGGTCCAACGTGTCAAATGCTGCCGTCTGCAGTTGAGCTCCTAACTTTTTTTGGTTTTTTTTTGTGTTTTTTTTTTAAAACTGGAAAGACAGACAACGATGTCGCGTCACGTTAGGAGTTACAAGTTAGGAGCTCAACTGCAGACGGCAGCATTTGACACGTTGGACCCCCTGTGACCCACCTCATTGTCTTGGCTGTGCTCTGATGTTTCTTTGATGTAGTGCCTTCCTGACGGATTGTATCTCTGCAGACAAGTTGCTCTCTGTGTATATATACTGTGTATTAGATTCCCTCACTGTACCTCTACCTGACGAAGGAGCAGCAGCTTCGAAAGCTCGTAATTTTAAATAAAACTGTTGGACTATAACCTGGTGTTGTGCGACTTCTCATTCTTGTCCTAGGTGGAAGAGGTCGCGGGTTGGGAGGTGCTGCCGAAGAAACCTTGGCGAGTTGCTGCAGTGACTCTTGTAGATAGTACACACTGCAGCCACGGTACACCGGTGGTGGAGGGAATAAATGTTTAAGGTGGTAGATGGGGTGCCAATCAAGCGGGCTGCTTTGTCCTGGATGGTGTCGTGCTTCTTGAGTGTTATTGGAGCTGCACTCATCCAGGCAAGTGGAGAGTATTACATCACACTCCTGACTTGTGCCTTGTAGATGGTAGAAAGGCTTTGGGGAGCCAGGAGGTGAGACCCCCAGGCTGTTGATGGTGGGGGATTCGGCGATGGTAATGCCATTGAATGTCAAGGGGCGGTGGTTAGACTCTAGCTTGTTGGAGATGGTCATTGCCTGACACTTCTGTGGCGCGAATGTTACCTGCCACTTATCAGCCCAAGCCTGAACGTTGTCCAGGTCTTGTTGCATGCGGGCATGGACTGCTTCATTATCTGAGGAGTTGTGAATGACACTGAACACTGTGCAGTCATCAGCGACCATCCACATTTCTGACCTTATGTTGGAGGGAAGGTCATTGATGAAGCAGCTGAAGATGGTTGGGCCTAGGACACTGCCCTGAGGAACTCCTTCAATCACCACAACCATCTTCCTTTGTGCTAGGTATGACTCCAGCCAGTGGAGAGTTTCCCCCCCGATTCTCGTTGACTTCAGTTTTACTAGGGCTCCTTCATGCCACGCTTGGTCAAATGCTGCCTTGATGTCAAGGGCAGTCACTCTCACCTCACCTCTGGAATTCAGCTCTTTTGTCCATGTTTGGACCAAGGCTGTAATGAGGTCAGGAGCTGAGTGGTTTTGGAGGAACCCAAACTGGGCATCAATGAGCAGGTTATTGGTGAGTAAGTGCCGCTTGATAGCACTGTTGATGACACCTTCCGTCACTTTGCTGATGATTGAGAGTGGACTGATGGGGCGGTAATTGGCCGGATTGGATTTGTCCTGCTTTTTGTGGACAGGACATACCTGGGCAGTTTTCCACATTGTCTAATAGATGCCAGCGTTGTAGCTGTACTGGAACAGCTTGGCTAGAGGTGTGGCTAGTTCTGGAGCACAAGTCTTCAGCACGATAGCCGGGATGTTGTCCGGGCCCATCGCCTTTGTTGTATCCAGTGCGCTGAGCCATTTCTTGATATCACGTGGAGTGAATCGAATTGGCTGAAGACTGGCTTCTGTGATGGTGGGGACCTCAGGAGGCGGCCGATATGGATCATCCACTCGGCACTTCTGGCTGAAGATGGTTGCAAATGCTTCAGCCTTGTCTTTTGCACTCATGTGCTGAGCTCCACCATCATTGAGGATGGGGATATTCATGGAGCCTCCTCCTCCCGTTAGTTGTTTAATGGTCCACCACCGTTCACGACTGGATGTGGCAGGATTGCAGAGCTTTGATCTGATCCATTGATTGTGGGATCGCTTAGCTCTGTCTGTGGCATGCTGCTTCCGCTTTTTAGCATGCATGTAGTCCTGTGTTGCAGCTTCCCCAGGTTGGCACCTCATTTTTAGGTATGCCTGGTGCTGCTCCTGGCATGCTCTTCTACACTCCTTATTGAACCAGGGTTGGTCCCCTGGCTTAATGGTAATGGTAGAGTGAGAGATATGCCGGGCCATGAGGTTACAGATTGTGGTGGAATACAATTCTGTTGCTGCTGATGGCCCACAGCGCCTCATGGATGCCCAGTTTTGAGCTGCTAGATCTGTTCTGAATCTATCTCATTTAGCACGGTGGTAGTGCCACACAACAAGATGGAGGGTGTCCTCAGTGTGAAGACGGGACTTCGTCTCCACAATGACTGTGTGGTGGTCACTGCTACCAATACTGTTATGGACAGATGCATCTGCGACAGGTAGATTGGTGAGGACGAGGTCAAGTAGGTTTTTCCCTCGTGTTGGTTCCCTCACCACCTGTCGTAGGCTCAGACTGGCAGCTATGTCCTTCAAGACTCGGCCAGCTCGGTCAGTAGTGGTGCTACCGAGCATTGAAGTCCCCCACCCAGAGTACATTCTGTGCCCTTGCTACTCTGTGCTTCTTCCAAGTGGTGTTCAACATGGCGGAGTACTGATTCATCAGCTGAGAGAGGGCTGTAGGTGGTAATCAGCAGGAGGTTCCCTTGCCCATGCTTGACCTGAAGTCATGAGACTTCATGGGGTCCGGACTCAATGTTGAGGACTCCCAGGGCCACTCCTTCCCGACTGTATACCAATATGCCGCCAACCCTGGTGGGTCTGTGCTGCCGGTGGGACAGGACATACCCAGAGATGGTGATGGAGGAGAAACATAGAAACATAGAAAAATAGGTGCAGGAGTAGGCCATTCGGCCCTTCGAGCCTGCTTCGCCATTCAATATGATCATGGCTAATCCTCTATCTCAATACCATATTCCTGCTCTCTCCCCATACCCCTTGATGCCTTTTGTGTCTAGAAATCTATCTATCTCCTTCTTAAATAAATATATTCAGTAACTTGGCCTCCACAGCCTTCTGTGGTAGAGAATTCCACAGGTTCACCACCCTCTGAGTGAAGAAATTTCTCCTCATCTCAGTCCTAAATGTCCTACCCCGTATCCTGAGACTGTGACCCCTCTTTCTGGACCCCCCAGCCAGGGGAAACATCCTCCCTGCATCCAGTCTGCCTAGCCCTGTTAGAATGATATACGTTTCAGTGAGATCCCCTCTCATTCTTCTAAACTCTAGTGAATACAGGCCTTGTCGACCCAATCTCTCCTCATACGACAGTCCTGCCATCCCAGGAATCAGTCTGGTGAACCTTCGCTGCACTCCCTCTGTGGCAAGTATATCCTTTCTTAGGTAAGGAGACCAAAATTGCACACAGTACTCCAGGAGCGGTCTCCCCAAGGCCGTGTATAACACTAGTAAGACATCCTTGCTCCTGTACTCAAATCCTCTTGCAAAGAAGGCCAACATACCATTTGCATTCCTAACTGCTTGCTGCACCTGCATGTTTTTCCTTTCAGTGACTGGTGTACAAGGACACCCAGGTCCCTCTGTACATCAACATTTCCCAATCTATCACTATTTAAATAATACTCTGCCTTTCTGTTTTTCCTGCCGAAGTGGATAACTTCACATTTATCCACGTTATACTGAATCTGCCATGTTCTCGCCCACTCACTCAACTTGTCTAAATCGCCTTGAAGCCTCTTTGCATCCACCTCACAACTCATAATCACATCTAGTTTGGTGTTGTCAGCAAACTTGGAAATATTGCATTTGGTTCCCTCATCCAAATCATTGATATATATTGTGAATAGCTGGGGCCCAAGCACTGATCCCTGCGGTAGCTCACTAGTCACCGCCTGCCACCCTGAAAAAGACCCATTTATTCCTACTCTCTGTTTCCTGTCTGTTAACCAATTTTCAATCCATGGCAGTATATTAACCCCAATCCCATGTGCTTTAATTTTGCACACTAACCTTATGTGGGACTTTATCAAAGGCCTTCTGAAAATCCAAATATACCACATCCACTGGTTCTCCCTTATCTATTCTATCAGTTACATCCTCAAAAAACTCCAGTAGGTTTGTCAAACACGATTTCCCTTTCATAAATCCATGTTGACTTTGTCTAATCCCGTTGATATTTTCCAAGTGTCCTGTTAGCACATCCTTTATAATAGACTCTAGCGTTTTCCCTACTACTGATGTTAGGCTAACCGGTCTGTCGTTCCCTGTTTTCTCTCATCCCTTTTTTAAATAGTGGGGTTACATTTGCCACTCTCCAATCTGCAGGAACTGTTCCATAATCTATAGAATTTTGGAAGATGACAACCAATGTATCCACTATTTCCATGGCTACCTCTTTTAGTACTCTGGGATGCAGATTATCAGGCCCTGGGGATTTATCGGCTTTCAGTTCCATTAATTTCTCCAGCACTTTTTTTACTAATGCTAATTTCCTTTAAATCCTCCTTCTCACTAGACCCTTGGTTCCCGAGCATTTCTGGGAAGTTGTGTCCTCTTCCGTGAAGACAGAACTAAAGTATTTGTTTAATTGCTCCGCCATTTCCTTGTTCCCCATTATAAATTCTCCCATTTCTGACTAAGGGACCTACATTTGTCTTCACTAATCTTTTTCTTTTTACATACTTGTAGAAGCTTTTACAGTCCGCTTTTATGTTCCTTGCAAGTTTACTCTCGTACTCTATTTTTCCCCTCTTAATCAATCTCTTGGTCCTTTTTTGCTGAATTCGAAACTGCTCCCAATCCTCAGGCTTGCTATTTTTTCTGGCAACTTCATATGACTCCGCTTTGGATCTAATACTATCCTTAATTTCTTTTTTAGCCATGGTTGGGCCGCTTTTTCTTTTGTGTTTTTGCGCCAGAAAGGAATGTATAGCTATTGCAATTCATGCATTTGTTCCTTAAATGTTAGCCATTGCCTATCCACCGTCATGCCTTTTAATAAGAACATAAGAAATAGGAGCAGGAGTAGGCCATTCGGCCCTTCGAGCCTGCTCCGACATTCAATGAGATCATGGCTGATCTTCTGCCTCAACTCCATTCACCGGCCCTATCGCTATATCCCTTGATGCCTTTACTAGTCAGAAATCTGTGGACTTCTGTTTTGAATATACCCAATGACTGAGCCTCCACAGCCCTCTGGGGTAGAGAATTCCAAAGATTCACCACCCTCTGAGTGAAGACATTTCTCCTCATCTCAGTCCTAAATGGCCTACCCTTTATCCTGAGGCTGTGGCCCCTGGTTCTGGACTCCCCAGCCAAGGGAAACATTCTCCCAGCATCCACCCTATCAAGCCCTGTAATAATTTTGTATGCTTCTGAATTCAAGAGAATACAGGCCGAGTTTACTCAACTTCTTCTCATACGACAGTCCCGCCATCCCAGGAATCAATCTCGTGAACCTTCGTTGCACTCCCTCTATGGCAAGTATATCCTTCCTTAGGTAAGGAGACCAAAATTGTACACAGTACTCCAGGTGTGGTCTCACCAAGGCCCTATATAATTGGAGTAAGACTTCTTTACTCCTGTACTCAAATCCTCTTGTAATGAAGGCCAGCATACCATTTGCCTTCCTAATGGCTTGCTGCACCTGCACATTCACTTTGAGCATCTGCATTCCCCAATCTTTCACCATTTAGGAAATACTCTGCCTTTCTGTTTTTTCTGCCAAAGTGGATAACTTCACATTTATCCACATTATATTCCATCTGCCATGTTCTCGCCCACTCACTGAGCCTGTCGAGATCCCCTTGAAGCCTCTTCACATCCTCTTCACAACTGACACTGCCACCTAGCTTTGTATCATCAGCAAATTTGGAAATATTACATTTAGTCCCCTCACCCAAATCATTGATATAGATTGTGAATAGCTGGGGCCTAAGCACCGATCCTTGATCTATCATAGCCAACTCACTCCTCATACCTTCGTAGTTCCTTTGTTTAGATTTAGGATCCTAGTTTCGGATTGGACTTCTTCACTTTCCATCTTAATGAAGAATTCTATCATGTTATGGTCACTCTTCCCTAAAGGACCCTGCACAACAAGATTATTAATTAACCCCTTCTCATTGCACAATACCCAATCTAGGATAGCCTGTTCCCTGGTTGGCTCCTCAACGTACTGGTCTAAAAAAACATCTCGTACACACTCAGGAATTCATCCTCCACAGTATTATTGCTAATTTGGTTTGGCCAGTCTTTCGGTAAATTAAAGTCACCCATGATTACTGTAGTACCCTTGTTACATGCATCTCTAATTTCCTGTTTGATGCCGTCCCCTATATTACCACTACTGTTTGGAGGCCTATAGACAACTCCCACCAATGTTTTCTGCCCCTTGGTGCTTCTTCGCTCCCAGACTGATTCTATATCTTGATTTTCTGAGCCAATATCCTTTCTCACTATTGCTCTGATTTCATCCTTTACTAACAACATCATCCCACCTCCTTTTCCTTTTTACCTGTCCTTCCTAAATATCGAATATCCTTGGATATTCAGCTCCCAGCCTTGGTCACCCTGCAGCCATGTCTCCGTAATCGCAATTATATCGTATCCGTTTACATCTATTTGCACTGTTAATTTGTCTACCTTATTACAAATGCTTCATGCATGCAGATACAGTGCCTTTAGATTTGTCTTTTTAACATTTTTAGACATCTTAACATTTTTTTGTACTATGGTCCTATTTGTCTTATTACCATTTTTTCTTACCCGGACCCTATTTGTTAGTGCACTCCTTTGTTTGTACGCTCAGTTTGGGACATTGGATGAAAGGTATGATTCTGTGAGTATGACTATGTCAGGCTGTTGCTTGACTAGTCTGTGGGACAGCTCTCCCAATTTCGGCACAAGTCCCCAGATGTTGGTGAGGAGGACTTTGCAGGGTTGAGTGTGCCGTTGCCGTGTCCGTTGCCGAGGTCGATGCCGGGTTGTGTGTCCGGTTTCATTCTTATTATTTTGTTTCGTAGTGGTTTGTACAACTGAGTTGCTTGCTCGGCCATTTCCGAGGGCAGTTAAGAGTCAACCACATTGCTGTGGGTCTGGAGTCACATATAGGCCAGACCGGGTAAGGACGGCAGATTTCCTTCCCTAAAGGACATTAGTGAACCAGATAGGTTTTTGCGACAATCCGATAGTTTCATGGTTACCATTACTGATGCTCGCTTTTTATTCCAGATTTATTTAATTAATTGAATTTCAATTCCCCAGCTGCCGTGGTGGCATTTGAACTCATGTCTCTGGATCATTAGTCCAGGCCTCTGGATTACTAGCCCAGTGACATTACCACGACGCTACCGTACCTCGTTTAGGGCAGAAAATATACCTGTGAGGTTGAAAGATAGGCCTCCTGCTAGCCCAACTTCCCAAAGCTCTGTTATTCCTTCCTGTACTGTAAATGCAATGAATTTGCTAGCTTATCTGTATGGTGCATTTTCCATAACTATGATTTAATATAAAATTGTTCTGCAGTGTTCCTCCTCCCCCACACATGGCAACTTTAGATGAGAAGTTTTGGTGCATCGCCATAAGTGGTGCATTAGTGAGGTTGGAGTTGAGCAAGCTGTTGGGAAGAGTTGACGGAGCTTTATTCGATACCTGGCTATACTTGTATTTGACCTGTGAGTGCTCGATGCTGATGGTGGTTGACTAAAGTAAAAACTTGTTCCATTGTATAGCATTGACATTCCTCAACTTGACTGATATGAAAATAAATCGTTTTCCTCATGGCTTGTTCTTGAGTCAAACCTCCTGGATGTGTATGTCTCCTGGGCCATTGCATATGATTGAAAGAATACACTGTTTAATAATGGTCTTATTAATAAAGTGTTAAGGGGAAGTGTGTGCTATATACAAGACTTATAAATAATTACAAAAACAATGAAAGAATATTATGCTTTCTGGACATCATTAATCCAGTTTCCTGCAAACCTAAATTAATTTCTTAAAATATGTTTATTGCAGGACTGTTGAATTATGCACTAGCACTATAATTATGGTTTTAACAAACTTAAATATATTAAATAGATTGAAAATGTGAGTGAAAAGATACATACATGAACTTCAAAAGTTACAGAAAAGCATTTGCTTTCACAGATCCACACACTGCACATTTTAGTGTGTGCATCTGTCAGTTCTGTGGGCGCCAGAGCAGAGGTATATTGGTGGTGAGTAGAGGCTGCATAGCTGGGGGTGGCACTATAGCGCTACAGAAAACTATTGACATGTTGATGTAGAATTTTTCCATTATAAATGTTGACATACAAAGCATGACTGAAAAATTGTGGCCCAGAAAGTGCACACCATACACAACACTTTTAATATATATAGATGGATGTACCAATAGTAAAAATGTCTGACAATGTCGTGAGTTATTGAGCGTGATAAAGAAAATAGTCAAAACTAATTCAGTGGCCAACTGCAAAAAAAAAAATTAATGAATTGAGGGAAAAAGCAGTGGCACTGTATTGGGCAGTGAGGGGAGATGAAGAAAATAAAGTATAAATTATTTCCGTAGCCAATTGGAAAATTAATCAAGTGAACTGGAGAAGAAAATAATGAAATGCATTGCATGGAGTTCAATAGTGATTTTTGGGCTTCTCTACTTGTAAAGCTTTTGGCATGGGTTTCTTGCACCGCAGGAAAATCTATTTAAATCAAAGATTTAATTAATTTATGCCAAAGATTACATAATTTGTATTGAAAGTGGAACAATGTGGGTCAAAGAAAATGTTAGAAACCTTGGCAGTGGAACTGGCTAACCTGGATTTAATTAAATAAAAGCAGCTTTTTGCTGTGCTGGGGAAAGGAAAATGGAAATCAACTAGAAGGAACAAAATTTAAGATTGAATTAAAATAAATAATTCTAAGCTACTGAACAAAATCTTGCATTATTTGACCTGTGAGCTGGTGGAGTCAGTTTGTATGAATGGAATTAGGGAACAGTTAGGATGGATAACTGGAACTTGGTCACATGGCCTGATTAGGCTAATCAAAAGTTACTACAGGAAACTCTTTCGTATCCGGCACCAGCGTGGTGCTGGTTGATTAAAAATTCCGGATAACGGAGAGGTATATCTACCGAGGCTATTTTTAACAAACAAAAATAAAAAAATTAAGAAATGTGCAGTATAATTGGGTACTCCCCTACAGAATGTTGTGTTAAATGGATGGTGGAAGATGCTTGATTAAGTACAGTACTGCCAGTTGAGGGTAATCCATAACTCTTTAATTACTTAACAGTAAAACAAAACTTATGAACGACTGTATACTGTAGTTTTCGGAGTATGAATTCTGCCGGTTATTAGAGCGTTCCGGATATTTAGGTGTCGTTTAAACGAGAGTTTCCTGTATATTAAAAAATAAAAACATTGAAATCAAACATTTAAATGCATTACAATTAGGTGTAACACAACATTGTGGAAGTGTGCACTATATAAGACAAAAATGAGAAGTCGCACAACACCAGGTTATAGTCCAACAGTTTTATTTCAAATTACGAGCTTTCGGAGCGCTGCTCCTTCGTCAGGTAGACCTCTACCTGACGAAGGAGCAGCAGTTCCGAAAGCTCATAATTTTAAATAAAACTGTTGGACTATAACCTGGTGTTGTGCGACTTCTCATTTTTGTCCACCCCAGTCCAACACCGGCATCTCCGCATCATGACCACTATATAAGACAATATAAGACAATAAAAAACAGCAATAGTCATCCATGCTGCAGAGTCTGAACTTGTTAATACTTATTGTGAACCATTAATAATCTGTTACTTCAACCATGCCAATAACCAACGTGACATACCAATACCGTATAACACCAACATAGTATTTGTCAGTTAATGAAGTATTTCCTCCTGTAGAGTATAGTTAGCCGATTCCTCTTCAGAAAATTAAACAGGCTGGATTTGCTTTGAAACCCAATGCTTTATTTCTGATAGACTATATAATTTGCAGTGCATTCTGATGGTGCTGACCTTTCTTCCCATTACTCTTGTCGCCTTGTGACATCCAAATCAATGACCAAATTTAAGCCACTTGTTGAATGACTCTGAAGATTTTGTTATTCTACCGTTACCTATTATGGCTATTAAAATCACATGTTACTGCTCTGTATCCTTCTCACTGGTTTTGATTATCTTCACCTTAAATGCCACGGAGTAACTTCATCTTCCCAGGTCACTAACTTTTTCTGAGTTGTCATCATAGAGTCATAACGGCACAGAAGGAGGCCATTCGGCCCACCGAGTCCGTGCCGGCTCTATGTGGAGCAATCCAGTCAGTCTCATTCCCCTGCACTATCCACATAGCCCTGCAAGTTTATTTCCCTCAAGTGCCTATCCAGTCTCCCCTTGAAAATATTGAGTGTCTCCGCTTCCGCCACTTCCGTCGGCAGCGAATTCCAGGTCATCACCACTCGCTGCGTAAAAAAGTTTTTCCTCACATCCCCCCTGTATCTCTTGCCCAAAACATGAAATCTGTGTCTCCTAGACTTTGTACCATCAGCTAGTGGGAACAGCCTTTCCCCATCTAGCCTATCTAAACCCATCATAATCTTGTACACCTCTATCAAATCACCCTTCAACCTCCTTTGATCTAATGAAAACAAATCCAGCTTCTCCAACCTGTCCTTGTAGTTAAGATCCCCCATCCCCGGAACCATTCTGGTAAATCTCCTCTGCACCCTCTCAAGGGCCTTCACATCCTTCCTAAAGTGTGGTGACCAGAACTGGACGTAATACTCCAATTGTGGCCTAACCAGCACTTTATAAAGGTTCAGCATAACTTCTCTACTTTTGTACTCCATACCTCTATTTATGAAGCCCAAGATCCCATATACCTTGTTAACCACTCTCTCAATATGTCCTGCCACCTTCAGGGACCTATGCACATTAATTCCCAGGTCCCTCTGCCCCTGCACACTCTTTAAAACTGTACCATTAAGTGTATATTGCCTCTCCCTGTTCCTTCTGCCAAAATGCATCACCTCACATTTCTCTGTATTAAATTCCATCTGCCACTTGTCTGCCCGTTCTGCTAGCCTTTCTATGTCCTGTTGCAGTCGATTGGTATCATCCTCACTGTTTGCCACACCCCCAAGTTTGGTGTCATCGTCAAATTTAGAAATTCTACTCTGTATTCCAATATCCAGGTCATTTTATATATATCAAAAAACAGTGGCCCCAGCACTGACCCTTGGGGAACACCACTGTCTACCATACTCTAGTCTGAAAAACAGCCATTTACCACAACTCGCTGTTTTCTGTCATTAAGCCAATTCCTTATCCAAGCTGCCATTGACCCACCTATTCCATGAGCCTCAATTTTATTAACCAGCCTTCTATGTGGTACTTTGTCAAACGCCTTCCGAAAATCCATGTAGACAACATCCATTGCATTCCCTTCTTCAATCCTCTCTGTTACTTCATCAAAAAATTCAGTTGGATTAATCAAACACGATCTGCCTTTTACAAATCCGTGTTGGCTCTCCTTAATTAGCTTAAACCTCTCCAAGTGCCTGTTACTTTTTTCCTTGATTATTGTTTCTAAAACTTTACCCACCACCGATATTAAACTGACCGGCCTGTAGTTACTAGGATTGTCCTTGCACCCTTTCTTGAACAATGGTGTCACATTTGCCACTTTCCAATCCTCTGGCACCTCCCCCGCATCTAGGGAAGATTGGAAAATTATGGTAAGCCTTTCCACTATCTCCTCCCCAATTCCCTTAGCAACCTGGGATGCAAGTCATCTGGACCAGGCAACTTGTCCACTCTAAGCATACCCAGCTTTTCCAGTACATCCTGTCCATCAATTTTCACCCCTTCCATTGCTTTTACCTTTTCCACTTCTACCGATATTTTGTCAGCATCCACCTCCTTAGTAAACACCGATACAAAGTACTCATTGAGTATTCTAGCCTTGCCCTGCGCCTCTAAGCATATATCACCTTCTTTGTCTCTAATAGGCCCCACCCCGCCTCTTACTACCCGCTTACTGTTTACATGCCGGTAGAATATTTTTGGGTTCCCTTTTATGTTAACTGCCATTCTACTCTCATATTCTCTCTTTGCCAATCTTATTTTCATCTTCACATCCCCTCTCAACTTATTGTATTTGGCCTGGTGCTCCCTTGAAGAATTCACCTGACATGCATCATACACCCTCTTTTTTTTGTTTCATCATCTTCTCTATCTCCTGCATCATCCAAGGAGCCCTTGCTTTGGTTCCCTTACCCTTCCCCCTTATTGGAATGTACCTATCCTGTACTTGGAACATCTCCTCCTTAAAGATCACCCATTGTTCCATTCCAGTTTTTCCTGTCAGTCTTTGGTTCCATTTTACCCTGGCTAGATCCTTTCGCATCCCATTGAAGTAAGCCCTATTCCAGTTTAGAAGTTCCACTCTAGATTGTTCCTTGCTCCCCTTCATTGCTAATCTAAATCTTGGGTGCGAGTGATCATTGTATCATAAGTGTTCTCCCACAGACACTTGGTCGACCTGGCCCACTTCATTCCCCAGCACCAGATCCAGCAATGCCTCCTTCCTAGTTGGGCCAAGAACATATTGGTCAAGGAAATTCTCCTGAATACATTTCAGAAATTCCTCCCCCTCCTTTCCCTTTACCCTAGCATTATCCCAATCGATATTTGGGTAATTAAAGTCCCCCATTATCACCACGATTTCCCTGCAGATTTGCTCCTCTACCTCCCCCTCACTATTTGGAGGCCTCTAGTATACTCCCAATAGTGTGATTATACCCTTTTTGCTCCTCAACTCTAACCAAATGGATTCTGTCCTTGTCCCCTCAAGAACATCCTCCCTTTCCAACATTACAATGTCTTCCTTAATCAGCACTGCCACCCCACCTCCCTTTTTTCCGTCCCTATCTTTTCCGAACACCTTGCACCCTTGAATATTAAGTCAACTTGCTCTGCCAACGTTCTTCCCCTACATAAATTGGAATGTTCAGTTATCATGCAGTACTCCATCTTGTGATCTGAATGAGAATTAGCAAAACTAACTCAGTTTGGGGGCAGTTAGATAGGTCTCAGTGAATGTTGAGGCTAGTATTTTCAGTAGTGCTTTATTTCTGTGCTAATGAATGGAGTGCCCAGTTGGACCATTTCAAAATTGGGTACACATGGACTACCACATTAACTATTACACTGTTAATAAAAATAAATAATCAAGCCTTTTTTCTTTTAGCACAGTATTCCACGAATGTGTGGCTGATTTGGAAATGACCTGGAAAGAATGTGTTGTGGAGTGGGCTTTCCACAAAATATTCCGAATCACCTGGCAGTATTCAGCAGTTGTCCCAGGCTGCCAGGTAGTAGGATTTTTCACAGCCTGTAAATAATCAAAAGCAGATTGTATCAAATATACATAGTTTACTTAACAGGTGGATTTTAATAATTTGCTTGTTGACACTCTTATGTGCTGCAAACAAATTAACTTACACTGTATATAGATTTAGTGTTTACTACGTGTTTTGGATGTGATTTTATAAGGATTACGAGTTAATAAGCATCTCTGCCCTTTCCACCCTCTCCCTCTTCCCCCAAAAAAGCTGCTTTGTAAGAGAAAATCCTGTGTTTTGGAATGTTTTTTTTTCTTGCATATTACCTTAAGTAATAAAAGTATAGAATACAAAGTGCACTTGGCATTTGATAAAGCAAAAGTACAGTTAAAAGAATAATTTGACTTTGTAACTAATTGATTTTTTCCACATTTATCTACATGGTGGATTGAATTTTTTTCTCAAACATTTACCTTGAAAACATATTAAACCTAGGAAAAATTAATTATTATTTCAGTGTCATAGTACAAACAGAATTGTCAGTACATTATAGGAAAAACCATCCTTATGCCAATAGGTTTAATTGCGTCAATATACCTTAATATCGCATGCTACTCAATTCATAACCTCAAATAGCTCCTGTCACTATGACCATCTGTTACAGACCTGTAACCACTGTAAAAATTCCACTGTTGTATGGTTCAAAAATACTCTTCAGACACCGCTCAAGTTTGTAAGGACAAAGTCTATGATTGGACTGCTAGGTGCTTCTCAGAGTTTAAATGGACATAGCACACACAATTGACCTGTGCACCATTGCGCTTTGCTGAAATCCTTGTGTTAATACTGCATCATTTCATATTTCACTATGCATTATAGCTGTGAGTGTTCCAATTTTAATTTAATTGGAATTTTTTCAATTGAAAACTTATTTGATAAGTAGTTGACCTAAATGATCAATAAAATGCATTTAATGTTGGGGCCTATAAAATGTGTTTAAAGTTTACACAAAATGAGGAATTTGTCTCTTTCGTCACCACTAGTTTTCTCCCTGTTGGCGATTTAATGGTAAGCTGTAACATTTCAGTGTATAAACTATTGATTTTTGGAGCAGAGTTACTGAACAGTGGGTATTGGTGTCATTTGCAAAGCATCATGTTGAACGTTTAACATCATGCAACAACCCACTGGGTATAATTTATTTTCTGCATCAAAATTCTTACCTCCTTTTCTCTCCTTGTATTTAATGTATTGATTTCTTGCTATGAGTGCTGCCCACCCTTTGAGGAGTATTGACAAGCTACATGACTGATGGTGCATCACAGCTGAGTCCGATTTTGTCCTGGCCTCCTGTCCCCCACACGCTTGCAGTAGGGGTTGCTGGTTAGCAATTAGGATTAAGGGCTGTACTCAATTTACGCCCCTCCTCCCTTTAATGGTACAACCATTTACAAAGAAGGATTTGTTCTTTCTATAAAATTCCCTACTTAGAGTAATCCTTTTTTCCATCTCAACTCGGTTTATGTGATATGCTGTCAGACAACTAAAGTTTTTGTACACAAGTTGAACATTTGTTAGAGTTGCATGGCGCTTACACTTTGAGTTCCACAAATGTAAGCCTGAATTATTCTCTATCTGTGAGTTGATGCATATGCTAGAAGAAAATTTTACAATGTTACTTCAAAGGGGGAGGAAAGTCGATGGTAAATGCTGAAAAAAGATACCCACACAATAATGTTTGACATATGGGGCTGCTCCCTGTCAGTGACTCCAAGGAGCAGTCTAGCAGACAGGGAGAGTGGGGTGGGGTCTTTTTGGAGGTCATAACATTGAATTTTAAAATAAATACTATTTTTGTTTACTGTTCAATGTAATTTTTAAAACTTTCTTTGCCCTTTGCAATGTCCAGCAACAGTACTGCCAAATATATTCCACCTTTTTAGAAAAAAATCAATTGCTGTTCAGTAATGAAAAATGGCCATGTGGACATCAAGTGAGAGCAAGTTGGGTTTGGCTACAATACCCATCATGGTCCAATACCTGTTGACTCTCTCTGCTTGGGCTTATGGGGTGAGCAATGGAGGGCCCGCAACAGCTGTGGAACTGTGCCCAGGGTGAATTGGTGCCTTCTGGAAAAAATTGAGTGGGGAATTCATGTTTCTGTCTGACTTTCACCCATGATGGCAAAGATTTTAATATCATTGTATCTCAATAATTCAATTCTGACTTCATTTGGACAATTGGGAATAAAATTTCATACTATCATTAAAAAATGGAAAAGTTATTCACCTCCTTTCACAACCCATGCTCTGTCTGCTTAATTTTGGCCTCTTATCCAAACAATTTAATCTCTTGAGAATATTTCTAAAAATGTTCCTGCTGGTTTTTCTTTGCTCCCCCTTCACCCTATTCCTTCCCACATTCAAAGAAAAAGCTAAATTAGATGCCTATCTAACTTGCATCCTAGATTACACAACCTGGGCTAGTTGCCTTCCTAGATGTGACATTTCCATAGTTCATGCAGCTGAGGAGTCATCCTGTTCATTGCATCATTTGATTAACTGTCTACTAATACTTATAAACCCTAATAATGTTTCTGCCCAATGTTTATCCAGCTCATTTTTAAAAGGTTAACTTTATTTGGGAGTCCAGTCCACATGTTAGGGCTCATGGAGTATAATGTAGGGAAATGTGAGGTTATTCACTTTGGTAGGAAGAATAGAAAAACAGAATATTTTTTAAATGGTGAGAAACTTTCAAATGTTGGTGTTCAGAGAGATTTGGGTGTCCTCGTGCAAGAAACACAGAAAGCAAGCATGCAGGTACAGCAAGCAATTAGGAAGGCAAATGGCATGTTGGTCTTTATTGCAAGGGGGTTGGAGTAAAGAAGTCTTGCTACAATTGCACAGGGCCTTGGTGAGACCACAACTGGAGTACTGTGCACAGTTTTGGTCTCCTTATCTAAGGAACGATATACTTGCCTTGGAGGCGGTGCAACGTAGGTTCACTAGATTGATTCCTGGGATGAGAGGGCTGTCCTATGATGAGAGATTGTGTAGAATGGGCCTATACTCTCTGGAGTTTAGAAGAATGAGAGGTGATCTCATTGAAACATAAGATTCTGAAGGGGATTGACAGGGATGCTGAGAGGTTGTTTCCCCTGACTGGAATGTCTAGAACTAGGGGGCATCATCTCAGGATAAGGGGTAGGCTATTTATGATCGAGATGAGGAGGAATTTCTTCACTCAGAGGGTTGTGAATCTTTGGAATTCTCTGCCCCAGAGGGCTGTGAATGCTGAGTCTTTGAGGATATTCAAGGCTGAGATAGATAGATTTTTGGACTCCAGGGGAATCAAGGGATATGGAGATCGGGCGGGAAAGTGGAGTTGAGGTTGATGATCAGCCATGATCTTATTGAATGGCGGGGCAGGCACGAGGGGCCGTATGGCCTACTCCTGCTCTTATTTCTTATGTTCTTATGTCTGCTTCTCTGCCTGGGGAGGGGAAGAGGAGGAATCTTTCTAATGTCAAATCTTGCATGAAGCTTTTATTTTGGTTGTCTTGCTCCACTCATAGTTTCAGTTAAACAACTTGCTTGCATTTACATTATGCATTCCATTTAGCAGTTTAAGAACTTAGAACATGCTTCCCCTCCTTCGTCTTTTCTCCAGTGAAAGTCAGTTCAGTTCTGTGAATCTTTTCATAACTTAGAGTCCTAAATCCTAGAATCATCCTTGTCGCTTTTCTCTGAACCCTCCTGGCACATCAAAGTTGTTTTCAACGTGTAGTGGGCAAAACTGCACACAATGTTCAAAATGTGGTTTTAATTATCTCAAGGCTCGAATAACTTGTTTCAACATTTGGCCAAATGCACTTGAGATACATCTCAGTATATGATTGTGCTCAAAACCATAGGAGTGTTCATATGTGGTCATATTTACAGAATTAAATAAAAGTATCATCAATCATTCATTGTTCCCCCTGCTCTAAAACTTCAGGCTGTCCTCTTGCTGTATGGTTACCCTTCTCTGAATCTCAAAATTGTGTAATGTACAATCGATGCAGATAATTTTTGTGGGCTTTTCAGGGCTTTAGAGCCTTCTGATATGCCCAAACAATTGAATCTTTGCTTCAGCATATCAATTGCATTAATTCATTTCGAGACATGTGCTTTGTTGTATTTCTCTGTTTGAGAATTTTTCACTGGGATCTCTCCATGTGCTCATTATCCAGGTCCACAATGATTCCACAGTAGCCAACCATGCAGTCTACCTGCTCCTTCCAGTAAGAAGCATGGTGAGCTGGTGCTGTTGGGTACTGCTAGTGAATTGCACATTTACTTCAATTATTTTGTTCTTGTGGTCCAACATTACCTGCCCGTCCGATTCATATTTGCTACAGCTGTATCATGAGACCCTCACAGAGGTGCAGCAGGCTGTCACCACATTTAATCTTCCCATAGAGGTTGCTGCTCGTGGCTCTGATTGCCACGTGTGCCATCATTGAGGTTCTGCTGTTCCAAATGGTGAAAGTGCTGCACCTTTTTGTGCTGTTGCCTGCTTTCTATGGAGAAAGTGATGAAAGTTTTTTCCCCTGGCAAACAAGGCTTCTGTCACTTACTTTATGCATCAGTGACTTGAAATCCAACTGATGTGGAATATGTCACTGGTGTTGGCTTGGTAGGATCCAGTTGTGTAAAAATGTAATGTTGTGTTACCATTCACATCCACAGGCAGGGTGTCCTTGTGGTAGATCTTTTCTGGAGATTGGACTGAAGGAAACGGCATAATTATGTGACAGCCTCCTTTTATGAAGTGTTGATGATAAATGCAGGTTTCTTCAGACATCCTCAAGCAGGTGTGCCTAGTTCTGAAGGCTTGGCTCCTGGGATGAGACTGCATGGACACCAAATGCCTGGGGTGGAGTTGCACCTGCTTTTGTCCCGCTGTATGAATTCCTCTTACTCCTCCAAATCCATCACTGCCATTGAAATGCCAAATGGAATTGCTCTGCTGAGCAGTGTGGCTGTTAATGAAGCAGCAGCTGTCAGCAATAGTGCTTTAAAGAGTCTTTCAGTGCAAAAATGCAGCTGCAAACACTGGCAGCGAGTAATGCATTAAGCATAATGCAGATACAGCTATGTGAAAATAGATTGAGGATTGGTTAACGGACAGAAAACCGAGAGTAGGAATAAACGGCTCATTTTCGGGTTGGCAGGCTGTAACTAGTTGGGTATCGCAAGGATCAGTGCTTGGGCCTCAGCTATTCACAATCTACATCAATGATTTGGATGAGGGGACCAAATGTAATATATCCAAGTTTGCTGCTGATGCAAAGCTGGGTGGGAATGTAAGTTGTGAGGAGGATGCAAGGAGGCTTCAAGGAGATATAGACAGGCTAAGTGAGTGGGCAAGAACATGGCAAATGGAATACAATGTGGAGAAATGTGAAGTTATCCACATTGGAAGGAAAAATAGAAAAGCAGAGTAATTTTTTAAATGGTGAGAGATTGGGAAATGTTGGTTCAGAGGGACCTGGGTGTCCTTGTACATGAATCACTGGAAGTTAACATGCAGGTACAGCAAGCAATTAGGGAAGCAAATGGTATGTTGGCCTTTATTACAAGAGGATTTGGGTATAAGAGTAAAGACATCTTACTGCAATTATATAGGGCCCTGGTGAGACCACACCTGGAGTATTGTGTAAAGTTTTGGTCTCCTTACCTAAGGAAGGATATACTTGCCATAGAGGGAGTGCAACGAAGGTTCACCAGACTGGTTCCTGGGATGGGGGGATTGTCCTCTGCGGACAGATTGAGTAGACTAGGCCTATATTCTCTAGAGTTTAGAAGAATGAGAGGTGATCTCATTGAAACATACAAAATTCTTACAGGGCTTGACAGGGTAGATGCAGGGAGGATGATTCCCCTGGCTGGGGAGTCTAGAACCAAGGGCCACAGTCTCAGAATAAGGGGTCGGCCATTTAGGACAGAGATGAGGAGAAATTTCTTCACTCAGAGGGTGGTGAATCTTTGGAATTCTCTACCCTAGAGGGCTGTGGAGGCTTAGTCGTTGAGTATATTCAAGACCGAGATCGATAGATTTTTGAACATTAAGGGAATCAAGGGTTATGGGGATAGTGCAGGAAAATGGAGATGAGGTAGAAGATCAGTCATGATCTTATTGAATGGCAGAGCAGGCTCGAAGGGCCAAATGGCCTACTCCTGCTCCTTTTTCTTATGTTCTTATGAATTTTAAGCTTGTATTAAATGATCAATTACAGCTTTTAAGAATCAAACTCGTGAAGGTTAGAGTAGGAATTCTCAGCAGTGCCCGTTTTATACAAACAAGCAGCACTGAAGGACTGAATAAGATAGAAAATTGCTCATTTTAATATGGAACTAATTTATATTGGATTGCATGATAAGAGATGGAATGAGGCTCCTGCATGCTCTTCGTGAGGCCTCCAAAGATTTGCAACTCACTGAATTTGTCATCTAGCAAATTCAGTGTTTGGTTTTACTTGGCTGATTCAGCTAGGTATGCTCCTGGACTGCTCTCTGAACACGCCATTGCTGAATTGGCCACTTTTAGTTGTAGGGATCCCAATAGGTACTGTAGCAGGTTTGAATATATCCTTTTGTCTCTGAAAGCTGGGTTTGAATCCAGGTCAGACTATTGGGAGGATACCACTGCTTTCTGATGACAATCTACATGGAATAAGTTTATGCAAGGTTAACCAGTTCTGAGTAATTGCATGTACGTAGCACCTCAATGCAGTAAACCATTCTGCTCCCCACCCCATCCCTCTTAACCTCTTGTGTATGGATTGATGGAAGAAATCTGTGTTTTAAAAATAAATGCAGCATGAGCTCTGTGTTGCACTTCCATGTGTGCAAAGATTTCACTTTTTCACCCTTCACTTTTAGCCAATTCCTGTGCCCTAGTAGCAAAAAATAGAAGGGACAGGGAAACCTGTGGGTACGAAGCTGCTATGAGAGGACAGGAACTGTCAGGATGGCATATTTTCTTTTCTTGTCAGCTTATAAATCTTCTGATATACTTAATGGAGTGTTCTGTACAGCTGTTTGGTACAAGGATGAAAGCAATTTTGCCAATTCCATTGTCATTTTCCAGTACAAAACATGGCATAAAATTACTGGATAATTGAAAATTGGGTGATAGGAAATTTGACTAAAAATGGCTTTCTATTCTTCAAAGAGTGTTTTATTTGAAACTGCACTTCCAACGCATGCATGGATTATTTACATGCTTTTCCCCCCATCTCATGTCCTGTAATTGCCTTGATTGAAACAGGTACTATCTCTTATACTCTGTTCTTTTAAAGTACTCTGCCTCCATAACAACAGTTCCTGCACTTCAAAGTAATTCATTGTACACAAAGTGATTTGAGATTTCTCTGAAGGACATGACGAGGTGCTATGTAAAATGCAAGTCTTTTTTCAATTGGAGAGGGTGAAAACTGAAGAAATTTCCTGATAGATTCTCAAGGTAATGGCTATTTAAAGGATAATTTTATTGTGGTCGTAAATACTAACTATGTTGAGTCCTTATCCTTTGATTACCTGCTAATTGTGTTTCTTGATTTTTAAGGAAGGCAAATTAGATTATATAAGGCTTCACAGAGAAACAATTTTGTCAGGTTTACCTGCTAAACTGCCAAGAGATGTTGTGCAGACCAGAGATCTTCTCCATGTTGTAAATGTGATGGTTTTTTTTCAAACATGTTGAACTTTTGTTGAGACAACCTTTGGTTATCCTGTAATAACAATACTCATGAACATGATACTGTTTACTTTACAGTAGTAGTTAAATGCTTTTTATAGAATTTAGATTTAGACTCTCATTCGAACAGCCTTCAGGTCATAAAAGAAGAGATTTAAACATTTTCTTCTTGGCATAAAGGAGGTAAGAAATAATAGAGAAAACTTAGATCATATCTTTAACTTGGCCCGTAATTTGCGGTCAGCGGCGAAACAAAGGCATTCGCCGCTGTCCCCAAAGTAAGCTTCCCACAAAGATCTCACGATCTCTGGTGAGAAGTTCGGCTTTTCTGACGTTCAGTTGAAATTGGCGCAAGTTAATGGGGAATCCCTAATGTGAGCTGCTGTGATGTCAACGAGCTGTTTAAGCAGCCAATCACAATGCAGAATTCTCAGACTGAGAATCAGGAAGTGAGTAAGCTCCTTTGATTGTAACTTTTTAAAAATGTTACAGAGAGCAAAACAAAGATTGAGACTGTCACATGGGGAAAGAGATAAACCTGAAACAAAGATGAACAAACTTTAAAAAAAAATAATCCCTTTTTTTTTAAAGTTGCTTAAAAGTTTTAATTTTTATTAAAATTGATAAATTTGACACTTTACAAAATTAAAGTCATAGAGTTATACAGCACAGAAAGAGGCTCTTTGGCCCATTGTGTCATAAAATGAACATAAAAACTGACTGTAAAAGCTTCTATAGATATGTGAAGAGAAAAAGATTGGTGAAGTCAAGTGTAGGTCCCTTGCAGTCAGAATCAGGGGAATTTATAATGGGGAACAAAGAAATGGCAGACCAATTAAATACATACTTTGGTTCTGTCTTCACAAAGGAGGACACAAATAAACTCCGAGATGTCAGGGAACATAGGGTCTAACGAGAGGGAGGAACTGAATGAAATCAGTATTTGTAGGGAAATGGTGTTGGGGAAATTGATGGGATTGAAGGCCGATAAATCCCCAGGGCCTGATAATCTACATCCTAGGGTACTTAAGGAAGTGGCCCTAGAAATAGTAGATGCATTGTTGGTCATCTTCCAAATTTCTGTCGACTCTGGAACAATTCCCATGGATTGGAGGGTGGCTAATGTAACCCCACTCTTTAAAAAAGGTGGTAGAGAGAAAACGGGGAATTATAGACCGGTAAGCCTGACATCAGTAGTGGGGAAAATGCTAGAGTCCATTACAAAAGATGTAATAGCAGAGCACTTGGAAAACCGTGACAGGATCGGACAAAGTCAACATGGATTTACAAAAGGTAAATCATGCTTGACTAATCTACTGGAATTTTTTGAGGATGTAACTGGTAGAATAGATAAGGGAGAACCAGTGGATGTGGTGTATTTGGACTTTCAGAAGGCTTTCGACAAGGTCCTGCATAAGAGATTAGCGTGCAAAGTTAAAGCACATGGGATTGGGGGTAAGGTACTGACTTCGATAGAGAACTGGTTGGCAGACAGGAAGCAAAGAGTTGGAATAAACGGGTCTTTTTCTGAGTGGCAGGCAGTGACTAGTGGGGTACCGCAGGGATCGGTGCTAGGACCCCAGTTATTCACAATATATATTAATGATCTGGACGAGGGAACTAGATGTAATATCTCCAAGTTTGCAGATGACACAAAGCTGGGTGGGCATGTGTGCTGTGAGGAGGATGCAGAGAAACTCCAGTATGATTGGGCAGATGCATGGCAGATGCAGTATAATGTGGATAAATGCGAGGTTATCCACTTTGGTGGCAAAAACAGGAAGACAGATTATCTGAACAGCAATAGATTGGGAAAAGGGGAAGTGCAACGAGACCTGGGTGTCCTTGTGCACCAGTCGCTGAAGGTAAGCATGCAGGTGCAGCAGGCGGTTAAGAAGGCAAATGGTATGTTGGCCTTCATAGCGAGAGGATTCGATTACAGGAGCAAGGATGTCTTGCTGCAGTTGTACAGGGCCTTGGTGAGACCACACCTTGAGTATTGTGTGCAGTTTTGGTCGCCTTATCTGAGGAAGGATGTTCTTGCCATGGAGGGAGTGCAGCGAAGAGTCACCAGACTGATACCTGGGATGGCAGGAATGACGTATGAAGAGAGATTGGGTCGATTAGGCTTATATTCGCTAGAGTTTAGAAGAATGAGAGGGGAACTTATAAAATTCTAACAGAACTAGACAGACTCGATGCAGGAAGGATGTTCCAGATGGCGGGGGAGTCCAGAACCAGGGGTCACAGTCTAAGGATAAGGGGTAAGCCATTAAGGACTGAGATGAGGAGGAATTTCTTCACCCAGAGAGTGGTGAACCTGTGGAATTCTCTACCACAGAAGGCAGTTGAGGCCAATTCATTAAATATATTCAAGAAGGAGTGAGATATATTTCTTAAGGCTAAAGAGATCAAGGGATATGGGGAGAAAGCAGGGACAGGGTACTGAATTTGGATGATCAGCCATGATCTCATTAAATGGCGTAACAGGCTCGAGGGGCCGAATGGCCTACTCCTGCTCCTATCATCTATGTTTCTATGTGTCCGCGCCGGCCATCAAGCCCTGTCTATTCTAATCCCATTTTCCAGCACTTGGTCCGTAGCCTTGTATGCTATGGCGTTTCAAGTGCTCATCTAAATGCTTCTTGAATGTTGTGAGGGTTCCTGCCTCTACCACCCTTTCAGGCAGTGAGTTCCAGATTCCAACCATCCTCTGGGTGAAAAAGTTTATCCTCAAATCCCCACTAAACCTCCTGCCCCTTACCTTGAAACTATGCCCCCTGGTTATTGACCCCTCTACTAAGGGGAAAAGTTCCTTTCTGTCTAGCCTATCTATGCCCCTCATAATTTTGTACACCTCAATCAGGTCCCCCCTCAGCCTTCTCTGGTCTAAGGAAAACAACCCCAGCCTGTCCAGTCTCTTTTTATAGCTGAAGTGCTCCAGCCCAGGTAACATCCTGGTGAATCTCCTCTGCACCCTCTCCAATGCAATCACGTCCTTCCTATAGTGTGGCGACCAGAACTGCACACAGTATTCCAGCTGTGGCCTAACTAGCGTTTTGTACAGCTCCATCATAACCTCCCTGCTCTTGCCTTCATTAGCTGAGGCATAGAATATAAGTATTCCATGTGCCTTTTCAACCACCTTATCTACCTGTCCTGCTGCCTTCAGGGATCTATGTACATGCACACCAAGGTTCCTCTGTCCTTCCTAGGGTCCTACCATTCATTGTGTATTCCCTTGCCTTGTTAGTCCTCCCAAAATGCATCACCTCACACTTTTCAGGGTTAAATTCCATTTGCCACTGTTCTTCCCATCTGACCAACCCGTCTATATCGTCCTGTAGCCTGAGGCTTCCCTCCTCGCTATTTACCACTCCACCAATTTTCGTGTCATCTGCGAACTTACTGATCATACCTCCTACATTCATATCTAAATCATTAATGTACACTACAAACAGCAAAGGACCCAGCACCGATCCCTGCGGTACACCACTGGACACAGGCTTCCAGTCACAAAAACAACCTTCGAACATCACTCTCTGCCTCCTGCCACTAAGCCAATTTTGGATCCAATGTGCCAAATTGCCCTGGACCCCATGGGCTCTTACCTTCTTGACCAGTCTCCCATGTGGGACTTTGTCAAAAGCCTTACTGAAGTCCATGTAGAATACATCAACTGCACTACCCTCATCCACACACCTAGTCACCCCCTTGAAAAATTCAATCAAATTGGTTAGACATGATCTCCCCCTGACAAAGCCATGCTGACTATGCTTGAGTAATCCTTGCCTCTCCAAGTGGAGACTAATTCTGTCCCTCAGAATTTTTTCCAATAATTTCTCTACCACTGATGTTAGGCTCACTGGTTTATCCCTACTACCCTTCTTGAACTATGGTACTACGTTAGCTGTTCTCCAGTCCTCTGGCACCTCCCCTGTGGCCAGAGAGATTCTGAAAACTTGTGTCAGAGCCCCTGCAATCTCCTCCCTTGCCTCACACAGCAGCCTGGGATACATCCCGTCAGGGCCTGGGGATTTATCCACTTTTATGCCCGCTAAAACCGCTAGTACCTCCTCCTTTCAATACTAATTTGTTCAAGTATATCACAATCCCCCTGCCTGATTTCTATGCCTACATTGTCTTTCTCCATTGTGAACACAGATGCAAAATATTAATTTAAAACCTCACCTACATCTTCCGGCTCTACACACAGATTGCCACTTTGGTCCCTAATGGGCCCTACTCTTTCCCTGGTTATCCTCATGCCCTTAATATACTTATAAAACACCTTGGGATTTTCCTTTATTTTGCCTGCCAGTGTTTTTTCATGCCCCCTCTTCGCTCTCCTAATTTCTTTAAGTACCCCCCTGCACTTTCTATACTCCTCTCGGGCTTCCACTGTTTTTAGTCCTTTGTATCTGCCAAAAACCTCCCTTTTTTCCCGAATCCATTCTCGTATATCCCTTGACATCCAGGGTTCCCTGGGCTTGTTGGTCCCACCCTTGACCTTTACGGGAACATGTTGGCGTTGTACTCTCTCTATTTCCTTTCTGAAAGACTCCCACTGCTCTGATGTGGATTTTCCTACAAGTAGCTGATCGCAGTCCACTTTGGCCAGATCCTGCCTTATCATATTAAAATCGGCCTTCCCCCAATTTAAACCTTTATTTCCGGTCCATCTTTGTCCTTTTCCATGACCACCTTAAATCTCACCAAATTATGGTCACCATCACCAAAATGCTCTCCTACTGACACATCTACCACTTGCCCGGCTACATTCCCTAGAATTAGGTCCAGTACCGCCCCCTCTCTTGTATGACTTTCTGCATGCTGGCTCAAAAAGCTCTCCTGGATGCACTTTAAGAATTCCGCACCCTCTAAGCCTTTCACACTCTGACTATCGCAGTTAATATTGGGGAAGTTGAAATCCCCTACTATTATTACCCTATTATTTCTACACTTCTCTGAGATTTGCCTACATATCTTTTCCTCTATTTCCCCCTGACTGTTTGGGGGCCTATAGTGCACTCCCAGCAAGGTGCTTGCCCCCTTTTTGTTTTTAAGTTCTACCCATATGGCCTCATTAGAGGAACCTGCTAAGATATCATCCCTCCTTACAGCAGTAATTGACTCCTTGATTAATATTGCGACACCCCCCCTCTGTCTCGCCTGAAGATTCTATACCCTGGAATATTGAGCTGCCAGTCCTGCCCCTCCCTCAACCATGTCTCTGTGATAGCAACAATATCATACTCCCATGTGTTCATCAACACCTTCAATTCATCTGTCTTACTCGCAAGACTCCTTGCATTAAAATAAATGCCATCCAGCCTTGCCATACTCCCTTGTGCTGTTACATATTTGCTCTGCCTTCCAGGCTGACTTGTTTTTTCCTATATTTGGCTGTGCAGTACCCTCTACTATAGCTCCACTCCGTATCCCATCCCACTGCCAAATTAGTTTAAACCCCCCCCAACAGTACTAGCAAACCTCCCCGCAAGGATGTTGGTCCCGTTCCGGTTCAGGTGCAACCCGTCCGACTTGTACAGGTCTCACTGCTTCCCCAGAAGCAGACCCAGTGATCCAGGAAACTAAAGCCCTTCCTCCTGCACCAACTCTTTAGCCACGCATTTATCTGCTCTATCCTCCTATTCCTATATTCACTAGCACGTGGCACCGGGAGTAATCCAGAGATTACAACCTTTGAGGTCCTGCTTTTTAATCTGCTACCTAGCTCCCTAAATTCTTGTTGTAGGACCCCAATGAGTTTAAGCTCTCTGTTCAAAGGTGCATAATGAAATTTTTAGGGCCATAACATTTGTTTAGCAGGCAATATGCTGTTAAAACCCCAGTTACACCTTATCCAAAAGGGTCTAACTTTTAATGAGGTATTTAACAGCGATATTACCGCGGAAGAGCCGAAGTTTTCGTCCGTTTCCCTAATTTCACAGATTACACTGATTGTCAGCTATGACGGGGGGAGCGAGTTCACAGCGCAGCCAGTGTCAGAGTAGTGAATGACTGACTGCAACTTCAGGATTTCAGCGTTTGGATGTGCATACGCTATATCCTGAAGTTGTGGTCCGTTTTAAAGGTATAATAACGGCGAACCACTCTTATCTGCCTGACTGTTCTTTACCCATCCACCTCTCCTGAGGGAATTCATTGTGCACCTTTTAACGGAGAGCTTAAACTAATTTTATATATGTATACAGGAAACTCTTTCGTATCCGGTACCGACGGGACCGGGATGGTGCTGGTTGATTAAAAATTCCGGATAACGGAGAGGTATATCTACCGAGGCTATTTTTAACAAACAAATATTAAAAAATCAAGAAATGTGCAGTATAATTGGGTACTCCCCTACAGAATGTTGTGTTAAATGGATGGTGGAAGATGCTTGATTCAGTAATGCCAGTTGAGGGTAATCCATAACTCTTTAATTACTTAACAGTAAAACAAAACTTATAAACGACTGTATACTGTAGTTTTCGGAGTATGAATTCTGCCGGTTATTAGAGAATTCTGGATATTTAGGTGCCGTTTAAACGAGAGTTTCCTGTATTATGTTTTCAATTTAATTAAATAGATTTGAACCCATCTCTAGCCCAAAACGCTTTGCACTGCTGCTACAGACTGGCTACTTTGGCTAGTGCAACTGTTTTGGTTAATGTTCAGATGATCTGAAAGGGAAGACGGAAGTAAATCCTCTTCCACTTAACTCAAACCAAAAACACCTTCAGACAAGGTAGCCCAGCTACTTGCCTCTCACGGCCATTTGCAAGAAAACGTCCTGATTTGGAGCATACAACACTACTATACTAGGATGTGCAACTGTGCCAACAGATTCACTATCAATATATACTCCTGTAAATGCGCTATAAGTAAAATTCTGAAAAAATAAAAAGTGTGGAATTGCCAGCGATTGTCACATTAGTAGCTTCTACCATTTTGTAGAAGATCATTTCGCTATACTAGAAATTAGATTTGTTCCATGTACATCCTTTTTGAGTGGTGGGAGAAGAGGCAATTTAGATGGATGTGAAGTGGATCAGACTTGCATCCTTTCACTGAAGGTTGTCAGTGCCATTCTGAAGGTTTGCAAGCAAGCAAGCAGAGTGCACCTTCCCACTGATCTTAAATATTTCTGATTAATAATCAGTACTATGTGGTGGCTTCCGCAGATCACATTTCAATTTCAGTATTTAGTTTTTCTGTCTTAAAATGATATGGGCTGAAAAATGTGATGCTTTAATGCCAGCCGTTAAGGCTGGATTTGTAGAAAAAAATGGTGGCTGCCTCACTTCTGCCTGCTTCTGGCGTGGGACATGGCGGCCGCCATTTTGGTAAGGGCCACAGCGCTGCCGTTGACAGCACTGGCCTTTCAAATTTAAATAAGCAGATTGTGACGTCAATCGGTGTGTAACGCCTGATTTGACACCATGACTGCTAATTTGGACGCTCTCGCTCTCAATTATGCTGTGTCCTAACTGTGCACAGAAAAGTGTGCATGAAGCAGCCCTGCAGAGACGCTGTCATCGCTTCTTAAAGGGACACGCCCATCTTTCAGGTAAGTTTGGATTTCAGCTTTTGGACTTTAAAAAAATATTTTATTGAAGTAGTAGTTTGGTGCAATAGAGTTAAAGTTTTTAAAGTGTACAGGGAGTGCTACTGGATACTTGTAAGGCTTTGGATGGTAAAGGAAGGCCTCCGAGAAGACAGAAAATGCTGGCAATACTCAGCAAGTCAGGCAGCATCCGTGGAGAGAGAAACAGAGTTAACGTCTCAGGTTGAGATGCTGCCTGACCTGCTGAGTACTTCCAGCATTTTCTGCTTTTATTTCAGATTTTCAGCATAGGCAGTATTTGGCCTCCGAGAAGCCCACTTGCTCACAGTCCTGGGGGGCACATGGAAATGAAGCAGAGGCAGTAAAGGGGGACAAGCTGCTCGCAGAGGGAAGAGGAAAAAGCAGAAGAGGAGGAAGAGGAAGGAAGGATGCAACCCAGACAGCCCCTTTTTGGCTGGGATATTCAGGATGGAATCATCTGTCTGCGGTACCAGTGACCACGACCCCAATTCCCCTTTCAACATTTGGTCCCACACCTTACCTTCCCTCTGTTACTGACCATCACAGCGTCCTCTTAGCCACAATGCTGAAATAAAAGCAAACACAAAGCAATCTTTCCAATCGAACTTTATCCATATATGCATGCAATATGACATCAAGGAATCAACTAATCATCCTTGTACATTCCCTTAGTGACTGTCTTGCATCTGCCTTTGCCTATCCTAGTGATGTTACGCAGTGCTACCCCAGTGGCTGCAGCATGGTTGGTGGAAGGCTGCTGACTTTCAGTTGGGAACACTGCAGATGGCCTTGCAGAATGACCTCGAGAAGCTGGTCGCTGGGAGTGTGAAATTGAGTAAGGGTGTTTCTTCTTCTTAACTCTCTGGGAGGAGAGAGAGAGAGAGAGAGAGAAAGAGATGGGAGGGGAGAGAGAGAGAGAAAGAGATGGGAGGGGAGAGAGAGAGAGAGAGAGAGAGAGATGGGAGAGAGAGAGAGAGAGAGAGAGAGAGAAAGAGATGG